>OY723385.1:31975002-32422415 GCA_963210295.1 Ophion ellenae
CCGCTCGGTATGCAACGCGTTTTAATCGGATTTGCTGACTTTTTGCGATTCTCCGCGCGTATAAACCAGCATATACGTGCTTAAGCGTGCATTGCTGAGAAATTCTTGAGAGGGCTTCTGAAATGAAAATGCACGTCGGTGCGAAAACATTCGTGTTAAATCTCCAATCGATATTGAAGTTGCCGCAATGAGAAGATAGACCTCCGTGATGGAGTTGTCCTGCAGCATGAACGCGGTAGTTTATTTTTCTTCTGGAAACATCATCTACGATACTCGAAAACTCTCCCCGCTCCTACCGGTATTAGTAATCCAACAATGATACCGGAAGTGGACTGAATAGATGAACTTTATCGATGTGGCCAAAATATGATCCTGCAGAATCCTTGAATGCACAAGAACCCGTGCAGAAATGTGACCGGGCCATCCCTACTTTGTGTCGGGCTCTGACCAGACTTGCCTCGTCTGATTTACCTGACCGGGCCCTCTCGTGGAACAATTCGGGAAATTAGAATCTTCTGGCCGGGATACATTGCGAGCAAGTACATCTTCACGTAATGTCTACCCGGCCGGAACATTGACATGTCCTGAAAAGTGGAGCTTGTCTTAAAGAGCTGTTTAAAGCTACTTTGCTTTTGACCTCAGCAAAGATATTGATAATTGATTAGGATGAAACTTATACATGTGTTGTAATTCTATCTACCATTAAAAGCATTCATTTCGTCAATGATAATCGACGAGGATAAGAATTCTTATCATAAATACCGGGATTACAATAACTAATGATCTAAGCATAACGAATAGCCAAATGATTTGATGCGGCAAAAACTAAAGCAGGTGATTCGTGGTTTCTTACCGGCTTGTCGCTATGTTGGGAAATGTCAATGTTCTGGCCGGAATACCTGAATGTATTTCGCCAACAATCCGTCAGGTGGCTACAAGCGAAGCGCTTCGCGTAAGCAAGGTACCATCGTACGAGGATAAAAGTTCGTCCTGTGCGTTGTACCACATAGAGAAGTGCGCTGCTTACAGTGTGCACTTGCGCTTATGATTTTGCGATATTTGTAAAATAACCCTTTGCGCTCGAGTTACCTCTCGAGTGCAAAGGGATAATGAGTATCCGTATACCACCTACTATCATTTTTACCCGGGTAGATCGCCAAACGCCTTTTCAGTACTTGATCGTTGTCCTGTCCAGTTCCTAATCAGTTCCCAATCAGTTCCCGGAAAAGAGAAACGCGGAACGGGGCCTGGCCTAAGAGCATTCATTTGGCTTAATAGGATCGCCGTGATTGAGTCCATACACAGACCGTCAATTGCGTGCTCAATTCGACGACGAAAACATCGACTTTTGTCGGCCCGCTTTTAAAAAGCCATTATTACTCAACTGATTTCAGCATGAGAATGCTGAAACTTGGGGAAAACACTTAAGGGCGGAGATACCTTTAGACGAGGAAAACATTTGTTGTTTTTCATTTTTTTTTAAAGGACGATTTGTACACAATTTTTGAGACTTAGGGTATATTTAATTACTATTTTTGGCTGTTACATGGTATTTTTTTTTAAAATAATTGCTAAATATGGCGGAGTTATGGCACGGTCTTCTCAACTCCATTTTCAAAACTGGCGAGATCGATTTTGATGGAATTTGGTATAAATATTTGTAACCTTATTGTAAAAAAAATAATACTTCATTTTTTCGAAAATTAAAGAAAAAAAAGTATGTTTTATTGCAAAATGTAGCAACTTTTCGGAAAATTCAATCTTTTTAGAAGTTACATTACACGTTTAGAAGATAGCGCCATACCCCCGCCATTTTTCAAGATTAATAAAAAAAAGTACCACGCAACAGCCAAAAGTAGTAATAAAACATCCCCTAAGTCTCAAAAATGGTGATAATTGGGAATTAAATTATGCAAACGAAACGGTAAAACTGCACATTCAGCATAAAGTATTGAATAATTCACGATACCCACGTACTGAATAACCCAATAAAATAGTACAACTGTCGGTTCAACAAGCCCGTATCAATAATTTAGAATATCTACGACATCAAATGTCCATTTTCCGCGAAAATACTCTGCATCTAGCGATCGAAGTAAATGACCGCGCGACGCTTCAACACCTGGGATCGATCACCAGTGGTTTATTCTACGGCGACATGTCCGTTCCCACCCACGCACATAAGAGAAAAGTACATTTAGAAACCAGTGTATTTATTTAATGTTGGTTATTAGCTTATGTGACTGCGTCGAAGAAGATTCTTAAAACTTATTTGTACAAATATTCAATTGTGGAGACAAGAAGGACCTCGAAATGAGCTTTACATAGAGATGCCCACTTTTGTCTAAACATTTCAAAGACATTAAGGTGTAAGGTAGACTACACGGGAACGGTTGCAACGGCGTACGATTGAAACAAGGAGCATGGCTCGCGACATATCAGCCGTACTGCGATAAGTGCAACAGGGGAAAAGAGCGGCTTGAAAATCCAAACGTGTTTCCCAATATTGTCCCGGTGACAGCGCTTTGTAGCTGCGTGTAGATGGTACGATTGTGTTTTGGCAAGATAAAGAAAGTATGTTTGATCCAAGTTTTTTCCCCAATTATTCTGTTGATATTTTCGATGTAAGGTATTGAGTTTTTTCCATGCTAATCATTGGGACGTTCTAAGTTAAAAGATCGTCATTGGTATTGGTGTAAGATAGTTAGCTTGGCCAAGGCGAATTATTTTCGACTAAAAAGGGCGGTGGGTGCGGTTGAAACAATTTTTTGTGGGTACGGTTGTAACATTATATTATTTTTTTGTTTGGTTTTCTAGATGCCAAAAGACTAAAGCAAATACCAAGAAGAAGATCAACGTCCCATCCGAATCATCAGAAAAAGCGGAGTATTACTGCCTCGTTTGTCTAGCATCTCATATAGGGAGCCATCCAAGAGAAAAATGGATACAATACACAAACTGCTAATTTCGGGCTCAAGAAAAATACACAGACGGTAGTCCAAACCGCGAATGCCATAACTGTTAGTCTGAGTGATCCTTCCTGTCAGCCAGTCCAACAAATTTCAGTTCCAAAAGTGTTTATTTTTCCACTGAGTCGTAAATATGCTCTGAGTTCTATTCATTATATTTGATTTCTCGATATTTTCTAGCAGTAGCGCTTTATTTCATGTTAATAACTTTCCTTTGTCATAAAAACGTTTCATTTCATCTAAGTCGGCTTAGTTTCCACTTCGGGTTGGTTTCTGGTTAGGAGAGAGCTTAAATGCTGTGTTAGCTACTGGGGTATTGTTCACTTATTTTGAAACATGACAACAAGTGTGCTATTTCAGCCATAAAACGATAATAGGTTTTTTCTATAATTTAATCGTATTAAAAATATATTTAAACTATTTGTCTTCGACTCTCCGTGTCTGTTGCAGCAGACCTCCGTACCAGAGTCTGTTGTAACAGAACCAGACTTCGAAATTAATCTTGTTGGCTAACTTTTGCCTCTGGAATTTAACCTACTCATTTGAAGATCGATAAACACCCTTTCATTTGTATATGTCCTTCAAAGCTTGGTCATGTAATGGCGATGCTAAGGACAATAGAAGCCGAATCATTACAACCGTACCCAATCTACCCTTTGATGAACCGTAGACTGGGGAGAGTTCCGCGAGGGGATACTTTGAGGCAGTACGTAATGTTGAATAAGGAAAGTTTTGAGGCAGTACGTAATGTTGACTATTTGGGGACTATTATCAATGTTGAATGTCTGCATATATATAAAATTGCAAGAGCGTTTCCTTGCGGCATCAAAAAGTTAGTAGAACGATGATCTTGAACGTCCCAGACATTGAATACCTCTTCACACCCTGAATGCATAAATATTACAGCGATGCAATGACTCTAAAGAGTACACGGTGGTGGTGCACACGGTCCTCATTTCGTCCTGCGCCATCAGCAGCTGTTTCTGTACCGCGGTTATATATTCACGAATAGTGTTCTCTCTTGAACCGCGCTTCGATATGTCACCCCGCAGATGACGTATTAATGGACGCGACAAATATCGCAAATTTTTTATTTTTTCTTCTATGGTTTTTGTCGCGTCCTCTCTTTTTCTCTCTCGCTGTCACACTCTCTCGGTCTTCGTCTTGTTACTTTGTGAATAGGATGAAAAAAAAACGAGACGATAAGCTTTACGCAGAGAGAATATGCACAGGTGAGCCCACATGTCGGGCAAACATCGGCGCGTGTTGCACTCCTCGTAAGTGCATGCACGATGCACTTTTCTTCAGTGTATGCTTTGCTTTCGAAGGTGGTCACAAGCCGGGAAAGTTTTTTTTTCTTTCTAATGTTACACGTGACGCGCATATGAGTCTCGGGTGAAGTCTGCGCTGTTAAAAGTGTACGCGCGACAGGTACTTTAATGATGAACAGGTTCAATAAACATTTGCACATGCGAGAGTGAATTTTGATCGCGTTAGTTCGCGGATTGGACTCGCGTGACGTTTCTTTTTATTGGAAGGGATTGTCGCGCGTATTGTCATCGCCGGCTCCAACCGGAATATCTTCCGCTGGAATGCGAATCTGAAGGGGTACACTTTCCCTCTACTTCCGAAATCCTCGAAACTTCGTTAAGGACAAGGAACGTCACTTATGGGTTCGCCTTCGATTTGGTTGAAACTCATATATGTGATGAAGCATTGAAAACTATTATACGCGTATTCTTTTTTAGCCGTGGAAGAACGGGTTTGGGGGGGGGGGGGGGGGGGGGACTACCCTTCAAAAACGGCGTGTTACCGTTTAATTTGTTGTTTTAAAGACTTCTACAGTGGATTTTTCATCGCTTTACATGAAAAGAATTATGGTTTTCGTTTCATTCATATCGGCGAAATGCTTGTGGGTGAAACTGCAAAATCACCCCTCAACTCAACAGCATGTTGAGAGGTGACTTTTCCCCTTAAAACCGTTCTTCAGCCGATAATAAAAATACTTGTCTAATAGTTTTCAATGCTTTATCATATATATGAGTTTCAATAAATTCGAAGGCAGACACTTAACCCTTAGTTGACAAACTTATATTTAGCTACGATTTTGACACGCTTCGTCCACCTGCCATTAACAAGACTTTGGTTGGTTTTTATTGAAAAAAAAATCCGGGTCACACTTAGAACATTTGTTAACATACCTGCGTAATTGGAATTCGAAAAGTTAAAAATTTAATTCTTGTAAAATATTATTGGAAATAACCTTCAATTTTGGGAGAGTGAGCATTTTATTTCAAATTCGCCCGGATAAAAAATGACCCAGTGTGTCATCGTAGGGTTAAGTGATGTTCCTTTTGAACTTTTTGTACCGGCATACTGATTTTTTTTACGATGCATTGTGTGGAATATTTTCGGTTTCTCGTGCCATTGGCAGCTCGTAACGATTGTTTTTCCGTAAATAAAAAAATGGGATTTCGAAATATACGGACGGTTGAAAATCCCAGGCGAGTTATATAGGAAGAATTATGCTCGAATTCGAAGCACACGTAGGTTTTTGATAAATCGTGTGAATGCTCGAAAGACATGGCTCCTTTTCCAAACATTGCAGAATTATAAAATTCCATCGAGTTTACGATCACTTGAAGATTCAATATTTTCGCGTGCTCCGAATAACGTGGGAGATTTTGTTTTTCGTTCTTTCTCTACGTTTAAAATGAAAGAACATTATAGTTCAAGTTTAAAAAATTCCATTCGTGCACTTGCTGAATTATAGCAAATTGAATTATTTTTGAGAATTTAATATATGCGTTAACTTTTTATCGATGTTTTCGGCTCAGCGTGGGATGGTTTTTCATATTCTTCCTGGCATTCGCATAGCCCCTTCGATCTTTTACTTTTTCTCTCAGCAAGCGGGAACGACAGATCATTATTTCATATTCAAATCACCCGGTTTCCAATCAGTGAAATAAGAATGCAATCGTTTTGTTCGTGGCGCGAACGGCGGTGGGAGAGAGAGGGAAAGAGGCAGACTGGTGGCTAGTCGGCCCAGTCCGATGATTCCTCTCTTTCTCTATCTCACTACCCAGCTGCTGTTTCGCTTCTGCTTTTGCACACACGATGCAAAACCGAGGCGGCAACGAAGAATGAATTATGACGTTGCGGCGAGAGCGAGCAGCGCTAGCATACGTGTACTTATGAGAATACACAGCGTGTCGATCCGTTTTTTTGTTCAATTTCATTTTTGTTTTTTGCAGTCAGACTTCTTTATTATTATTTTTTGCGCGTCGACGCCATGCCGACCAAAAAGACATCCGTTCATAGCCCAAGAACGAACTCGTATAGTTCGCCGTTTAGTCTTTTCGATTTCCAGCCTCTTATTTTATATTCTTTTCGGCGAAAAGAGCCAACTTGTACAATAACACGAAACGAGATTTCGTTTCTCGAAGAATTTTTTTTTTTAAGGAAGAAGAGAGAAAAAAGCATGGGAGGCTTCTCGCCCTCTTGTGGGCGGATCAAATACCTCGTAAATTAGAATTTCGGAGCTCCGAACCCGTGAGTTTTCAATGTTTTGGCACAGCAACCTTATTCTCAGGGTTTCGCAGGTCACATTTTTCCGAGAGAATTTGATTTTCTTTTTTTACGGCTTTGAGCTACGTGATTATATATATATATATATATATATATATGTGTGTGTGTGTGTGTGTGTGTGTGTGTGTGTGTGTGTGTGTGTGTGTGTGTGTGTGTGTGTGTGTGTGTGTGTGTGTGTGTGTGTGTGTGTGTGTGTGTGTGTGTGTGTGTGTGTGTGTGTGTGTGTGTGTGTGTGTGTGTGTGTGTGTGTGTGTGTGTGTGTGTGTGTGTGTGTGTGTGTGTGTGAGAATATTTAAAGGAACAGTGAACGATCTCCAACGTGGATAATTAATTTGCGAGGATGCCTATAAAGGTCATCAGAAAGTTGGAGAAACTTGACAGCGTATCTCACTCATTGTTGAGCAGAGAACAGTGCATTATTAATTCGTGGATCGAGCTCGGAATATTCTCGTCGAGTCTTTCAGCCACAGCCGTTTATTAATAACGTTAATAGTTTCAGTCCGCGCGTTTATTAATAACGTTACGCTAACCTTATCCCATTCGTGAATACACCTCTGCTTGTTACGTAAGTAGCCATTACAAAAAGGAATTCGTATAAATGAGAAGCAATCCATTCAAAATTTCTCATTGAACATATATCTCGAAATAGATTTTATTCGTTCTCTCATTGGGCCGATGTTATTAGCGCGTGCACGTACAAGTATATTTTCGCGCAACATATTTCCTGCGAATAGAAGCTATGACGAGCGACAGAATTTTAATGAAAGTGGAAGAGAAAGAAAATCCAAAGAAAAATGTAAAATAAGCAGCATGGCCTGAGCCAATACTTGGATGAGTGACCGCTTCGCCGCGCACGGTATGAAGGACAGCATTGTGATATGAAAAAAAATAGAAAAAAGCCGTGTCAACGTACTTGTTCGCAAGCTATGGCTTATCTTGTTGAAAGAAACGTAGAATTATTTTCAACGAACACAATAAACGTCATGAATAACGGACGGTTTATCGGCTATTATTACTTTTTCATTTTAGTAACGACTACTGGGCTTTTCAGTAATACGGGCTATCGTGACTTAACATTCCGCGTACGGTAATGGAAGTGCACACTTTTCTACCCCCATGCGGTTCGCTCATAATCATATCTCTAATTAACTTGCAGCCGACGACAAGACTCGATTGTAAAAAAAAAAACTCGTACGAGCGTATCGGCGGTGTCGAATGTTCACGGGTGGCCGAGTCCATAGTGTCGTGACGAAGCGCAAGTTCGCGAAATAATAGTAATGAAAAATGGAACGGAAGCTTGTATCCCGCACAATGTCTGTGCGCTCAAATTATGGACAATTATATGTCACGTACGACGAGTGCAATTAGGGTCGTCTACTACACAAGTGGGGCATGGGCAGAGGTTCGAATGCGTGGGGCGGGGGGGATCTTCAGCGTTGTAGAGACAGACACATAAAAAGCCACGTGATCGTAAGACCTCTCGACTTGTACTCTGCTCTTTGATACTTCTGCAAAAGTTTCGAATATGCATTTAGCTGCAGCGGATTCAAGATTGCTGAGTGTCGAGAGGACTCCAACTAACAACTTTAGCGTTTTTAATTAGTTCCAATTGGGCCCGTTTGTTTCTCAGCCGCCGATTCGTATGAATACGTACACGCAGATTGGGCTCCTCTCACTTAAAAGTTTGCTTGCAAAAGGCGCAACACAAGATACACGTGCCGAGCAGTGGCAGTTACACGCCGTAAATCAGTACTGGACATCCACGTATGTGGCATACCATTGATATAGTGCCTACGTGCACACACACAAACACACACACACACATGTAAGTATACATATTGCGGCAGGCGTATTCATATGTGTGTGAGAGTGCATATATATTCACATATGAATATGCCTGCCGCGTAATAATCTTACATCTTAAGTATAAACGTTTCTCTACCTGATCATCGACCAGGCCAATATGGTCGGGCAAGGTGCACTTAATACGCCTCTTATATAATATATTAAGATGACGATAGATATGATATACTGGGAATTATTGATTTATTGGATAATACGATTCGTAATTAATTGAAAATCTATAGCTGCACCTCGGCACCGCCTGATTTACAAGCTTCCCGGCTTACGGTGTATATTGGACGGTTGCATATGAAACCGTCCGCTGGCAATAGATGGCGTTAAATATACCATTTTCTCGAATTGAAAGCGGGCAATACACATGACGATAGGGTGATACAGTCTCCCTAAAGTACCATGGGTTACATTCGTTCGACTCGTTAACATAACCTATTTTAATTGCGTTTACCATGATCAGTTTCGTTCCAAATAACTTACATTTGCGGGAAGTTATAATTCATTATTTGCTGGAAAAGAAATCGGAAGTGTATGCTGATGTGGTTTCGGCTCTTCCGAAGCGGTGATTTATCTATGGACACCGAGGACCGCGGAAAACGACCCAAAAGAGGGGGTCGTGTATGACAAGCCGCTGAAACTGTTGGAAACCATCACTGGGGATCGTTATCGACTGCAACTGATGCGCTTCAAGCGAAGTCGGCACGGAAAGAGGCTGGAATGGCAGAATCACCATGACAAGTAGATTTTGCAGCACGACAACGCCATGCTGCATGTCGCTCAACCGGTTAAGGAGGACTTGGGAGTGAAAGTCAACCCCACTTGCCATATTCTCCAGACATCGCTCCCTCCGATTACCATTTGCTCTGGTTGATGCAGTCAGCGCTTACAGCTCAGCATTTCATCTCGTACGAAGGAGTGAAAAGACGGTTAGAAGATGACTGAATTGCCTCTGAAGAATCCGTATTCTTCTTGCGTCGAATCGATTGTTGGTGAAAAAATAGGCCAAGGTTGTCCGTTCCAATGGGCAATCCTTTGAATAAACCAGACCGTCGATGTACTACCGAGCCTCTATCATTTCTTTCACACATGGAGAGGGTGATTTCATATGCAAACAGCTGATAGATTCGCGATGCGGAGTTGAAAAGCTGTCGTTATGTTCTGACATATCGGTGCTTCGGGTAAGCTGGTATAGGAGTACGCACCTACGCTTCAAAGCGGTGAAAAAAACAAACAAATACATTTTACGAATCAGTTTTTGTTTTAATTGAAAGAATATCTAGTATTCTATTTCAATTATGAGCGACAATTGGGAATCTTAATTTTTTTTAAAGTAACAAGCTAAAAACTACGAAACGGGATTTGCGAACTCTTAGAGATACGGGCGTTTAAGAGTGCGCAAGGGGGTCAATAAGAGTACGCAAGCATCAATCGACACATAAATTGCAATCCAAGTTGCCCACATTTGTATGGGCGGTGCAGTTCTCATGCCACCAAGCTTTACACTTCAAACACTCGATCCATTCCTCACATATTGGTTCTTCGTATATTTTTTGTATACTTTGTATACTGGTAAAAAAATATATACTATATATACTATATCTAGAAGATATTTTATACATTTATATAGAAATATATATATATATGTGTGTGTGTGTGTGTGTGTGTGTGTGTGTGTGTGTGTGTGTGGGGCATGCCACGCCATTTCACCTAGCCCGTGACCCTAACCATTTTTTGTTTTCCTTATTTTTTTTTGTAAAACTGTACCCCATGAAAGGAATATCCAAACCAATTTTTAGATTGTTATTTCTCCTCTTTTAAGAGTTATAATTGTCTGAAAAATGTCGATTTCGGAAGTTTTGTGTACGTTTAAACGATGATACCTCCTCAACTAATTGAGATATCGAAAAATGTCAATATGTAATTTTTTTATTTTGAAGCATACTTTCGTTATAAAATATGAAAAAATTATCAATGAGCGATGTCAATCTTTTTTGTTTCTAAAGCGAAAACTATATTTTTTAAAATGATTGCCGTTTTTATTTTATTTTTTTTTATTCTCTAAAATAGAGTGACCCATTCTATGATTTTTAAGACTAGTTTCATCGTGGGTCTATTTTTTCTTCTATTTTTTTTTTCGAATTTATGATATTTTTTTGGAAGACTTTTATCATCTTAATCTCCAATAATGCTACCAATGATTTTGTAATTTCCGATTCGGCTTTGCCAGGCCTGAAAAGGTTTATTTTTTATTTGTGCTGAAATTAACGAAGAAAAAAGTATTTTGTTACAAATATTTTTCTCGTTGAATTCCGCACAATCTAAAAATAAACCGTTTTAGGCCTGACGAAGCCAAATTGGAAATCACAAAATAATTAATAGCATTATTGGAGGTTAAGATGATAAAGGTCTTCTGAAAAAAATATTTTTTCAGAAAGAAATCGACATTTTTTGGAAAACTATAACTCCTAAAACAGAAGAGATAAGAACCGAAAAATTGGTGTGGATTTTCCTTTCGTGGGGTACAATCTTACAAAAAAAAATCAGGAAAACCAACAATGGTCGAGGTCACGGGCTTGGTAAAATGGGGTGGAAATTCCCATATATATAAAATACTATATACATTAGGTGTAGTAAAAAGAAATCCATTATTTTTGCATAACATCGAAGGCAAAAATAATGGATTTCTTTTTACTACACCTAATATAATGCATATGTATGAATATATACTTTTTGGATACTTTGTACGCTTGTAAAAAAAATAAGAACAGTCGTGTAAGAGGACGCGCGGACTCCTACACACCCAAGCATTGCGTCCTCATATACCACCTGCACATTTTAAACAAACATGACTGTTACTGCCATTTATTGATGAGATGCGAAATTGATTTCATTTTGAACAATAACCTTAGTAAACCGGCGTACGAAATTAATAGTTGTTTTTGAAGAAAGTAAATTGTGTATCGTCCTCGTAATGCTTTGAAAACGTCAAAAATAAATAAGACATTGCAACCAAAACTTCAAGCTTACCTAGCTTCTCCGTTTTAACGCAGTTAAACTAATGACGAAACGGTTTGCTAATTGAAGCTAACTTCTCTTGTGTTCAGATCGCCTCACAGGGTAAGGGTTTCTGACAAAAAAAAACATCCAAAGTGAAATCTGGATGTTTTTTTTTGTCAGAAACCCTTACCCTGTGAGGCGATCTGAACACAAGAGAAGTTAACTTCAATTAGCAAACCGTTTCGTCATTAGTTTAACTGCGTACTCTTATCGCCTGCGTACTCCTATACCAGCTTACCCTACGCGTCTTTCGAATTGCTCATTAAATCTTCAGTGCCTTGATAGTGTTGGAGTATCCACAAATGACCAGCGAAATCATTGGAATATCTTGATTTCATGATGTACTGTTTGATTTTTGGGAAGTAACACGAACTATATCTTGGCTATGTTTTTGCTTCACTTTTTTTTAACCGTGCTCGATAAAGAGACGGTGTCGAACATTGGTGGTAATTTCATTGGAATTAAAAGGGCCGAGAAGCTCAAACTTTTAATTCTACAATGGCAAGAACACGAATATGGAAGCTGCGCATTCGATATAGCATAGCTATTCACAAGGCGCACGTAATGATAATCCCCATATTTCTCAACTGCAAGTTATAAAAACTGATGATTCAGTGGAAGATTTTCTACCCTCGGAAACTCAAAAGCTGATGAAGTATTTGAAATCGACTGGTCTTTGATACCGTACACCTTCTCGAGATCAACACATCCTCACATACGCAGGGTGGGACAGCTACTAAGGTCATTTTGTCGCCAACAAAGCAAGATATCGAAAAATGTCATGCTGTTTACTTATATTTTTTCCTTGAGAAAGCTACACTAAGAGAAACGTATGGTGTTTTCAACCATATTTTGATATTTCTCTGAGGGGACAATAATGTTTTATAGCCATAGACACTGCCAAAAGTATAGTACTGCTGATTGACGTTTTAGCAGTTCCATCAATGCAAATATGTTAACCGCAATCACCAATCTTCCAATCATACGTTGATTCTTCAGTGCGATATAATATAGTAGGTATCCATAAAATGCCTATTCCTTGAACCTATAAAAAATGAACTTCCCAAGATCCTAATAGTGAACAGGACTTGAATACATATACATTGATTTGAAACTTTCCTTGTCATTTGCGACGATGCTTAGAGTGATTTGTTCGACATTATATGACACGAGCTGCTAAATGCACAGTAATGTGTGTCCTACAAGAACAGTAAATCAACTATAAAAAGGAGTGTTGGACTGATGTCCTATTTTTCAAATGCAACAAACATACTATGTAACAGTTTATGAGACTCGCGTAACTCTCAAAACTACTAAGCCGTGGATGCTCCAACTGCAAATAATTTACGTTTTCGCTATGAGTAAACATTACCATTCTCCTCGAATAGTAACTTTTCATAAGGTCTTCTAACAATCTATACTCAACAAACGTTAACGTTGAATTTTACAAACTTGAATAGAATAGTAGAAGTTTGACCTCAACAAAACCAAACGTGGAGGTATACAACCTCAGTAAATGTGCGCCGATTTTGTGATAGTAAATTCACCACATCCAAGTTGTCAAGCCAAATAATTGATAATAATTTCGGGGATAATACGTTGTCCAACACGCCCCACGTCCACACGTCCACACGTCCAACACCCAAATCACATGTTTAGATATACTCTTCGCTTATAGTTTTCTTCACCATCTTGTGATTGCGGTGTCAATGAACTAAGACTATTTCACCACCTTCTCTTTTACCATGGTCGTTTTTGTAAATACCATCGATTTTTCTCTTAGCATACTGTTTCGAACATGAGATCGAACATGCAGTGTGTATCCCGTATACGTTCCGCCGAGGCTGCAACCGAGGGATGATCTATGAAAAAAATGATCCTGGGTCCTGAGTGTCCTGAAACCAAAGGAAGAGTGAAGGGAGTTAGTAGGAGCGGAGAGAGACTTGTATCTCTTTTCGTTGTGACGAAGGATGAAAATACGAGTCGTAACTTTGCACGGCTAGACAAACGTCAAAGAGCTCGCCGTATCTGTTCAACTATAGCTACGTACGGCTGATTATACATATACATGTATAAATGTATGTGGAAAGGATGTCTCTTGGAGCTGTTATTTGGGGGATCGAACAGTCCTCGAAGTCAAATGCTTCAAAATCAACTTTACACACATACGGCTACACACACACGCTATATTTGTGTATTCGTGCATGTATCTGCGTGCCTGTGTGTTCCGTATGCCTAAGAGCGTACGAGGTTCGGTGCTCCGCCCCGGGAACCCAGGCAACATGGCCGCTGAGGGACGGATTGGCGGAGAAACGCTGCGGACGCCCGACGTTCTTCGTGACGCCCGCGCTTCACTCAACACGGCCAAAGAGAAGACCGGCGAACAGCAGCAGCAGCGAGAGCGCGGGGGTATCGCGAATTCAAACTCGCGAGGCTTCGCCGCGGTTTTCTGCTCCGTTCACCCCGCGCGGCACCTTCCCTCCTCTCCCACTTTCACGTTATGGCACTCCTCTGCCGCAGTGTTCACTCTTTCTCTCTCCCATTCTTGCTTTTTCCCTCCCGCTCTCGTTCTCTCCCGCCCCCCTCCTCTCTCTCTCTCTCTCTCTCTCTCCCTCCCTCTCTCTCTCTCTCTCTCTCTCTCTCTCTCTCTCTCTCTCTCTGTCTAGGCCTCGCCATGCGTCGGCGGCACGATTCGAGTCTTGAGAATCGGACGAGAGTGGCGAGGTCTTCAAGTGGAAAAGAGCGACGCGCGATTGCCTCGGCGGTTGCCGCCCACCCTCTCTCGCACACCTACGGCCGATCAACCGACGGCGGCCCGCATGCATATACGCAGTTCACCTGTACGCCAATACGTTTCCGCGTATCACTATGCATATCCACACGTGCGAATTTCTCATAAATGTAGGTATTTATGAAAATAAAAAAAAAAGTTGCTTCTCCATTAATTTTATTTTGCGTCCCGAAGCTAAAACTAAAAAGCAAGTTCGTTTCACATAAAGCTAGGAGTAAGCCTGTATTTTAATTGTCAGTACGTCGGTGTTATGAAGCCGTCTGTCTGTCAATTTTACCTTCTTCATAGAGGAAGCATCATGTAAACATTTTTTTTACCTGCTCGTGTGGTCAACTTTGGGAACGAAAAAAAGTTTAAAAAGAAGCAATATGCAAGTTTCTAACTTGCACAATTTTTTCTTCTATAATAAAATCTAGGATTTTTTTTAGCCCATTATTGAACTTTTGTTCTTCTTTTTTGAAATTCGATTTGAATAATGACATTGCTTTTATCACACTCTATTTATATGCAAAAAACTCGATGAGTATCCCAAGTATTGTAAAAGTTAAACCGTGAAAATGTTTTACTGAAAGTTGGAAACCCTTCTGACGTTTTAACCATTTCGATCGGTATCGTCGCGAACTTAAGGCGAAGTAGTAGATCTACCACGTGGCATATGAGGGCGAGCGAGATGGCTGAAACTTTCAAACAGAGATTTCTCAGAAACGAGTAATATTCAAGGCAAAAGGAAATCATCAAGCTCTGCGTCAGGACATTCTCCAGAGCCTAATGCTTTGTTTTTCCTACAAAATTTAACCATCTATGAGAAAATTGGTTTGGAAAATTTGGGAGGTTATATTGACCTTGTACATGCCCTTAAGTCACGTCGGTCCTGCTATAATTTTTTTTGTGCGCAAAATATTCCGTGTGTACACAATTTAGGAAATGTACCAGTTTCCACAAGACATTTATTCGAATATACCTTGTATTCTCCTAGATTTCCGTTCAAAAAGTTGACCACGTATCTGGAAAAAAGCTCACGCAAGTCACATCGCGAAAAAACATTACATACGCAATATTAAATCTCCCTTAGAATCTAAATCGTTTAACTGATTTTCACTGAATTCACATACACTATTTGTGTGCAAGAATTTAGCCGGGTATATAAAAAAATTAAAATAATTTGCGTGTACAAAAAATCCGAACACTTCCCACAAACATACAGAACGCACATATATTCTCATTGTCATTTTTCGACGTTTTCCGAGAATCTGAATGTAGAGCCATAATATTTTCAACAAAAACAAATTTCGGCGTTCCGCAGTACGGTGACCGGTATTTTTTACCATCATTTATAAGAACTTCTCCATTGCCGTACCCGTGCAGAAATTTGTTGGGGAGTCCCCAGATCCGACCACATCCCTATAGGGATTTAATTGAGACCACGCACGTAGGGATCCCTCATTGGAATCCAAGTGGATCCCAATATGATACCGCGCTATTTCCTAATTTACCTCGTTTGAGACTCTTTTTATTTATAATGCTCAAACGGAATTTGGTGGATCTCCAAAAAAATATCGTTTCGGGATTCCGTGCACAAATTTGTTGGAGAGTCCCAAGATGCCCTCACACCTCTACAAGGATTTGTTAGGGACACCGCGCATAGGTAGTCCTCATTGGGATCCAATTGGATGCCGCACTGTTCCCCCATAAACGCCGTTTGAAAATTCTTACCACGAATCGAAAATATGTAAAAAGTCACGGGAAAAAACTCGGTGCGTTGAAACATAACTTGCATGCTTTGGGGGCGTGTACGTGTGTGGTGATATTATGTCAAAGTGCAGTAAAATAAATAATAAACCATCATTACAGTGGATTTTCCGTGATGCGATTTTCAAATCGGTTTTCAAGATATACTTTTTCTAACGATGCATACTTTTTGAAGATAAGCTTTATACTTTTTTGTGATTCACTCATTTTGTATATTTATATATTTTGTTTAGAAAATTTAAGGGGTTACCTCCACTTGCGATTTTGAAAAAATCGATTTTTTTTATTGCATTTTTTTGAAGTATAAGTATGTGAGAATATGTCCTGAAAATTTCAAGTCGATCCGAACAAAATTGACTGAGATATGAGCGTTGAAAGAGAAGAATCCGCGTTGAAAGAGCGTTGAAAGAGAAACTTTAAACGCGTTTTTCTCAAAATGGCATTTCTGAAGTCGGTGACCAAGAGTACTCGAACACTAATGAACCGATCTTCTTGAAATTTTGCAGGCTTTTTTAATACATAAAAATGTAGTCTTTAATCGTTCGATTTTTTTTTTCGCAAAAATATGCCGTTTTATAGCCAAAAAACGGCCGTTTTTTTTCGTTAAAATCGAACCATTAACTTTGACGGTCCGCCATTTTGTGAAAAATGAATATTTTTGAAAATCCTCCGATTAAAGACTAGTTTACACTTATATTTGACTATATCCATCCGCATTTTTTTTCAGATGATCCACTTCGTCGCAATGTTGGTCACCGCAAACCGTGTATATAAAAACATTATTCCATTGACGGCCATTTGCCACTAAACAATGCAATATTTTTCAATAAAAAAATTACTGAAAGTTTTTCAAGATGTGTTCTTTAAGATGGTATATTGAACGATCAAAAAAGTTTTGTAGTTTTCTTTTAAAAAATTCATGAAAAAGGCCTTTTTTGCGCTACAAGTGGGGGTAACGCCTTAACGTAAAGAATGCGATGGGATCCATGAAGAATCCTATCGGGTTCGATAATCTGAAAATCCTTTCGGATTCAAATTGGATTCGTACATTGGATTCTGATGGGAAATCCCGATAAGAACGCAATGTCAAGCGTGACATTTTGGTATAGGGATCCAATGCGACGATCCATTGGACCCCTATCAGGAAGTGCGGACACGTATGGAAATCGAATTGGATCCCTATGGCAATTTCTGCACGGGAAAGATGCCCAATAATAGACAATTAGAGGATCGCGCGTGTGGCAGCACGATGCGTCGAATATAATTCTCGCAACAGTCAAAATTATCGTAAACAGAATATAAAAGGAAGGAGGAATATGAAAGTACGCGTCCTCTTATCAGTGAAATTATCGACTTTGAATAAGGAGCATTGTATCTGCCGTATGCGGATATACTGTGTAGCTTGGTAATTCATGTGGTTAGAGCCAACTGTATTGCGCGATAACCGACGAAAATTAACGGGCGCGGGCTTGAAGCGCGACATACTCGATGATCAATGAGATGTTTCGGAGGTTGTGTATTCAAAGGCAGAGAGACATATACAAATAAAGTGGGGGCAGTGGAGAAATGTGTTCGGAGACAAATTCGTATAGAAATTTCGGGTCACGCGTGCATTATATTGTCCGTTTGATTGCGCTCGCCGTCGATATCGCTTTTCGGTCTTTGGTCTCGTCCCACCCACGTCGTCGATATAGCTTTTCAGTCTTTAGTCTTGTTCATATTCTCGTACAACGCACTGCGCGCTCAAAACTCGTATGGTTTTCATTATTGTAACTATATACGCGCGAGCGCGTGCACACACACACACACACACACGCGTAAATACAAGCAAAGTCCCCATATTACGGTGCACCTACCGTTGAATTCTCTTTCGTCTTGGGGTGCAAAGCGTTGCGAAATAGAGTGACGGTTCGTTGAATCCAAGATTCGCGTTGGGTTCAAAACTATATACATAAGCAATGCCTATACATGTATATTCGCCGATTAGTCGCGCATCTCCGATCGTTTTGAAGACCGCGAATAATCATCTCTTTTTCTCCGACCCCCGCGCGTGTCGCCATTTCGTGTTGCGTCTCGGAGCTTTCAGATTTTTCCGAAACACACGCTATTTTTTCTCTTATCGCGCAGCCACCGCTTGGGACTAAGAATGACATACGACTTGGCTTGTACCTCAATAGACGCACGAAATTTAATTAAACTTGAGGCGAGAATAAAAATGTCCATTTCATCCATCTAAAAACTATTATTGGCTTTCGTGAAAAAAAAAAGAATAAATAATGAGCAGCGATACAGAGGTAACGTCATTTCGCATAATTCTCGTTGCATTCAATACGCTTGTAACTGATAATACAATATACGAGCTGTGTACTTGCAAACGTGATATTCGCAAGTAGCCATCTTTGTGCGCTTCGTCCTTACCTATATGAGGATGCACGTATGTGCATACACACACCATATATGAATCTAAATATTCCGTAGAGAAAAAGATGATGATTTATTATTCAATTTATAAGCTGTCGGTCGCTCCTTTTGCCTCGTTTCCACGATCGTTCGGTAAAATATATGTGACGTTTACATTTATGCGAATGTATATTTGTGACGACGAACACGCGCTCTAAACATCTTCACGAACGAGTTCGAAAAACAGAATTACCTTTTTTGCCGATGTAAAATGCCATTCGAAGCGAAATTCTTCCTCGGAACGGTGCTCGGATTGTGCGGAACAAGGGCACATGACTAAGTACCCTTACTGACCAATTAATGACTAACTACTGACTGCCCTAATTCAAGCTTTGCTGCAAATACCGGAATATTGTCGGAAACAAATCAATGAATTCGTACAATCAATCATTTGGAGTCAGCAGGCCGGATGTTATTCACTCGACGGCAAATTCAAACATGCTTTCTCAAGAATATGCTTATCCTTGAATCAGACAAATTTCCGTTTATCTTTTTCTCTTTTAAAATCCATTTTTCCTCGATGCAGAATTGGAAAATGAAAACTCGTCGAGTTTTCTTGCAGGCGCCACCTGTTGAACACGCTATACGCATATAGATATATACACACGTTACTTGGGATCGTCAAATGTAATCTTCTGAAACGCCATTACACTCCAATGTAAACGGGCGAGACTCCGTAACGGCGAACATACTATGGGTAGGAAAAAAAGCATCGCGGAGACTATAAACGATGCTGACATTAACATAAACTTAGTTCTCCCTCCTTCTCTCTGTTCCTGCTTTTTTCTCTCACTCCCGCAAGTCAAGAGTGTCACTGTTCTTCCCCAGAGATGGGCATATACAGAACCTGTGGAACAGGTATAAAATAGCTAGTGCACAAGCGAACACATCTTAGGTATACCAATACGTATATATATATATATATATATATATATATATATATATATATATATATATATATATATATATATATATATATATATATATATATATATATATTGGGCATTCCATGCGAAACCGACCAACCCATGACCCCGACCATTTTTTATTTAGTTGAAATTTTTTTATTTCTTTGTACCTACTGAAAGCTGTCTTTTGGATTTTTTTTTAGATTTTCTCTCAACCCGTCCAAGCACAATACATTTTTCAAAATTCTACAGAATTTTTTTCCAATGCTCATAGCTTTTTCAAATATAGAGACATCAAAATGAAATACTAGACCTTTTTTCGCGTTCAGTTGTAGTGATTTATTTCCATATATTTTTTTTAGTTTCGAACCCAAAATATTTTTTTTTTCGAAACTTGGACCATTTTGTTTTTTTTAAAGAAATTTATCGCTTTTTAAAAGACATTTTTACAAGTACTAAAAAATTGGTAGCTTGGAATATTCATAACTTGTATTTTTTTACATTTTTTACCGCGTGTCAAGGAGTGTCAAGGAGTCGTGTTTCCTCCTTGAATTAATAACGCATGTAGAGTGCTTTGATTCCGAACTATGCTTTTTCCTTTTATTGAAGTGGTTTGTACACATTTACATTTTTGCGTGAATATTGAAATAGTATAATATTCGTTTCCGGTTCATATTGTTGTGCTGATTCCAAGCTTTGATTTTTTTGGTACACTTTGTGGATCTGTGAATCGTTTGCACTGGAGTACTTTTTACTTCTATACTGCCATTATTTTGAGGGATGACGCAATGAATTTTTCGTATTGCTGGAATCGACTTAGCATTGTTAAAACGGTTTGTCAACTCAAGTTTCATTGCCTCATAATGCTCTTGAGAGGAAAATTTAATTTGCATTAATTTTTGCATTAATTAGTTGTTTTTCAGTAGATAACTGCAAGCTGGCTGGAGCTGCCATTCTTTTTACGATGCCGCCAAGCCCATTACATGGACGTTTGCCATGAGCGGTCGCGAAAAAATTCCACTCAACTTTTACTTTGTACGCTTGTTCGTATTCAGACAAATTAACAGTGTTTGAAATTTTTATATTGCTGGGGTGCACCGTCCGAAAAAAATATATCTTATTGGCGTTTGGCACTAAAGATTATATCCCGTAAATCGTAATTTTGGAATACAAATGGACGGCAATTGCACCATGGCCTAAACAATCAGAAATTATTACCAAACTTTTGTGCGTAAGCTGTTCGTCTATATTATAATAAACAACGACGGTGTATATTGTAGCTTGATCATTATTCCAATGAAATCCTGATGCTGCATTCTGGACGACAAATGCGTAGTTTTCGGCGAAATCGCAAATTACAACGAATTCATTTTTGTCGAGAGAATCTTTACGATGTCTCAAAAAAGCTGATTGTTTTTTCGCCACGAAAGAATGCGGCAAAAGTGATTGGGATTTTTCACAAAAGTCGTCGACGAATTCAGACGCGCTTTTAACAGTGGTTTCTAGCGTAGTCCGTGGAGTAAACACGTATTGCTTGTAGCGTATTTCGTCGATTTCATTGTTTTCCATGACTTTGGTCACTAAATCATGGAGAACTTCAATTCCAGGACAGTTTGGAAAGTTATTAAAGTAGCACTGAGGTGTAGGGGCTGAGCAAATAATTGCGTCAATGCAATCACCATACTCTATTGGTTGCGATTCCGAACCTTCAGTTAATGCAGACAGTTTACTGCCTACAACAACAAAAAAGCAGTATGTAAAAAAAGTTAATTATTGATTTATTTTTCAATTACCTAGCATCATGAGCTTGATATTTTGGTGGATGAAGCAAACGCAAATAGTGTGCATGCCAGATCCTCCAGCTAACACACAATGTTTTGGGCGTAAAGATGTGAATGCGGAAAATCCAATTTTTGTTACTGAATACGTATATTGGAAAAATCTGTGAAGCTCTTGTAAATTACTGAGAATTAAACGTTTTTGGCAGTGTATTTTTTCACCCTCATCGGTTCGAATTGACACGTAGTCTTTTTTTTCCGGGCATACAACTGCTAACATTATCAACCTCGTAAAATTGTCGAACTAATGATATCGTTTCATTAGATAATCCACCACCCAAGGAATGTCGTTGGAATTTTCTTTCAAAGCGTGTCTTTAAATTTATCAAAAGATATTTTGAAAAATTATTCAATCTCTTACCAAATTTCGCTCCTGGGACACATAATATTCCGTGTTTTTTGACAAGTTTTCTGGCAGTTTTCGCAGCCCATTGCGTAGCTCCCATGACGTCTCTAATTTTTTGAATGCTCCAGCTGAGAGGCATTAACGACAAAATTTGAATTCGTTACATCCGGCTTGTATTTTCATTGTGATACTTTTCTTTTAATCTTGTTATTATATCCAAAGTGTCGTTGCCACTGAACACATGCGGAGTTGTGTTCTTCAGAAATTCCAAGTGCCTTCTTAATATTAACCGTGACTTGATGGACTTTATTTTTAAGATAAACATCACTCGTCCTTTCTTTAGTGGGTATCGGAGACTCATTCAGTAATGAAAAAGGCTCATTTATAGTCGGTAGTGTAGTTCCCAAGCTCAATTGAGACAGCAAGCTACTTTGTTGCGTTATCATCTTATTAGATTGACAATCTGAGTCTATATAAACAATTTTTTTTCAAATAATGCAGTTCCAAAAGAAGAGCATAAACCTCTACATCTTAAAATATATAGACTATTTATCAAATATATATTTCCAATAGGATATTCACCAGTTAAAATATCGACGTCGTTATCAGAATGATCAACTGAAAATATTCACCATGACCGGAATTTTTACCGTCATCAGGATTATTGCTTTCATTGATGGTTTCCGTGCCATGTTTTGATGAACTTTCTCCTAACATTTGTTTGTAGCAAGAAGGACATTGGCGATCGCCTGGTGCCAATTTCAATCGATTGAGGTGGTGCTCGGGTATGGTACGTAAATTTTTGTTGATTCTATGATGTTCTAATTTGAACACATTGCGACATCGATCGCGGAACTTCGGCTTAATTCTGCTGGAATTAATGTGTGTTAAATATTTGTCAACGGAATAACAGTACACGAATACGAGAGGCTAACAATCCAATATTTTATGTGTTTTCTTTTCTCATTGTCACCTTTTCGAAAACGACACGGTTTCGGTATCACTTCATGTAATAACCGTAAATATTTATTCGTTATTAGCGCTATAATCAATACGTTATTTGATGGTTTCGTGAAAATTATCGCAGAAAAATAGAAACACAACAGTCTCCCGATCTTAACCCAACTATAATGTAGAATCCGCACTGCAGATGACGCCGTAGACGGATCAGCTGTGAATCAGCGCCGCAGCAGCCATTTGTCTAACGTTTTTAGTGTTACGAATAACTTCAAATATAGACAAAAAATACAAGTTATGAATATCACAAGCTACCTATTTTTTAGTACTTGTAAAAATGTCTTTTAAAAAGTGATGAGTTTTTTAAAATAAATCGAAATAGTCGATGTTTTGAAAAAAAATATAATGGGTTTGAAACTGAAAAAAAACACGAAAATAAATTTGGATATGTTTCGTATTTTTTCTATGCAACTACAACTGAAACCGAAAAAAGTCTAGTATTTTATTTTGATATCTCTATTTTTGAAAAAGCTATGAGCATCTGAAAAAAATTGTGTAGAATTTTGAAAAATGTATTGTGCCTGGACGAGTTGAGACAAAATATAAAAAATTTATTAAAAAATCCGAAAGATAGCTTTCAGTAGGTACAAACAAAAATGTCAACAAAATAAAAAATGGTCCGGGTCACGGCTTGGTCGGTTTCGCATGGAATGCCCCATATATATATACATAGGGGAGTCAAGCAGTCGTTTATCTGTCTCGGGAATTATCTCTCGATGGTTCTCTCCCACACAGTCCCCGTGGTGATGTGACAGCAGTGTTGAAGATCGAGATGAAGGAAGGAAAAAAACAAGGACACGATCTTTTTCATTCCCCAACCTTTTTCATCCCGTGTGTATATGACTATATGTGTGCGCATCTTTCCGAGGCGTTAGCCTCCCCGTTGAGCAACCCTTCTTGGAGCTGCGTCTCGTTCGACTTTCGATCTTCAGTCCCTGATCAGGGAGAGACCGAACGAGAGGAAGGGACCCAGCGCCGGAGAAAGGAAGAAAGAGATTGCCCCAACCAGATAAATCCTATCGGTGGTCTACTTTAGACCCGATCGCTCCTGGTGATCTCTTAAGGAAGCTGCGAGATTCACAAGAGAAAGAGCAACGAAAGTCGAAGAATCTGGTACGCGAATGCACATAATTTATTGGTGGTTTTCAATTATTCGACTTCGAAAGCCATCGCCGTAGTAGCCAATTGTCCCCGGACTCAAAATGACGTAAGTCCCACTATGTTATCAAAACCACCTTGGGATAAATTTCGTGTGATATTCAATTTTACAGCGTTTTATATTAAATACAAATCGTATGTTACAAGAATTTCGCAATTAAGTTTTATCGACTCGAACTTCCAGTCCGATGAGCAACGAGAGAAACCTATAAATTCTAGTTTTTGTGATAATTTTGCAAGGAAAGTTTCTTTACTCGAGTATTTTTAAATTGGCATTAGTTTGAGAGACGCCCCGTTTCCGAAGTCGACGGTTCGTTGTCCGTTTTCAAAAGATGGTTCTAGGTGCTATAAATGGTTGAAGGCAACAGCTGATTTTTGCTGTATCGTGAAGTATCAACATCTCTTAACCAAATATCGTTTACAGACCTCTGAGTTTTGCGCATCAAGTCTAATTTTTACTGCGCTGAAAATGTCGAATTTCGTCCCAAATAAGCACCATTTGCGGGAAGTGTTGATTTTCTGTTTCAATTGGAAGAAAAGTGTAGCTGAAGCCCATCGAATGCTAGTGGAAGTTTATGGTGTACAGCTACAGGCAACAATTGATCCGTTTAAAGCGAGCTATAGCCGAATAATGTCCAGAATATGCGACCAGATACGAGTCCACAATCTTTCAACATGACAACGCTCGGCCTCACGTTGCTATTCTGGTTAAAAACTATTTGGAAAATAGCAGGTGGGAAATTCTGGCTCACTCGCCTTATAGCCCAGACCTTGCCTCTGCCGACGACCATTTGTTCCGATCGATGCAGAACGCTTTGACTGGAATGCGCTTCACGTCACAACAGGGTATCAAAAATTGGCTCGATTCATTCTTGGCTTCAAAAGATGAACGCTTCTTCCGCGACGAAATTCATAAATTACCAGAAAGATGGGGAAAAGTAGTGGCTAGCGATGGACAATATTTTGATTAATGTATTTATTCATTTTATCATTGAAATAAGTGCGTATTTTAAGCAAAAAAATGGATCGAATTAAGTTGTACACCTAATATATATATACATATAAATGTGAATGTGTGTGTGTGTCCGCGCCTTTTTTAATGCAGCCTAGTATGTGCGTGCACTCACGAAACTGAATATTAAACCACACGACGGTGCCCGGGCAGAAATTTGTTGGCGAGTCCCCGAATGCTATCATATCCGCATAGGGATTTGATAGGAACGCCGCACGTAGGAAGTCCACATTGGAATTCAAGGGGATTCTGCGCTATTTTCCGATTCAAGTGGTTTGAGAATTTTTATTTGAAATTCTCTACGGGAATTTGTTGGATCTACCAAAAAAATATCCTTCCGTGATACCGTTCACAAATTTTCCGGGGTTTCGCAAGATGCACACACATTTCTGTAGGGATTTGTTAGGGGCACCGCGCGAAGGGTGTCCTGATTGAGATCCGATTGGATTCTGCACTGTTCCCTGATAAACGCCGTTTGAGAATTCTTACCATGTTCGAATTGAAAACCCGAATCGAAATTTTCGAGCCGCGTTCAACCCACAAAATGAAGGCGAGCAGAAATCGGCGTGAGCGGATTATTGGGTATCTAAAGGAGGGTACAATGTTTGAAAGTATCATGCGTTAGAGCCTCCGATGAACCTCCGGCATGGCAGAAAGTAGACTTTTTGACTCAAAGGAGGTCAGTAAGGCTCACAATTGAACCTACGGAACCTCAGGTCGGCCTACTTCGAGCGCTCCCGCAGAACCTACCGCCCCCCCCCCCTTTCGGCCTACTGTACACTGCTAAACAAAAAAATTAATTTATATAGAATCTATTTAAATAAAATGGGTTTTTTCCTTGTCTCACAGCCTACTACGATCATATTTCTTTCAAAGATATTTATATATATTAAAAAAGATGAGATTCAAATTAATCTTTATTTGCTTATAATGTACACTGTAAAGCTAAGTGTACTATATGCATAAAAAGCTTCATAAATCGAAAATAAAATGAACTCCTTAATTGAGAGCTTTACCACAAGGATTTTTATCGTAATTCGTCATTCCCTGGTCTTTAGAAGTGATTTTTTTCGAAGAAAATATCTGCCCTATATGCGACTTGAACCTAGTCCTACCTACTCATAACTACGCTCCGCTGCCCCTATGCTACCGAGTGCTTATAACATTTTGGTCGCTAATATGGCATAAGAGACCAAATGAATACCTCTAACTATTTGTTGTATCACATAAGCTATATGAATTAGTTAATATGATTGTGATAATTAGAGAGTTTCATCGAATAACATGCTATAGATTTTTCAAACAAACACACACACACACACACACACACACACACACACACACACACACACACACACACACACACACACACACACACACACACACACACACACACACACACACACACACACACACACACACACACACACACACACACACACACACACACACACACACACACACACATATATATATATATATATATATATATATATATATATATAATTCCTCTCTCTCCACCTTCTCTACGCCCCGCCCCTTTGATATGAGTGTTGCAATAAAGATGGACCGATAGTTCAATCAAATAGAAAAATGGTTAACTCTACGAAAATTCTATTTAAGGTAAATTAAAAAAAATAACTAGATCCATTCAGTGAACTTAACTAAATTGTTTTTTTGAACAGATGAAAATGTTGAATTGATGAAACCGAATCACAGATTTATTAGGATCAAAGAAAATATGTAGTTGGACGATATTAAATAGATTGATTTTCTATAAATAAACATTTTTGAAATCAATAATTTTAATAATGAAATGCAATAGGAAAAATTTGGTTCTATGAAAAATCTAGTTAATACAAATAAAAAAGAAACAAATAGACGCGGTTAGTTAATGTCATATTTAGCGGAAAAAAATAAAAATATGCTTCATACATACACGTGGAAATATTTTTTTAATTTTCGACGTGCTAAAAATGAAAACAAAGAAAAATCAAACATTTTATTTAAAATCGACGGTAATCGGCCGTCGCCATTTATCAACTCATTATTGAATTAACAAGAAAAACAAAACGAACAAAAACAAAAAGAAAAAATAAAGAAAAAATCGAATGAGGTTGAATTCTAAACCGGCAATTTCAATCCTTTAGAACATGAAATAGACTATAATTAACACCCTAACGTTCCATATAGATATCAACATTATATGTTATTTAGATCTACACTGCCAGCCAAAAGTTTTCGGACACTCCACATGATCGCAAAACTTTTGAGCGCTGGATAATTGCCAAATAATGTCAGAGTAATATAATTCATTTCATTTATTATTTCGCGAAGATCCTATAAAGATCTATATAATTAAGTAATTATACAGAGCTTTATAGTATCTTCGTAAAATAATTATTATTCTACCATAAGTTTTCGATGATCCAAAGTGATATTAAGTTTTGCAGTTATCTGAAGTGTCCGAATACTTTTGACTGGTAGTGTATATTCGAATATATTAATGCAACCACATATTTCGAGAATAATATATATGTATAGTATTATATAATATATACCGTCGCTTAAAAGTTTGGATACACCAGTCGATATTTCTTGCTGCACTAAAAGTTACATAGCTTCGTAAAAAAAAAGATAACCAAATTTACCGAACGGCGTTTTGACGGGAATGAATTCAGCTTTATATTACTTTTCTGAAATAGTTTTTTATAATTTTCTTTTCGACCCGGTACGCACTTTTATACGTTACTGATTTTCGGTTTGTTTCGACCATCGAGAATTGGGCGCATGACTTATGCAAAAAAAATTTGTTACGTTTATCCATGATAAACTTGAACGGGGTAGCAGGAACTCCATTTGCGTTTTTTATAAAGTTTTGTACGATTTTTTTCGCCATGTTATTTCATTTTTTGCTAAAAAAGACTAATTCTAGATAATGCCATGTAACTCAAGAACTAGAGGGTTTAAGAAGAAATGTCAAGGACGAGATACGTCGCGTAAGCTTATACTGGATAGACTGGCATTTTTTAAGAATTTTTTAAGAATTTTTTCTCACAGAAAAACGCCCATTAATCCGATAGAATTGGAGTAAGACTATATACAAGCATTCTTTTATGAATTGCCTATAAAATAATAATAAATCGATATTGAGCAAATTTGATTGTTTTCGCATATTAATATTGCACTAATAATTTGATAAGGGGACGATGTATTTTTATTAATTTCGTATTATTTTCGTCATCGAACGGGTTACCGATCAGGTCACAATGGAATGATGATGGAGGAGATATCGAATTTGGGCCGAAAGCAGGTTAGGTGGGGTCGAGACAACAGTTTGAGATTGAAAGCAGGTTAAGGAGGCCTGTGCTCTGCACGTTTCACTAAAACTGGGGGTCGAGAGAAGGTTTGGGAGGTCTAGCAGAGGCTACCCTGGACCAAGAGGAGGTCTCTTCATGGCACTGAACTCGACAAATGAGGTTTCGTCGGTTCAACGGAGGCTGGCGGCTTATGTATTACAAAAGAAATGGGTCCTGCGAGGTTCAGAGGAGGCTAAAAATTTTCACTCGGGAATATGTAAAAAGTCACGCGAAAAAACTCGGTGTGTTGAAACATATCCAGCACGTTTCTCCGTGTGTCGTGATATTAGGTCAAAATGCAGCAGAATAAATAACAAACGATAATTACAGTAGATTTTCAGTGATGTGATTCAAATTGATTTTAAAAATATACTTTTTTAAGCGATTTGTACGTTTTCAAGATAAGATTTATACTTTTTCATATCCACTAATTATGTATATCTATATATATTGTTTAGAAAATTAAACGTACAGAATGCAATCGAATCCATCGAAGATCGTGTCGGATTCAGTTCGATACTGTGGGAATCCTTTAGGACTAAAATTGGATTCATCCATTGGATTTGAATAAGGAATCCCGATCAAAATCCAATGTATGAACGTGACATTTTAGTACATGGATCCGATGCAATGAATCATTGAAACCCTATCAGGAAGTCAGGACAACTATGGGAATCCAATTGGATTCCTACCGCAATTTCTACACGGATCGTTTAGTTTTGCCAGGTCTGTTTGCTCCGGATTTGAAATAAGCTATTGCGGGAACCTTATACAATCGAGACATGCTAGGAGCCTCTTGAATGCTACGACGATGCTCTGGCATATACATACATAGGACGCACAAAATGTGACGGTAACACTGTGTTACGGATAAGATCTTCGGATCTGGTACCTAACACAAAGAGCCGTTTCGAGGATTCGTCGGATGTCGGTAAATGCGTATTTCGGCTCTTGGAATCCCACCGATATATCTTTTCGTCCCTTGCTCATTGGTCCATTTACATCGCGCGATTTTTCTGGTATACACTCCGTGATATACGATACATACAGGGTGTCCAATAGAAAGTTGCTGAAACTAATCGACTGTCATTTTAAAACACGTGCACAGAATCAGAAAAGCTACGCTTTAAATAGAGGAAACTCTGCAGTTTTAAACGCACATAAATCAAACCCAGTCAAATATTTTTTATGTCAATTTATTACATCTTATAAAAATAACGAAAAAGTACAGTGATTAATGATAGATATTTTCGAAGTGCGAACCGTTAGATTGTGCACAAAAATCAATTCTTTTCTGAAAACTGTGAAAAACGGTGTCTAACATATCGTTCGTAATGCCGCGAACCACTTCCTGGATGGCCGCGATCAGTTCTTCTACTGTGCTGGGGTTTTTAGCGTAACAATGATCTTTAATGTAACCCGACAAGAAAAAATCACAAGGGTTCAGGTCCGGTGAGTACGGAGGCCATTCTGGTGCGCCTTGAGCAAATTTAGGGTACCCCAGATCGAATACTCGAGTCCCATATACGCGATGAATAGCTTCAAACATCTCATGAGTCCGGTGCGGCATCGCTCCATCTTGCATGAAGTAAACATTTTTAACCATTCCCCTCTTTTTTGCATACGGGAAGAATTTCGTTTCCAAAAGCTGTTTGTAACTCTCTCCTGTTACCGTAAGTTCCAAGAATTGCAAATAAATTCCTTTTACTGAAATCGCTGCCCATGCCGTTACTTTCTGTGGATGAAGGGACTTCGCTAGCGATATGTTGGGATTTTCCGTTCCCCAAAACCGGTAATTTTGCTTGTTTACGTACCCATTCATCCAAAAATGTGCTTCATCGGAATAAATAATCAATTTCTTATTAAGTTCTTCGGCTTCAAACATTCCCGTAATAGTGTTACAAAATTCGATGCGTTTCGTCATGGCATGTTCAGTTAACAATTGATGAGTCCTTATTTTATACGGATGAAACTTTAAAAAATATTTCAAAATGTTGTGTAATGATGATTTGGTTATTTTTAATGCTTGAGCAGCTTTCCGAATCGAATGATTTGGATTTTGTTTGAAATAATTCTCAACTTCGTTGATCTTCTCTGGTGTAGTCACCGTAACAGATGGACCTGGCAACTCGTGTCTACGGTCCTGGAGTATACCATACTTCACGAAGTTATCGATTATCCTACAAAAATTAACGTAAAATTACTTCAATGCAGTTTACTTGAATTGAAACACAAGTTGTGTGATAGATGAATATGAACAAATATTCAATTCTTACCTTTTCAGAGTGTTTTCGCTGGCAACTCTATGAGTTCCAAACTTAGTACGAAACCCTCTATACGCATTACTATAAATTTTTCCCCTCGAGAAGAAGCACTCAATAAGATATACTTTTTCTTCCGTGGTGAGCTCACTCATTTTGACGCGCGCGTACTTGCTTCAACCACGGCTGGAATAAAACTGCGGGGCCTCAGGTATGCGCCTTAGAAAAAGGGACCCCTATTGAATTCATGGAGGGGAGAGACACTTATTTAGTTTTAGCAACTTCCTATTGGACACCCTGTATAAGTCCTTGCCGTTTCGGGCCATCCACGCGATATCAAAAAGCCATCTCGCTCTTTATTTTCGCACCGTAACGGTTTTCCAACCTTCCTCGAGTGCTGCCGCATTTGCATAGATACGCGTGCGCATATGTAAAATTACCGCGTGTCATAACGTTTAAACGATAACGAGCAATTTTTAAATCAACAATGGCCTTGCTCGTACTGCCGTCAGGGCGAAAAACGATTTTTTTTTCATCGATGGTTATATCAAAGAATATCGACCAGTGTGTAGGTAATAATCAGATCTGAAAGAGCCGACGAAATATCTATTGCAAAAAAAAACATAAAAAGTCAATATATAAAGACGGCAAAACAACTAAAACTATGTGAAAACGTGTCACTGATTCTCGATAATTATTCCTCCGTAACGTATCAACTTTGGGTTCGAGATAATTGGACATTCACAGTCGAAGAGCACGACTCCAACTACCCTCTGGATTTCGACGTCGGAGATTGTGGCGTGCACACATTGGACACACTTTTTTCACCGACAAAGAACACGCTTCTTTTTCCCGTTGGCGTTTCCTGGCTCGGCAGGGGCCGTGCTTTTTTAATTGTATTCAGATGTCCGCCAATCGGACCGTGTCCAATGTCTGGACACGAAGTGGTGGTGTACATTCAGTTTTAACGAAGGGATAATGTCAACAATGAATTGAAAAAGAAATTGGATTCAGATTGGTAGTAATTTGTAACACGTACAATGCTCGTGCAATTTCATTGGCATAGTATCTAACGGGCTACATCTACCTAGGTGGGTCAAAAAATGCATTTTCCAAAAATACTTTTTTTCAATAGCATCACCTTTTCAGCTATATGTTCTGAAAATTTCATTAAAATATGTCTAAAATTGAATAAGCTACGGCTTCTGACAGTTGGCCGGGCGAGCGGTAGCAGCACCATATTTCACACTTGAAACGCGTTTTCCCACAACACTGTTTTCAAAGTCGGTGGACATCCCAACTAGAAATATTGTCAGGCTGGCCTGACATTTGATCCGGGCCTTACTTATGGTGTGCCTTGATATGCTTGATCCGGCTGGTTTCAGGCGATAGTCAGGCAAACGGACTCATGGCTTACGTCAATTCGCCTGACCCCGCTAGTAGTTATACAGTCTGGCGCCTTTCACACGCCTAACCTCTTGTCAAACACCAGGCAACTTATGTCGTCGTCTAAATGTCAGGATATATTGTTCACTCTATGCGTACATTTTTTATTATTCCTAATATTTCATTTATTCCTAATAAGTCTGTCATTCGGTTTCATCCGTTAATTTTTTTTTTGCTAAATCCACTGCACGTAGGTATCTATTTAATATTTTGAAATTTAATTTAAATATAATTTTCGTAGAGATAAACATTTTTCTATTTGCTTCGATGCATCGTCTGCCTTTATTGCAATACAGATATCAACGGGAAGGGGGAGAGAGGGATTATATATATATATATATATGTGTGTGTGTGTGTGTGTGTGTGTGTGTGTGTGTGTGTGTGTGTGTGTGTGTGTGTGTGTGTGTGTGTGTGTGTGTGTGTGTGTGTGTGTGTGTGTGTGTGTGTGTGTGTGTGTGTGTGTGTGTGTGTGTGTGTGTGTGTGTGTGTGTGTGTGTGTGTGTGTGTGTGTGTGTGTGTGTGTGTGTGTGTGTGTGTGTGTGTGTGTATGTATATTAGGGTGGCTGCAATTTGGGTCAAATTTTAATTTTCAAAGTCCCCTTGTAAAAACATAATCATGATATATAACAAAAAATTATGTGCAAAGTTTTAAGGTGCTCGGAAAATTTTTAATAGTGCCTGTGAGGGTTTGCATCTCCAATGCAAAAATACATGTTTTCCCAACTTATTACTTAATTATTTGTCATGCTAAGAATATTGGTGGGAAAAATCTGAAACTTAGTACAAATATTGTGCACATTATGGCCATTATATATTAGGTATATGACCAATTTTTTTTACAGATTTTTACAGCAATAATTGTCATTATTAGTAGCTTAGCAATGACAACCTCATTATCATGTTCTGAGTTTCTTTCATCGCAGACTAATTATTGATGTTCTAATGCAATTGTCGACTTGACTATAGACTGTATGCATAACGAAAAAGTTCGATTTGTATAAAATGATTCTACAGCATCGTTTTGATTTACGTTAAGCCATGGTCCACAGCTCCATCCGCATATGCTGCTCCCGATCATGATTTGAATTTTTTAAACAAATATATGATTACCGGAATATAAATTCCCTTGTAAGTAAACTTGCTCTCGAAAAAATGTTGAATCATCTTTGGTATTTCCACGCTGAAAGTGCTACGACGACATTTTTTTATGAAGGCATTCTCGTTGATATTGAAAGAAAAATGGCAAAAAGATTACGAACGAACTGCCTGAACATGGAAACCAAACAGAAATTCCTAAACGATATGAAATTCCGCGATCAGACGTTGCATATTTGATGGGTGAAAACATTGTTTTTTTCATAAGCCCCTATCGATGACGTTTTTCAGAATGTTGCAGATCGATTGTAGTTTCATAAATAATGACGTGTCCGAGTGGCATTTGGACAAAAATTATCAGTTGGGTTCGCAAATTGTTAAAAATGTATGGGTCGTTAATGTCGTCGCGGAAAAAGGAATCAAGCTCATTACTAAATATAATAATACATTGACATGCGACGAGAAACAGTACCAATTCATTGTTCAAGTTGTCCGTGAATACCAGAAAATGTATCGAAATGTAAACAAAAGGACTTTAAGCTGACCGCTTCACTAATAAAAATTTACTTCGGCACTTTTTTGTCGGAGTTTTAGTTTGCAAATCATGTTTATTCGATGATTATAGTATTCATTGCGATACTTTATTTCAGTGCATCGAATTTGTGAGTCAGGTTTGATTCAAAGTTGAAATTTAATTTTGAGGAGTTTTCATACTTCTGTTAGAGATAAAACTGTTCTAGTATGTTTAAGTTTATGTCAGGTTTATCAAGAGTTGCATTGAAACATCAATAAATAGTCTTTGATGAATGACACTCAAAAAAATGAAAACGAGGGTGTCATTGCAAAGCTACCCGAGTCAACATTTTTAGCCTCCTCTGAGCCCCCGCAAGACCCATTTCTTTTGTTATACATAAGCTGCCAGCCTCCGTTGAACCTACCAAACCCCATTTGTCGAGTTCAGTGCCATGAAGAGACCTCCTCTTGGTCCAGTGTAGCCTCTGTTAGAACTTCCAAACCTTCTTTTGACTTCCAGTTTCAGTGAAACGTGCAGAACACAGGCCGCCTTAACCTGCTTTCGATCTCAAACCGTTGCCTCGACCCCATCTAACCTGCTTTCGGCCCAAATTCGATATCTCCTCCATCATCACTCCATTGTGGGCTGATCCGTAACCCGTTCGATTACGAAAATAATACGTTTTCTCTCATTATCGGCCGAAGAACGGCACAGGTGAATCCGCATTATTAGATGATGAGTAAATACAACACAATTAATAAAAATACATCGTCACCTTATCAAATAATTAGTACAATATTAATATGCAAAAACAATCAAATTTGTTCAATATCGATTTATTATTATTTTATAGGCGATTCATAAGATTTTGCTCGTATATAGTCTTACTCCAATTCTATCGGATTAATGGGCGTCACGAATTGTCCTCTGAGAAAAAATCTCACAGGAAAATTCTTCAAAAATGCCAGGCTATCCAGAATTAACTTACGCTACTTTTTACATCCTTGACATTTCTTCTTAAACCCTCTAGTTCTTGAGATACATTGCATTATCTAGAATTAGTCTTTTTTAGCGAAAAATGAAATAATTTTGCGAAAAAAATTGCACGATACTTTCTAAAAAACGACAATGGAGCTCTTCTACCCCGTTCAAGTTTCTCATGGATGAACATGACACATTTTTTTGGTAAAAGTCATGTGCCCAATTCTCGATGGTCGAAAAAAGCCGAAAAACAGTCACGTACAAAAGAAGGTACCGGCTCGAGAAAAAAATTATAAAAAAATATTTCAAAAAAGCAAAATAAAGCTGAATTTGATCCCTTCAAAAAGTCGTTCGGTAAATTTAGTTATCTTTTTTTACGAAGCTATGTAACTTTTAGTGCAGCCAGAATATCGACTAGTGTATCCAAACTTTTAAGTGGCGGTGTAAATTATATAATACTTTATATATATTATACTTGAAATATGTGGTTGCGTTAGTATATTCGAGTATACACTACCATTCAAAAGTATTCGGACACTTTAGATAATTGCAGAACTTTCAATCACTTTGGATAATTGCAAAATTATGCTAGAATAATTATTATTTTACGAAGAATTAACTAGATTTTTCATTGAACCAAATTTTTCCTATTGCATTCCATCATTAGAATTATTTATTTTAAATATGTTTATTTGTTCAAATTAATCTATTTAATATCGTTCAATAACTAAATATTTTATTTGATCCTAATAAATCTGTGATTCGGTTTCATCTGTTCAAAAAACAATTCAGTTAAATTCACTGAATGGATCTAGTTAATTTTTTAAATTTAAATTAAATAGAACTTTCGTAGAGCCAACCATTTTTTTATTTGATTGAACTGATGGTCTATCTTTATTGCAACACTCATATCAAAGGGGCGAGGGATTATATATATATATATATATATATATATATATATATATATATATATATATATATATATATATATATATATATATATATATATATATATATATATATATATATATATATATGTATGTATGTATGTATATATATATATAAACAGCGGAAAGACCGCTGTTTTTTAATGTCAATCAAGTATGCTTTCCAATAACGCTGCTCAAAACTCCGTGCGCCTGCAAGGCCATAGCTTTCATACAATGTGCGCATTGCTCTTTGGTCTTGTGTTTTGCTTGCTTTTACGACAAATACCACCCGCAATATTGTTCTGATGTAACACGCGACCACAGTGATAAGGGGGCATCCATTAATTACGTGAGGTGATTTTGGCGATTTTTCGACCCCCCCCCCCTCTCCCCCTGGTGAGATGTCGTGAGATTTTGCTCGACCCCCTCCCCCCTCCCCTAATCTCACGTGAGATTTTTCAAAATGCATATGTTCACGGAAAATAAATTGTAGTAGAAGTAACTGCGGTTGTAGTACTATTTACTCCACCATGTAAAGTAGTAGGGAGACTCTCCTTACGTGATAAAAATTATGTGATTACTAAAATTACTAAAATTACTAAAATTACGTGATATTTGCCGAAGCCCCCCTCTCCCCCACGTGAGATTGGGTGAGATTTCGCTTGACCCCCTCCCCCCCCCCCCCCCCCTAAACGCCTCGCGTAATTAATGGACGCCCCCTAACAAGTAAGAAGAACCTGTATATTGTAATGAAAAATAATAAACTGCAGTTTCTTGTGAAAGATGTTATAATTTCTTCCTCTTTTTTTTTCTGCGTGAAAAATAAAATAATAATAAATAATTTAAAAAAATGGAAAGTAAACAATTTGAAAAATTAATAAATAAATAAAATAATAATAAATAATTAGACGGGCGGGAAGATATAAACGTTTTTACATATTCTCATTAGACTGTTACGACCGGAATTTGCAAAAAAGGCTTCTGGTGATGATTTTGTAAAAAAAATTCTTTGCGCTTTGCCAATAAATTTTTTTTTATTTGATAGATTACTTTTTGATGATGATAAAAATAAACGAATGAAAAGGGAAGAAAAAAAACGTTACATTCCCACAATGCAAACTTTAAATTTATTTTAATTCGTTCTTTGTATCTTGATTTGATGATGACGGCGTCCGCATGAACACCATATTACTTTAATTATAATCTTGCCCAAATTGTGCACGCAGCAACTCAGTTGTTTACTTTGATGGCCCCGAATAAGGTTATCCGGTAGACATGCGGCGCAAATCAGACATACATTTCGAAGTGCATGGTGGATCGGCACCAGATTCCTACTGGATTTGCCATCCTCGGAGCACGGATGGGAAAAGGAAAATCGATCAGGTCTTGGACAGGTAACCTTAACAGAGCCATGTGAGGCACGCGTTGCGGGTCGTCTGATGTGGGCCTGATTAATGCTGCCTTCTTACATCGGTATCAGGGTACTACTGATCCGGCAGACATACGGCGCCGATCCGGCACGGACTTCGGCGCTCAACAAGGTCCTCGCAAGATTACCTGATTCAGAACTGAACAGTTTATCTTCATTACACCCGTTCTCCGGACTTACTAATCCAGTAAATATGCAGCACAGCTCAGGCGGGCGCTTCTACGGTCTCCGGACCGTATCTTCAAACCCGCTGATCAGTGATCCGGCTGCCGAAACAACATTTCCAGTCGGGAAATTTTTCGTGTAGCCGGAATGAGATTTCTACTCGGGATGATATATTTCAAGAACCACTTGATGGACTATTTCCAAATTGACAGGAAATGGGATGAGAAATATTTACAGGTCGTTGGCGATCTCATTTAAAAAAAATGGATTACCATTTTGTAATAGTTACGTCAAAATGACGATTTTTTTATAGATTTTATATGCTCGAGTTTCAATTCGTCGCTTCGTCGTTAAAAAAAAAACTGATTTTAAAAATCAACAATCGTCAATGACTCATATTTATTGTTAACTTGAACATCCTGTTCGGTTTTTAGATTTCAGATGGACCGTTTAAGCTAGAGAGTGTCCGCCGCCAAACGTCGCGAAACAAATTTCATCATCTGCCGACAGCCATGTTTTTGTTGTTTTTCTGTATTTTTGGTAATTTTTTTCGAAGGTTCTCAATATATGTACCTTTGTGTTTAATGGGCTGTACCCGCGTGAACGCTGAATATTTGGATGATTTCCGGGAATTTTTTGGAAGAAAAGTACTCAATTAAATGTTTCGGAAAATTAAGAATATATTTGACTATATTTGACCTATATTACATATTTTTTTCATAGAAAAATATTGAGATCCCAGCGAATTATGCGCTGCCTTCGGAGGTGCCAAAAAAAAGTTCCTGCTGACATGATTCCGGCCGATTGAATAGCTGAAACCGAAAAAGGAAAAAAATGTCGTTAAAATGGAAGGTATTTCCTGTACAATGACGTAGGATTTCCGAAAAATATCAAAATCTAAGAAAATGAGGTAGTTATGAAAAAAGTCTGTTTTCTTGCCTATCAAATGGTCGTTTTTTTTCAATGCCAAATCGTCAATTTTCATCCAATCAAAAATATCCTACGTCATTGTAGAGTAAATATATTCAAGAGTACTCGGTTCAAATTTCAAGTCAATCGGATAATTGCTCTTTGAGTTACAATGTCAGCAAATTTTCAAAATCTCATTTCGAGAAAAACGCGTTTACAGATTGAACTATCGATTTTTGCAAGATAGAGATACGGCCTTGAAATTTTTACAGGATATTCTTGAAAGTATAAACTGTCGAAAAAGGCAAAATAAATTCGATTTTTTGAAAGTGTCACACTGGTATAGTCCTTAAAAACATGCGCTTCTTTTTTACCACCGGTTTCCGAGACAAAAAATCGGAATTGGGCCGTTTTTTCGGGCCTCTAAGTAGGTGTAGCCCCTCAACGTGAAGAGTTGCAAGATAAAACATTTTCATAGAACGCGTCGGAAGTCAACTTGCGAACTTTGTAGACCAAAACCGTGTAGTGAGGCGAAAAACATTAGGTTGACAATAAACAAAAGATAGCACGCGTGTTGCGTGTTCCAAGTCGAATAATAATGACTCGAGGGATAATTTGATAGCGCGGGCCCTGTGTCGGCCGCGTATAAGCGACTGTGAGGCAATGTGCCGAACCTTGTCGTCTCTTTCGGAACGAAAACGAAACCACCGGATAAATGACCGACAGCTGCAGACCCGAGACGGTAACTACTTTTTCTGAATCCTAAGACACGCCGAAGGATGTCTCTGGGGGTTGTTTCCGCATGAAGGAATTAAGGCTACGGCGATTACTCGAAAATCAGGGTAATTAACAAAAAAAAAACATTTCGAAGGAATAAGTAAGATGATTGAAAAATCGTTTGGGCATTTATTTGTATGTACACAAACCATGTTGTGTACCGAATCTTATAAGTAAAATGATTAATAATTAAAGAACGTAATAAACAATCTCCGAAGGGCCTTTAAACGGCATAGTATCGCCACCGTGGAGCCACCGTGTACTGCAGTACGGTGTAACTCCACGGTAGCGGTACGGTGGAGGTACGACTATGCTGGTATCCCGTACCAGTACACTAACGGTACTGTAGGGTACGGCGTACTCTACATTTGCGGTACGCTGTACTAATGGTACGCTTGGTTAACTGAGCAGTTATATGATTGTAATCATAATTTAAGTTCATCTTCAATCTGCGGTTCCTGCACATTCCCTTTGTAACCAACAATCGATACAATTACCGATTATACATTACCACGTCATCTCTGATTTTTGTAAACTTTATCAAGGCAATGAGTGCCAAATTATTTTAAAAAATTAAATCGTCACTAGGTGCTTTTAGGCAAAGCTAAAAAATTGTACGAAAATAAATTATCACAGCTTTTGTTACCGACCGAGCGGGATGAGAAGGGAAACGATAATTGCCACAGGTTACGAATAAGCCGCTTTGAAAAAGCGGCGCTTCGGTGGAACCGCCGGAAACTGCGTCATCGAAAATCTCAATACGCGGCTGCGTCACTAGATACTATCTACTAACCTTACTTGAGTCTTCTCGTCGTCGTGATTGGCGGGAGAACGTTGCTCGGTCTCCATGATCTACCAATCGGCTCAGGCTATTTCACGTAAGGTTGGTACGACAGCGTAACCTATTTTCGCCATAAATAAAGAGACTCGCATATCGCTCAAGTGTCAGTTCGACATATTTACAAATAGGAGTTCTTGCGTCAGGCAATCGCGTTTGACGTACATTGTTTGTTCGATAAATAAGACTTTAACCAATGGTGGATATTAAGGGTAACGTTAGTTTTTCGTGTCAACGATGCCTGCAACCATTGAGACTCGATTCGAGTTTCGATTGTCTCGGGGAACACACACTCGCCGAACTGTCGTGTAGGTAATTTCTGTTCGGATTCTAAATTTTATGACGAACAAGCCGCTCCGCAACTAATCACAATTTTACTCACTGACTTGTCCTCCGACTTATTCGTGACAGTAATTGTGCGATGAATCGATCTTTTTCCTTTTTCATTGCGGAGGTTAGGGTACGCGCTCAGGTAACAAATTCGTCGATCGAACAGAGAAACTGGACGAGAAAAAACGTTTCATTGCAGACAGAACAGACAGAGGTTCTGTCAGCTGGGAACTCTTCTCCTCTGGTTCTTTCCTGTATTTTTTCATAGCTATTCCGAGAAAACGGTGCCTTACATGTTTAACCATGCCATTTATTCTTTGAGTTTGTACATTATTTTTCGACTCTGCAAGAAAATAAAATCTTTCTGGAATAAAGCATTGAGGGATTAGGCTACTGTAATGATCCGAAAATCTGGGTTATACAAAAAATTTAAGTTTGTAGGAATAAGGAAGATTTCTGGAAAATCATTCCGACATTTATTTGTAAGTCCATTAACAAAGTTGTGTACTAAATGTCATTAAAAAATATGAATAGTTAAAAAAGTTATAAACAATCTCGTGGCAGACCTTTAAACGTACAGGGCTCAACAGTTTATCAGATTTTGGTAAAGTGGAGTTGTTTTCTTAAATTGGATAATATTGGCCAAGACTTGATCGAGCTTGTTGCGTCATCATGTTTCAATGATTAAAAAAAATTGAGATTTCTTTCCATTTTTCGAAAGAAAATAACATTATTGTTAATAACTAATGAAAAAGGAATGTTAAGAAGGAAAATGTAGTTTCAGATTAATGTACAATCCAGCTGAAAACCATTTTGAAAAAAATTGTTTAAAAAATAACGTGTTTGAACCTTCAACCACACACTGGATTTGTTTTGACCCCATGATCTTTTTAGTGCAAGCACATGTTTTTTAACGCATCTCCCACTTTGAACGAATGTTTGAGCACTGATTTTTTGTTTGTCCAAAAAGTACATTTTGGGCCATAAAATAAGGATCATTGACTACAGAAAAAACGTTTCTACAACAAAAATGCATATTCACCAAAATACAACAATCTGAAAAACGTCTGGGGTCCGATCGACTCCACATGCAGTCAGAGGTTTGTCGCAGAAGTGTGCCGTCTAAGGGCTAAATCTTTGTAAGCAGTTCTATCATTGTAATTGCAAGTTTACTTTAGATGTGCAATTCGTGCACGATATGTTGGACCTTCCTCTTCAATTTGAGTTGCTTCGTGCGACAACCTAGTGTAGACCACTTTCAAAGTAGCCTAACTCCTTAAATGGTAAAACAATTCTAGGTGGTTTGTGGGTTGGTTATTAGGTGGTTGAAAATGGAATTTAATTTTTCAGCGAAAGAAAAGAACAGTGGCTTGGTAGAAAATTGACAGAATGGTTTATTCGAAGTATTGCCCATTGGATCAGGAAATCATGGCCCTTCTTCAGTCGATAATCGGATTCCAGGCAGGAAGAATTACGGTTCTTCTTGCCTGGGCAATCCCGGGCAATTCAGACATAGGGCGCTAAGAGGCAATCCAGACATCTAGCCATTTTTTAGATCGAACCATATGGTACTAGGAAGGAGCGATGTCTGAAGAATATGGCCCGTAGAGTAGGATTACCCGATTCACTCCTCCGAAGTACTTATAAACTATTTGAACAACATTCGGCCTGCCATTGTTGTACCGTACAATCAACTTGCCATGGTGATTCTCGTGTTCCGACCTCTTTCGCACACAGCTTGCTTTGAACGGCTCAGTTGCAGGCTCAAGAACCCCCCCGCAGTAATGGTTTCTAACACTTTCAGCAGCTCATTATATACGCACCCCTCTTTTGGATGGTTTTCCGCAGTACTTGTCCATAGAGAAGACACCACATTTGAAGCAACGAACACACTCTTTGCACATGGTACTTGATGGACCATGTTCGACATACTTCCTCTAGCAATGCGTTTCTGCATCTCATTTCCTTGCTAGGAAATAATGGAGCATAATTTCACACAGATGTGACATATTTGGAACAAAACTTGTGATTGCAAACCCAATTAAAATAGATAATGTTTGATGACTTTGAATTTTGCATAGTTGGGGGTAACCATTTTTTTCATCATTTTTCGTTACTTTATTTTTATCATCATCGAAAGCCTTTTTTTGCTAACTGAGGTCATAAATCCCCAATAAGAATACGTGAAAACTTGGAAATGATTTTCACAGCCTGAAACGGCCAAAAAAATGAGCAATTAAAAAGAATTTATTATCGTTGCAATCCAATGATGCAAATTTCAACGTCATGCTGTTAACCTGTTGCACAAATGTCACGAATGGCATTTCAGCGTAACTCTATTTACCTCTCATCATGTGCATTGCCAGCTTACAATTTGGGAAAATAGTGTAACCAATGCCATCCATTGCCAACAGGCGGTTTCGTACGCAATCACCTAATATAATGTTCAAGCCACATCAAGGTATTCCTTTCGCGGAGGGCTGTATTTCATGGGAGCATGAGGCAGGCCCATCTCAACCATTGGTAAATTACAGTGGCGCTTAATAAAAATAAGTCACAATCAATTATTATACCAAAGTATAGACTGGAATAAAAAATATTGCGCTAATTTGGTAGATATAGACATTTTTACATTTTCTCTGAAAAGTGGCGGCTACGAAAATTATTTTGCTAGACACATTTTTCTAAGTATTATCATTAATATTTTCTTTAAACATTTAGTGAGCCCTTGTTTTTTATTGTCGTTATGGAATCCTTAGATTTTTTTACATGCGTGAGCGGTTTACATCAGACATCTAGAGTATTGAGTTTATAAATTATTAGATAAAAATGTGGCCAGTGTGTCATCTCCATAAAGCGCCGTGTCAATGAGACGATTTTCAGAGTCGTAATTGTTCGTTAAAAGTTCGGTAATTTGGCTCAAGGCGGGATATACATTTACAACGATCAAAAAATCGATTTCTTTTTTTTCTTCTTTAAACGATAGAATTACATATGTAGAATATTTTCCTAAAGTTTGAAAGCGAAAATCGAAGAACTTCAAACGGTACAGCCTGTCAAGGCTGTGCCTCACTGCTCGGATTCGGAGCAGGCGTGAACTTCAAACGCGTTTTTCCCAAAACTGCATTATCGAAATTGGCATGCAGGATTACTCAAAAACTATAAAGCCTATTGAGTTGAAACTTGGTAGAAATATTGATAATATTGGTACCTTCTACTTGACGAGAATTGTTCTTGAAAAATTGGGAAAAGGAACTACTTTTTTCATCCACATTTTACAGAAATGTTGATTTTTTTTCGTAAATGCGTGCCGTTTTCTTAAATTTGCATTTTCTTCATTTTAATTACTGTCACATAGAAATTATACATGTTCTAACTGAAAAAATTTTGAACTTTTTGCAAATCAAAGTCTACGGGAAGCTAGACTGCGCGCCGATTCGCAACTCCCGCGGCGACCTTGCCGTAACACTCTGCTACAGCGCCATCATTTTGATGATGAATTAATTGTAAAAATTGTATTGCTTATTTGTTTCCTGTCTAAATGTATATCCCGCCTCAAAATGTTACCAGTATACTGGGATGTATTTTTACATAACTATAGATGAAATTCAGTTAATTATTAAATATTCATGTTCATGAAAAGAATACCTCAAACAAAAAGAAGCGACGAAGCATTTTCATTTAAATTCCACATTATAATTTCGTTGATGCGAATTACTTGTAACTTTAGTCAATGAACTGAAAAATCTGCCGTCAAGAAGACTTCATTCCAAACTTCTTACAATAAAAAGATCCATACGTTTCTCTTTTCCGATACCAGTGCCGATACAGCAACAAGTGGTCAGCGACATAGAGCCTCAGAGCGGCAGTCTGGAGCACCTAGTGCCGCCGTTCAGATTGACTGAGTCCGCAAATGGCACCAACGGCTTTATGCTCGTCGGGGATTCCGGCGAAACGGAGTGTCTTAGTCACCACCTTAGAGTGAGTGTCGATCGAGTGTCGCATCCAAATTACGACACTTTGTGCTCATCTTTGACGCGGATGAATTTGTTTCAAGGTTCGAGCCGCCCTCTTCGACATATTGAGTAGCAGCAGTTCGGCGGATCATCCGCTTTGCGACGAATGCACCGATAGCCTCTTGATGCTGATGGATCAACAGTTGCGAATGACGGAGGGCGAGTGGTCCGATTACAACGAGTACCTGAAGAAATTGGAGTTCGAGCAGCAACAACAGAATCAGGAGAGCATCGAAATGGGTAGTCTCGCCAAGGAACTGAAGGACGTCAAGGCGGAGGAGGATAGAATGATTAGAGAATTGGAGGCTCTGAGAAAAGAGGAGGAGGCTACGAAAAATGCGATAAATCAGCAACAAATCGAGAGAGAAAGATTGAAGAGCGAGGAGGAGAGATACTGGCGGGAATATTCGAGGCACAGAAGGGATTTGATACTGGCCGAGGATGAATGTCGCAGGTATTTAGCTTGAATTGTCACAGAAGAAACGTAAATCAAAAGAATGAAGATTCGCTAGAAAGCGAACTACGCATCTTTATTACTGAAAGTTTTTTTGCCTAGTCGTTCGCAGGGAGGTTTGTTTTTGTAGTATTTTCATGAAAATATGTTCAGGATATTCAAAAAAGTTAAGAAAATGGTATTTGTAGGAAATGCCCGCCAATATGTGGGTTACGATATATGGTGGAAAAAAAGCTTTTCATCTCTTACCCTGTCATAAAAAAACATATCCATGCCAAATGTTACCTCTTTAACTTAAGTTCGAGTCGTAACTTGCAACGATTTTTCCTTCATTCGATTTAGACTGAACATTCGCTATGAACGCTATCTCGCGTTCGAACTCTGATAATTGAAGGACTGATTAATATGTCAAAGCCTTTTGAAGATGAATGACGTTGAAGTTTGCATCGTTGGAATGCAACGAAAATGATTTTTGTTTTGTTTCGAAAATTTGCTTTGGCAGATTAATGCTACGAAAATCACGAAAACATTTTTCAGGATGCTTATTTACTAATTTACAGCAAACCTGCATAATATGATTTTGGATAATAATGGAAATAAGAAATTGATAAGAATTTTCGTTGCGTTTCAACGATGCAAATTTCAGCCCCATGAAGATGATCAAAACTGACCTTTGCAGCTTAAATCTTTTTATTCCTTATTTTATATTATTCTTTTTATACACATTACAGCTTTTAGAAAAATGCATTATTTTCCATTTTCGCCACGAAAAAATGTTATATTAGGACGTTGAATAAGTTTTCGCTGTTTTACAACAGATGGCGTTACGCGAACTGCATGCGTGTAGTTTAAGATGGTAACGCATCTGAAAAGAAGTACTATAAGCAAGCTTGGAATTCAGTGTACGTCATTTCGTCGAAGTGTGAACAAGTTTTTTTTTTTCATAGTGTGACATATGTCAAATTTCGTGTCAAAAAGAGTATTTGCGGGGAATTTTACTGTACTACATTATTTTGAAAGATCTGCGGCTGAAGCACACAGAATTCTTGTGTAGACTTATGGCGGCCATGATTTTTATGTGTTGAATCGGAGGCATTACTTCATGAAGGCTCATGTCAGACGCTAGCTGAACTTGCAGAATCATTAGGAGTTGATCACACAACAGTTTCGAAACGTTTGAAAGCATTAGGAATGATTTTTTTTTAATAAAGCATTTGTTTTCACGAAAAAAAAACATCGAGAACTTATTCAACCTTCCAATATAAATTTCGTTGGTAAAAGCTTTTTAAAGCTGTGAATATGAGCTTTGAAAACATACAGCCGGTGTTTGACAATATTGTCTAGTTATCGAGTTACTAGAATTTGAACGTAAATATTGAACTTTCCGTCCAAATGAAAGCGGAAATTTGGCATAGCACTTTTTACACCCGATTATATCATTCGAAGGGACAAGAGTAGAACATTTTATTTTTGGACGCACGCAAATGTGGGTGGGTATGGTTTTAAAAAATAGTTTCTGCATGATGCAGAATGACAGATGCATAAATATATGGTTGTTTCTACAGCTTGGAATGCCAGTTGGCCTACGCAGCGTCGCAACTAGAAAGACTGAAGAAAACAAATGTATTCAACGCAACTTTTCACATATGGCACATGGGCCATTTCGGTACGATAAATTCCCTTCGGCTCGGCCGTTTGCCAAGCGCCCCCGTAGATTGGAGTGAAATAAACGCCGCATGGGGACAAACAGCGCTCTTACTTACGGCACTCGCGCGCAAGATGAACTTCCGTTTTCAACGCTTTCAAGTAGTGCCTTACGGCAATCACAGCTACATCGAGGTGATTGGTCAACATCGCGAGTTGCCGCTGTACGGCAGCGGCGGCTTCAAGTTTCTCTGGGACACAAAATTCGACGCAGGCATGGTGGCGTTCCTCGACTGTCTGCAGCAGTTCAAGGAACAGGTCGAAAAGGGCGACAGCAGCTTTTCTCTGCCGTATAAAATGGATCGTGGCAAGATAGAGGACTCGGCGACGGGAAATTCTTATTCCATCAAGTAAATGTTCCACGTATATATATGTATACGTATTCTTACTTTTATTATCACAGCAAAATAAGTTCTGCCTCTCAGCTGAGAGGAATTAAGTGTATCGTCAATGTTAAACGATACTGATTTGAGACGCAATTGTATAGAACAAAGTTTTCCTTCGAAGTTTCAATAAGAGCCAATCCATAGTTTTCGAAGGTGAAAGAATAAACGGTTTAGCACAGTTTTTTAAATGAAAAGCGGTGAAGGTGCCCGCAATTGTCTCGCCAACATATTCACTGCGCTCTTTGGCAACGAAATTCCCGCTTCATTCGTGATTCTTGAAAAAAAATATAAGGTGTCTAGGTTTCAAATTTTTTTCGGACACGCGAAACGCGCAAAAATTTGGAATCGAACATTTATTAAACGTATCTGCGTTGAAGAAAAACAGTATCCTTCAACATTCCTCGGTGAAACACTCGACCCTTAAGGTGGGATATACATTTAGACGGAAAAAAGCTATTTTGAGGGATTTTTTAAACTAAGAAATATTTATTCTACATTTACCAAATTGTTGGTAGTCTTTAACACGTTCTCTGCCAGGTAGGTCACCGGTGACCGGACCCTGTCCTGTATCGAGCCGCCATGTGGGCCACCGGTGACCATAGAGCAGACTTGATTTCGAAACGGAAGCCTATGGAACCCTGCTGCTAATCGAACCCTTACTCACATCATAGTTTAAATTTCGGCCTAACGCATCAATTTTCACCAAAAAGTTTTTATATAATTTTTCTCATTTACACTATGGCAGATAACGTGTTAATAGTATATCTAAGTGTACGAAACAATTTGTTTTAAATTCATTTATTATCAAAATGGCGGAACTGTGGCAGAGTGTTAAAGCAAGATTGCCACGGGAGTTGGAAATCGGCGTGCAGTCAAGCTTCCCGTAGACTGACAAGTTGTTGTGAGTTGCAAACAAATTTGATTTTAAATTTCAGTTGGAACATGTATAGTTTCAACTTGACAGTAATTAGAATGAAGAAAATACACATGTGAGAGAATGGCACGCATCTACATTTTTTTAAATTCAAAATTGTTACAATAAAATTGTAAAATTTTGATTAAAAAGTAGTTTTGTTTCTAATGTTTCAAAAACAATTCTCGTCGAGTAGAAGATAGCAATATTATCAAAATTTCTACCAAGTTTCAACTTAATTGGCTTAATGGTTTATGAGTAATCGTGCACGCCATTTTCGAAAATGCAGTTTTGAGAAAAACGCGTTTGGAGTTTACATAGAATTTGAATAAAATTGTACTGGGTACTTGTGGTAACTAATTACTTCAGTAATCTATTACAAAGTAATTAAATTATCAATTATAGTAGTAATTGTAATTGTTAGTTGTTAATTTAATTCCTTTTTGCCCATCTCTGCCTACCCCTTTGCGCTCTCGCTTCTACCTACGGCGCGCGTTTCAAATCCGAGCGATGGGCCACAGCGTTGACGGGCTGTAACGTTTGAAGTTTTTCGAATTTTGCTTTAAAACTCTGGGGAAATATTCTACATATATAGTTGTATCTTTTAACCCTTTGCGGCATAGTGTAACACTGGTGTTACACCTAATTCTATTCAGATTTTGAACGTTCCTAGGACTTCAATAACTACTAAAACATACCTATTAAATTTTTGTTTTTCATGTAGCGCGTGTCGTCAATAACGAGAGTGCAAAAAAAAAGTGCACATAAAGAAAAATGTATGCTTCAAAGGGTTAAAGGAAACAAATCGGTTTTTTAATCGTTGTAAATGTATATCCTCCTTAATTTCCATTTGTACACCGGAGCTCATATTGTACGTAGGTGCATTGGAAATTGGCGTAACGTGCTTTTTTTTCTCTTACAGAATACAGTTTAATTCCGAGGAACAATGGACCAAAGCCCTCAAATTTCTACTGACCAATTTGAAGTGGGGCCTTGCCTGGGTTAGCTCGCAATTCACCAAGGATGAAACTGAACACTGAGCACATTCGCTCGTGGGATGCGTCAATGCGTTGTCTCATTCTCGTTTAATTTCATCCCGCGACGCCTAATCTTCTCCGATACTTCCGACTCGTGTAAATATATTATTCCCCGTCCCGTTTGTAAATAAAACAGAACCAAACAGAATGAAAGAAAAAATGAAAATATCAAAAGGAAAAATTATTCGCAAGCAATTACCGCGTAGTCACTTCCGACTCTCGGGTAACGAACGACCGAGAATTGCGAATGATGCCGACTTAGGAGCAATGCTGAAGCTTTTTCTACAAATAACCCGTGCACGGGTAACAAGAAGCCTGGCGGACTTTGCCCCTCGTCTAAACCGATGTACTCTTTCACTTCTTGTATGCTCATTTCAACTACTTCGACCGTTCGCCCTCCGATCCGGCGCCTCCACCTTGAACACGAAGTCGAATGTTTTGTGAACTTTCGTCACCGAAAAATCATTGGATCTGGATAATCGAGAAACAAATATCAAATTAAGGAGGAACCAGTGGGTTACCGATTAATGTCGAAGGCTACTGATTTAGAGATAGCCACGCTCTATAAAAGTTCAACTTCATGGTTTGTGTGAATTCGACTGCATGGTTTTCGAACGAAAAATTCTCAAACCGAGACAACATAGTTTCTTATGTTGATTTGCAAATTGAGATGAAATTTGATTGTCAACATTGACCCCAGGCTTTGCTCGCGTGTATGTCGGAAATTGTGCTCATATTGGGAATCGATTTAAGGGTCATATAATAAGAACTATACACCAAGGTTATCGAGAAGAAAGCGTCTTCTACGTATTTAAGGGACCTCTACCTAGAGGCACGGAAAACATGGCCAAGTTCCGGATTTTTTGTGGGAAACGGTTGGTGAAAAAGGAACGCATTTTTTTAAACACAAAGGTACATATATAGAGCCTTTCAAAATATCACCAAAAATACACAAAAACAACAAAAATATGGCGGACGGCAGATGATTAATTTTTTTGCGACGTTTGTCGGTGGACACTCCCGTTTAAACGGTCCATCTGAAATCTAAAAATCAAATGGGCTATTCAAGTCAACAATAAATACGAGTCGTTGACGATGGCAAATTTGTACAATTTTTTTTAACAGTCTGGTGATTAATTGTAACTCCAGCACACAAAATCTATGAAGAAAGTCGTCATTTGTATGTAACCATTGGATGTACAGGAGGTTGTGGTTGAAAATGTCAGATGTAAAACGTCATATCATAAGGATGGACATCTGGCAAGACCCTAACCTTGAAATATTAGCGATTTTGTATCAGCATCACATAATTTTTTTCGTGCAAATATGTCGAGTTTTGAGCAGAATAAGCGTCATTTGCAGAAGCTTTTGATTTACTTCTTTAATTTGAAGAAATCTGCAGCTGAGGCGCATCGATTGCTTGACGAAGCATGGAGAGGCTGCTTTAAGTGAGAGAAGTTGTCGTGAGTTTGACGTTGAAGACAAAGAACGTAGCAGGAAGGCCGAAAGTGTACGAAGACGCAGAATTGGAAGTGTTACCTCCGTAATCTTATTTTCCAATAATTTTCCTTAACATTCCCTCTAATAATTTTTAACATCCGTTATAGCGATTCAAGTCCTTCAAGATTGAACTCATTCGAACTTTATGTTGCAAAGCCATATATTCCTCTAAATTGCAACACCTCACATTGCGGGACCCAGAGTTTTTAGGGCAATCGGAATTGCTATTTCCCCACAATGCTGACGACTTGATCAGCAACCTGCGAAGCGAATAAACTTCAATGAACACTCGGAAAAAGCCACAGCCGCTCATTAGTGTGTAGAAATATTAGTGTGTAGAAATAATTATTCGTTCAACCAATCTCTCATCAACAAAACCCAACTCGTAATTTGCGTACGTGAGTGTCATACTATTGCACTGTCTTCGAGGAGACCCGAACGTCCAGCGTCAGCACGGTATCAAATTACAAGCTCACCGAATCGTAAGTTCAGCCAACCTGTATGTAATGTAATAATTTCCACCTTTGTCAAACCGATTTAACTAATGAAAGGAAACTGCGATGATAAACAAAATTGTCAATAATAAATATCTGTATCGAAATTGTAACCTCCATTTCCAATTTCTCAAACCTTGATAACAAAATATATACGTATATTTCTAAAGAGCATACTTTGTCTCTTTATTCAATTGGCCCAAGACCCTTACAGTAACTGACTAGATAGGTGCGCCAAGCGCTTTAATAGCTAACCCGAAAAATATATTCAGAGATAGATCGGAAGACTCCAAGTCTAGAGTCATTTCAAAATCAATCTAAGCCCGCTCAGTAACACGAGCGGGTATAACAAATTGGTGGCAGCGGTGGGATAGCTATCACTATCTCCAGTTAATATTCTATCCCTATTTTCTCAAACTTTCAATTCGCTTTCAAAGTATAATAAAATAAATCTCTCCACATTAACCATGCCTGAAAGTAATAACTTGACTGCAAATCAATCTACCACTCAAAATCAGACTATGCTCGATAATTCGGCCTACTTAGATTACCTCACTGTTAAAGATGCCATAGATAAAGTCCCTAAATATGACGGCAGAAATTGGAAATTTTCGGATTATGAAACTGAAATAAAAGCACTTCAACAGGGCTTGCCCGAAGGAGCGGAAGCCAGACTTATAAACGGAATTTTGGCCAAACTCCGAGGTAGAGCCCGCACACATGTCGACGGAAAGTCATTCACTTCCGCTAAACAAATTTTGAAAAGTCTAAAAGAAAAATTCTCCCCTGATCAAGACTATGAATATTATCGCAGTCGCCTTCTTGATGCACGAATGAAAAGCGATGAAGACGTGTCAGATTTCTATTCACCACTTCAACGCTACGTCCGGAAAGCTGTGAGCGAAGTCGAAGAAACCGACGGCCACGATGTCGCAAGATCGGCAAAATGTCGACTCGAAGCTCGCGCTCTCAATGTTTAAATTGACGGCTTGCCCGACGACATAAGAGCCTATGTACCACGGTCTTACATACAGGTCTTGAAACTCTGGTGGTCCGGGTATGTCCTCGGATTGAAGCACCGGCCGTTTCGCCTAGTGACCACAAGTGTCGCTGCGATAGAGTGGTGCAGGCTGTGCGAGAGAGATGTAAATCGATTGTTGACAGGAACCTAACGTAGCTGTACAATTGGCTGGTGTAGGCAAATTATGATATTCAATGTAAAAAATGCATGATCGACCTAAATACAATTTAAAGTAACTTTATCGTAAACCTGAAAAAAAAACCAAAATACTATAGTCGGAGATTAGTAGGGAGATGTACAACGCTCCCCTTTTCGGCGTGCCTCAGAAAGGGCGCTAAATCGCGCGGCGAGTTTGGGAATGTGATTTTGTGTGCATCGCCTCTGTCGAGGTTGCAGATTCCCTTGTAACCGCGCGAGCCGTGAGCACCGGTTAAGACGGAATGACACCTCATCGCGGTCGGTATGGTAGAACAATTATAGATACCCAAAAATCTCTAAAACGGCTCTTCAGATCCCGTCGAAACTTTGCCAAACGACGTCAAATAGATAGACGAACAGCTGTCTGCCCCTCAAATTTCCTGAATTTGAGAAAAAAAAAGTAGATTGACTTATCATAAGCCATTCTACGTTTTTTTTTCTCAAATTCAGAAAATTTGAGGGGCAGACAGCTGTTCGTGTATCTATTTGACGTCGTCTGGCAAAGTTTCGACGGGATCTGAAGAGCCGTTTCAGAGATTTTTGGGTATCTATAATTGTTCTACCATACCGACCGCGATGTGGTGTCATTCCGTCTTAAGTCGATATCGCAGTCAGCGTGCACACGAATGGGTAGCTCGGTGGCGGAAAAGTCTCTGCCCCTCGCTCACTCGACAGGCGAACGGAGCGAGGCAGGCAGCCAGATCGCGCGTAAAAGTTACCCCCTCTCTAGTCACTTACGCGCCCATCACACAATCATAGTAGCGCGTGTCCGTGAGCGAGCAACGCTCGGACATCTTCGGAAAGAGCCGAGCACGGTCGAAGTGTCCCGACCGCGCCTTCGGCAGCTACACCAAGCATGGACGCTGAGCACGTGCATGTGCGGCCAAGCCGAAACGAAGGCTTCGAGGGAAAAAGCAATCTGAGCACAACTCGCGCGGGACGTCACCCGACGGCACGGGCGAGGCTTTTAGATGATTTCAATGCTTATTTAGCTCTTGATTCTCTGCGTTATTAATGTATACAAAAAAATGTATCGCGCACTCTGATCGCTTATTTTTTAGTTTATACGTTAATTTAAATATAATAATAAATCTAAATCACAACTTATTTATCTTATATAAAATTGTTTACGCTTTACTCACACCCGTCCTCATGCCAAATAAATTATAATTCATAAAAGTAAGCGGAAATATATTTATATTCGTATTATTATATCAATTCTCATACTTTCATCAAGCGATAAAGCATTATCCCCAAAAACAAACCAATCATCCATCCCAGTGGCGTAGCGTGGGGGGCCGGGGGGGCCATGGCCCCGGACGGCGCCGATGTGGGGCGGCGGCGGCGAGCGGCACTTAAGGCGTTACCCCCACTTGTAGCGCAAAAAGGCCTTATTCATGAATTTTTTTTAAGAAAACTACAAACCTTTTTTAATCGATCAATATACCATCTTAAAGAACACATCTTGAAGAACTTTCAGTAATTTTTTTATTGAAAAATATTACATTGTTTAGTGGCAAATGGCCGTCAATGAAATAATGTTTTTATATACACGGTTTGCGGTGACCACCATTGCGGCAAAGTGGATCATCTGAAAAAAAATGCGGCTGGATTTAGTCAAATATAAGTATAAACTAGTCTTTAATCGAAGGATTTTAAAAAATATTCATTTTTCACAAAATGGCGGACAGTCAAAGTTAATGGTTCGATTTTAACGAAAAAAAAACGGCCGTTTTTTGGATATAAAACGGCCATTTTTTTTCGAAAAAAAATCGATCGATTAAAGACTACATTTTTATGTATTAAATAAGCCTGCAAAATTTCAAGAAGATCGGTTTATTAGTGTTCGAATAATCTTGGTCACCGACTTCAGAAATGCCATTTTGAGAAAAACGCGTTTAAAGTTTCAATTTCAGTTTACACGAAGAAAATATTTTTTTTTGTAAACTTACATAGAGTCATCTATTCCGGGCCCATACAGAAGTTCTTCCGCCGACGATGCCGCTTGCAAAAAGGAAATTTGGTGTTGCGTTCGTAACATTCTTCCTTCACGAGTGCTCTCGGCCGCACGTCTCTCTGCCAGTGCAATCCGTGCTTCGTCCATTTTATCAGCGTATTCGTGCGCGTTGTGTCCACAGCTCACTCCGATTGAGTTCAAATAAAATAATAATGATTTTGAACCTTCGTTGAATAGTCCAACAGCAATATAAGCTGCTAAATTTACAACGATTGCTCCACTCGAGACGATTTTTGGGCTGATTTTCCAAATAAGTTGGTTGAAGCTTTCGTTGTTATTTTGATTGAAGCCACCGACGCATCTTTCGAGTAAAGTTTCCTTACTCAGATCGTTGTATATAGGTCTGATGCATCCAATACATTTGATGGAAGTGGTTTGTAATCGTGTTGGAAAGCCTCGTTTCTCGCCTGAGCTCGTTGATACGAACACCACGATTCTTCACCGGCTGGACATCTCTCATGGTGTGGATTTGCATCGGTTGAACTGTAATGATCGAAGGTCGCCCATATTGTCTCATGCATATCGTGAACAGAAGCAGAATGGCGTCGAATAGCAAGTCCATAGTATACAGTGAGCTTCCCATGTAGAGGTTGCCATGAGTTGCCCAATGTTACGATCAGGCCAATATTGGGACCATCTTATAAGCCAACAAAAGAGAAATAATATTTGCCCATTACTGTTCCGCTCCAAACTGAAAACTGGCACAATATCGGCCCATCCCTAAAGGCTGCCCTGGCCCATCTTTAAAAACTAATAAACAGCCGTGATAGTTAAACTAAATTTGCCCATTTAAAAACTGGGGATACTAAAATACTGACAATTCCATTGGCCCAATATTGTTCCGTTATCAATTGAAAACCGGCACAATATCGGCCCATCGTTTAAAACCAATAAATAGCCGTGATGGTTGTACTATATTTGCCAATTTAAAAACTGGTAATGCTGAAATACAACCAATTAAGTAGAAGAGCTAGAGCGGTTCTAACGCAGGGATCTCAGGGGGGAGCGGGGCGGCGGGGTCCAGCGCGGGGAAGGCAAGTGCCTGGTGGAGGGGGGGTCCAGCGCGGGGACGTGACGTCAGAGGCATCTCAGGGGGGAGCGGGGCGGCGGGGTCCAGCGCGGGGAAGCCAAGTGCCTGGCGGAGGGGGGGGGTGGTCCAGCGCGGGGACGTGACGTCAGGGGTCTCTGTGGAGGGGGTAGCCATGTGGTCCGAAGAGTGACTGTCGGGAGGGGCAAGCCGTCGTCGACGAGTGTTTTGTGGGGGCGGGGGTCAGGTAGTGGTGAGTGACCGTTGAAAACCCATAAATCTCCTAATTTATTATAGACATAAAAAAGATTAGCATCGATGCAGTGTTTTTCTTTCTACACTATTTAGTCCGTGTGAAAATAAAACACACACACACACACACACACACACGCACACACGCACACGAGCACACACGCACACACGCACACACGCACACACGCACAAACGCACACTCGCACACGCACACGCACACGCCCACACACACACACACACAAACACAAACACACACACACACACACACACACACACACACACACACACACACACACACGATGTGTGCATGTAATGGTCATATATGGGTAGGCAAATCTCGTTAATTTGAAGCGATACATGAAGGGGACGGCTTTTTTTTTCCTTAACTATGCCTGTGGGGTAGACATCTGCTGTCCAGAAAAGTGTGCACTCGTGGAGGTGAAAGCTGGCCAGGCTCGCCAATCATTGACTTTCGCGATCTCTACAGAACAGCGTCTAGGTCATGGAGACTGAACTGGCGAATTATACAGAGCATCATAGAGTTTTCAATATATGTTGCCGCATGTTCCAGTATGTATGAAGTCTGTCACGAATCATAGGGTTCGTCGCAGAGCAACATCAAACCTATTCAAGTGACATTTGAAGCTTTACAATACTTACCAAATCAGCCATATTCTTAAGGCATTTTTTTTCTACGTCGACATTCGAAGCCACCCTCCGAGCATAGGGAACATTTTGAAAAAATAACATTCCGCTCAAGTAATGTCTTGACTATCCGAAACACATATACGAAAACGAGGTATTTATTACAATTTTTTTGCCTTTTATTTATATTTATTTTATTTTATTTTTATTTATTTATTTATTCATTTTTTTTGCTCCCGTTGAACCCCGACCGGCTCGTTCTGTGTATGAATTTATTTGTCATGCTTTCCGCGATAAAAGATATCAACGTGATATTAAAAAACTCTGGTCGAGGTGATTCTATTTTCCGAGCTAGAAGGGAACATTTTCCGAGCTAGAAGGGAACGACAAAAATATTTTCTGATGGGAGACCGTTTTAAATCATCGGCAGCGCTCAAAAGTGGTCACACTTTGAATGAAGCAGTGAGTTAACATATCTCTCTGGGAAGACTTTTCAACTCGTTAATATGGAGAACAACAATAAACCATCAGAAGAAATCTTGCACAACCAAGCCACGCTCCTAAGTTCGATCGACGACTTTGCTGTGTGGAGGCAACAGATCGTCGAGTTCATCGAAGTACTGAAGACGCAAAGCCGAATTAAGCGCCAACGATTATCAACTAAACATCAATAGTCATTGATAGGTCAAATACCGCATCGGGAAGGATTGAAGTATTCCATGTACAGGCATTTTATATGCATGGGTGTAGGACACAGCGGTGAAGGGTTAATGTGGCGAGAACTCGACTTGAACGCGTGATGGTCTATACTTTAACCCCGGTTCGATGAATTTCAACAACGTGGAAGTGGTTGAGCTTTACGAAAAATACGTAATCTTACAATAAATGTGAATAAGTATAAATCAATACGTGTTGAATGTTATATCCCATTGCCACGGGAAATAATAATTATGAGGGCTGCGATTAATGTGCAACCAAGAGATAATACACGTTCCGCATGGGTGACAGTCACAGCTTTATACCCAGCTGACCGAAACAGCGACCACGGATCTTCTTACATGCATTATTCAACGGTATTGAATCTATCGAATATTGGATTCCCAGTAACTATAGGTCAAATAAAAAATAAAAAAATTGTGCTTCAAAACAATTTATCCATCAATGTGTCTACCACCGAAGAAGACATTGCTCCGATACGCGAGGCTCCACATAAGAAAAAGAAAAGCATGTCAATTTGCTATACATACAAGATACCGAAGATAACAATGTATAACATATCACATAGATAAAGAACCTATCAAGCCTCGTGAGCGCAGAACAGAGGCAGCCATTAAGAAATATATATATGCCATCGGTGTGTGAAGTTAACACAATTACTATACCGTCATACGTGCTAGACGAATTAAACAACAATCCAGTATTTCGCAGGTGTCTGCATTACTTTAGATCAACGGATAAACTACAATCACATGAGATCGATTATGGCGCAATAAAGCACTGCGCCATCCGACTATCAAATTTTACCAATAAGTGGTTCCAAATTATCAACTTCAATCGGAAAGCAACACATCCATTCACTGTAGATGCCTATTTGGAGTGTTTTTTTTTACTAATTATAGAGAGAAGATGAGAGTGTGCAAAGACTGATGGGAAGAACGTAGCAGAGGATATGAACCAATATCATGAAGCATTTACTATTGATTACCACATGTGTTTTTCATATGATGAATCGCTATCATAGTATCGACCACATCACAGCGCCGATTTCATATCATAGTTCGTGACAGAACTGGAAAAACTAGTGCTGTGCATAAAATACATTTTCTACGAAAATTAATGCTCGTCATGAGTTAATTCTAATACCTTCACGCTATGGCAATAATTGTGCATTCAGTCATCATCAACCACTAGAGGTAGAAGTTGAATTACTCAAGATACAATGGCATATGCCCCACATAATATTAGATGAGATCAATAAATTATCATTACTTCGAACATTGGAAAGTGAGCGATACTTGAATATGAGTTTTTTTGCTCTTGAGATCTATACGACTGTCCATCGCTTCAAAGCACAACGAAACATTCATGGACCGAAAAAGCTGCCTCCCAACTAGAGAAACCAAAATATGTAATTGGTGCGGTGCAGACTGGTAAAAAGATAATGCATGGTAAAGGACATTCTATTATTCACCGACTGCAAAATCACAAGTGCTAAACTTTATCTCAATTTAGCATTCTTTTCTCAAGATGATTCGAATTAAGACTTCAAAAAAGTTTCGACATTTTGTTCAATATGTACTCTCGATTTTGTAAATACCATTGTGACTGCAATAGTGATCGTTCTTTACTAACCATCGCCAAGTCTTAATGTAACGGCCCTCCCACTGTCAATGATTGATCACATCAGAACGAGCCTGTAAAGAAGATGCTACCGTAGATGTGTGAATAGAGTTCGAATGCAAAGAAGATTCACCACTGAATACAACTGCATATTGTTTTAATCTTACATGATCGCATTGTTGAATATTGTCCATTGACCGACATTATCCATTAAATTGCATAGATCGGCAAAATCTGCGAGATACGAAGCATCATGGTCGATTCGCAATCATCATGGTCTAAAGTGGGCATATGGAAACGTTCCATATAGCATGGCTGAAGGTTCAATAACAGCTGGAGTTGAAGGTTCAACGGCCGGCGATATGTGTCCTATCGTATATGTTGAGGGTCATGAAAAACAAGAATGGCTAGCTGATATAATAAATATGAAAAATGAGCTATTTATTGAGTCGTTGAATATAGACTTTGACGATATGGATGTCTCAAGTAAATTAGATGGAAGTTTTACTCTACGATGTGAAAAGCATAAAAACAGGTGTGCCTTACAAAATGTATTTAAAATATTCAATGGGTGGCTGAATCATAAAGATTCATGCAAACAAGAGAAATGTAACATTATGTACTTTTTATTCTCCTCACCCCGTACTTAGTTATGTCCGCAACACCTGATATCGGATTGTGCAACTGAATACAATATTACTTTCGAATGTGAAACTCATTTTTTTTTGTATGGAATTTGATTGAAAATAATTTAATATAATCGCCCAATGATAATCGAAGACATTTATCAGTATACGTTCGGTAGATCTTCGTGAACCGTTTGTTGGAAGTTTGCGAGGCATTCGAAGATTTTCGATAGTCGTTCGTGAAACGTTTCATAGACTTCCGAAGACATTCATAAGACGTTCGAAGCCATTTAAGTGACGTTAGAAAACATTCACAAGGCGTTTGAAGACACGCATGAAGGGTTCAAAGGGTTTCAAGAGACTTTCTACGACGCTCATGAGGCGTTTGAAGATCTTCGTGAGACATTCAAGAGACTTTCAAAAGCGTTCATAAGACGTTTGAAGACATTCATGCGGGGTGCGAATACCTTCGGAGACTTTCGAAGACGTTCAAGAGATCTGCGACGATATTTATAATACGTTTAAAGACATCGATGAGGGGTTCGAAGACGTTTAAGAGACTTTAAAAGACATTCACAAGAGGTTTTAAGACGTTGAAGAAACATTCGAATACGTTCAAGAGACTTTCGACGACATTCATAACACGTTTGAAGACATTCATGAGGGATTCGAAGACGCTTAAGAGAGGCTTTCAAAGACATTCACGAGGGGTTTGTTCAAAACACATTCATAATACGTTTAAAGACATTCAAGAGACGTTCGAAAACATTCATAAGAAGTTTGAAAACATTCATGAGAGGTGCGAAGACCTTCAGAGGCTTTCGAAGACATTCAAGAGATCTTTGACAGTATTTATAATACGTTTGAAGACATCGATGAGGGGTTCGACGGCGCTTCAGAGACTTTCAAAGACATTCACGAGGAGTTTGAAGATGTTCAAGAAACTTTCGAATACGTTCTAGAGACTTTCGACGACATTCATAATACGTTTGAAGACATTCATGGGGGTTCGAGGACGCTTGAGAGACTTTTAAAGACATTCACGAGGGGTTCGAAGACGTTTAAGAGACTTTCGACGACATTCATAAGACGTTTGAAGACTTGCATAAGGCCTTCAAAGAGTTTCAAGATACTTTCTACGACGATCATGAGACGTATGAAGATGTTCGTGAGACATTCAAAAGACTTTCGAAAACGTTCATAAGAAGTTTGAAGACATTCAAAAGAGGTGCGAGGACCTTCAGAGACATTCGAAGACATTCAAGAGATCTTTAACGATATTCATAATACTTTTGGCGATATCGATGAGGGGTTCGACGACATTTTAGAGACTTTCAAAGACATTCACGAGAGGTTTTGAAGACGTTCAAGAAACTTTCGAATACGTTCAAGAGACTTTCGACGACATTCATAATACGTTTGATTACATTCATGAGCGGTTCGAAGACCTTTGAGAGACTTTCAAAAACATTCCCGAAGGGTTCGAAGACGTTCAAGAAACTTTCGACGGCGTACATAATACGTTTAAAGACATTCATGTGGGGTTCCAAGACGCTTGAGAGACTTTCAAAGACATTCACGAGAGGTGCGAAGACATTCAGAGACTTTCGAAGATATTCAAAAGTGCTTTGACAATATTCATAATACGTTTGAAGACATCGATGAGAGGATCGACGATGTTTTAGAGACTTTCAAAGACATTCACGAACGGTTTAAAGACGTTTAAATAACTTTCGAATACGTTCTAGAGACTTTCGACGACATTCATAATACGTTTGAAGACATTCGTGAGGGGTTCGAAGACGCTTGTGAGACTTTCAAAGACATTCACGAGGGGTTCGAAGACGTTCAAGAGACTTTCGACGACATTCATAAGACGTTTGAAGACCTGCATGAGGCCTCCAAAGAGTTTCAAGAGACTTTCTACGACGATCATGAGACGTTTGAAAATGTTCGTGAGACATTCAAAAGACTTTCGAAAACGTTCATAAGAAGTTTGAAGACATTTATGAGAGGTACGAAGACCTTCAGAGACTTTCGAAGACATTCAAGAGATATTTAACGATATACATAATACGTTTGAAGACATCAATGAGGGGTTCGACGACGTTTTAGAGACTTTCAATGACATTCACGAGGGGTTTGAAGACGTTCAAGAAACTTTCAAATACGTTCAAGAGACCTTCGACGACATTCATAATACGTTTTAAGACATGCATGAGGCCTCCAAAGAGTTTCAAGAGACTTTCGACGACGACCATGAGACGTATGAAGATGCTCGTGAGACACTCAAAAGGCTTTCGAAAACGTTCATAAGAAGTTTGAAGACATTCATGAGAGGTGCGAAGACCTTCAGAGACTTTCGAAGACATTCAAGAGATCTTTGACGATATTCATAATACGTTTGACGATATCGATAGGGGAGTTCGACGACGTTTTAGAGACTTTCAAAGACATTCACGAGGGGTTTAAAGATGTTCAAGAAACTTTCGAATACGTTCAAGAGACTTCCGACGACATTCATAATACGTTTGAAGACATTCATGTGGGGTTCGAAGACGCTTGAGAGACTTTCAAAGACATCCACGAGGGGTTCGAAGACGTTCAAGAGACTTTTGACGGCGTACATAAGACGTTTGAAGACATGCATGAGGCCTTCAAAGAGTTTCGAGAGACTTTCTACGACGATCATGAGACGTATGAAGATGTTCGTGAGACATTCAAAAGACTTTCGAAAACGTTCATAAGAAGTTTGAAGACATTTATGAGAGGTACGAAGACCTTCAGAGACTTTCGAAGACATTCAAGAGATATTTAACGATATACATAATACGTTTGAAGACATCAATGAGGGGTTCGACGACGTTTTAGAGACTTTCAATGACATTCACGAGGGGTTTGAAGACGTTCAAGAAACTTTCGAATACGTTCGAGAGACTTTCGACGACATTCATAATACGTTTGAAGACATTCATGAGGGGTTCGAAGACGCTTGAGAGATTTTCAAAGACATCCACGAGGGGTTCGAAGACGTTCAAGAGACTTTTGACGGCGTACATAATACGTTTGAAGACATTCATGTGGGGTTCGAAGACGCTTAAGCGACTTACAAAGACATTCATGGGAGGTTTAAAGCCGTTCAAGAGGCTTTCGAAGACGTTCAGAAATCTTCGACAACATGCATAATACGATCTTCGACGACATCCATAAACCGAAGACTTTCATGGCGTTTCAGTTTCGCTGGAATTGTTTCGGTTCGTTTGGGATTTTCACAGTTTTGGTGGAACGTGTTTGAGTTTGTTTGGGTGCGCACCCAGACAAATGTCTTCGAAAGCCTCTGAAGGTCTTCGCACCTCTCATGAATGTTTTCAAACTTCTTATGAATGTTTTCGAACGTCTCTTGAATGTCTTTAAACGTATTATGAATGTGTTTTGAACAAACCCCTCGTGAATGTCTTTGAAAGCCTCTCTTAAGCGTCTTCGAATCCCTCATGAATGTCTTCAAACGTGTTATGAATGTCGTCGAAAGTCTCTTGAACGTATTCGAATGTTTCTTCAACGTCTTAAAACCTCTTGTGAATGTCTTTTAAAGTCTCTTAAACGTCTTCGAACCCCTCATCGATGTCTTTAAACGTATTATAAATATCGTCGCCGATCTCTTGAACGTCTTCGAAAGTCTCCGAAGGTATTCGCACCCCGCATGAATGTCTTCAAACGTCTTATGAACGCTTTTGAAAGTCTCTTGAATGTCTCACGAAGATCTTCAAACGCCTCATGAGCGTCGTAGAAAGTCTCTTGAAACCCTTTGAACCCTTCATGCGTGTCTTCAAACGCCTTGTGAATGTTTTCTAACGTCACTTAAATGGCTTCGAACGTCTTATGAATGTCTTCGGAAGTCTATGAAACGTTTCACGAACGACTATCGAAAATCTTCGAATGCCTCGCAAACTTCCAACAAACGGTTCACGAAGATCTACCGAACGTATACTGATAAATGTCTTCGATTATCATTGGGCGATTATATTAAATTATTTTCAATCAAATTCCATACAAAAAAAAATGAGTTTCACATTCGAAAGTAATATTGTATTCAGTTGCACAATCCGATATCAGGTGTTGCGGACATAACTAAGTACGGGGTGAGGAGAATAAAAAGTACATAATGTTACATTTCTCTTGTTTGCATGAATCTTTATGATTCAGCCACCCATTGAATATTTTAAATACATTTTTTAAGGCACACCTGTTTTTATGCTTTTCACATCGTAGAGTAAAACTTCCATCTAATTTACTTGAGACATCCATATCGTCAAAGTCTATATTCAACGACTCAATAAATAGCTCATTTTTCATATTTATTATATCAGCTAGCCATTCTTGTTTTTCATGACCCTCAACATATACGATAGGACACATATCGCCGGCCGTTGAACCTTCAACTCCAGCTGTTATTGAACCTTCAGCCATGCTATATGGAACGTTTCCATATGCCCACTTTAGACCATGATGATTGCGAATCGACCATGATGCTTCGTATCTCGCAGATTTTGCCGATCTATGCAATTTAATGGATAATGTCGGTCAATGGACAATATTCAACAATGCGATCATGTAAGATTAAAACAATATGCAGTTGTATTCAGTGGTGAATCTTCTTTGCATTCGAACTCTATTCACACATCTACGGTAGCATCTTCTTTACAGGCTCGTTCTGATGTGATCAATCATTGACAGTGGGAGGGCCGTTACATTAAGACTTGGCGATGGTTAGTAAAGAACGATCACTATTGCAGTCACAATGGTATTTACAAAATCGAGAGTACATATTGAACAAAATGTCGAAACTTTTTTGAAGTCTTAATTCGAATCATCTTGAGAAAAGAATGCTAAATTGAGATAAAGTTTAGCACTTGTGATTTTGCAGTCGGTGAATAATAGAATGTCCTTTACCATGCATTATCTTTTTACCAGTCTGCACCGCACCAATTACATATTTTGGTTTCTCTAGTTGGGAGGCAGCTTTTTCGGTCCATGAATGTTTCGTTGTGCTTTGAAGCGATGGACAGTCGTATAGATCTCAAGAGCAAAAAAACTCATATTCAAGTATCGCTCACTTTCCAATGTTCGAAGTAATGATAATTTATTGATCTCATCTAATATTATGTGGGGCATATGCCATTGTATCTTGAGTAATTCAACTTCTACCTCTAGTGGTTGATGATGACTGAATGCACAATTATTGCCATAGCGTGAAGGTATTAGAATTAACTCATGACGAGCATTAATTTTCGTAGAAAATGTATTTTATGCACAGCACTAGTTTTTCCAGTTCTGTCACGAACTATGATATGAAATCGGCGCTGTGATGTGGTCGATACTATGATAGCGATTCATCATATGAAAAACACATGTGGTAATCAATAGTAAATGCTTCATGATATTGGTTCATATCCTCTGCTACGTTCTTCCCATCAGTCTTTGCACACTCTCATCTTCTCTCTATAATTAGTAAAAAAAACACTCCAAATAGGCATCTACAGTGAATGGATGTGTTGCTTTCCGATTGAAGTTGATAATTTGGAACCACTTATTGGTAAAATTTGATAGTCGGATGGCGCAGTGCTTTATTGCGCCATAATCGATCTCATGTGATTGTAGTTTATCCGTTGATCTAAAGTAATGCAGACACCTGCGAAATACTGGATTGTTGTTTAATTCGTCTAGCACGTATGACGGTATAGTAATTGTGTTAACTTCACACACCGATGGCATATATATATTTCTTAATGGCTGCCTCTGTTCTGCGCTCACGAGGCTTGATAGGTTCTTTATCTATGTGATATGTTATACATTGTTATCTTCGGTATCTTGTATGTATAGCAAATTGACATGCTTTTCTTTTTCTTATGTTGAGCCTCGCGTATCGGAGCAATGTCTTCTTCGGTGGTAGACACATTGATGGATAAATTGTTTTGAAGCACAATTTTTTTATTTTTTATTTGACCTATAGTTACTGGGAATCCAATATTCGATAGATTCAATACCGTTGAATAATGCATGTAAGAAGATCCGTGGTCGCTGTTTCGGTCAGCTGGGTATAAAGCTGTGACTGTCACCCATGCGGAACGTGTATTATCTCTTGGTTGCACATTAATCGCAGCCCTCATAATTATTATTTCCCGTGGCAATGGGATATAACATTCAACACGTATTGATTTATACTTATTCACATTTATTGTAAGATTACGTATTTTTCGTAAAGCTCAACCACTTCCACGTTGTTGAAATTCATCGAACCGGGGTTAAAGTATAGACCATCACGCGTTCAAGTCGAGTTCTCGCCACATTAACCCTTCACCGCTGTGTCCTACACCCATGCATATAAAATGCCTGTACATGGAATACTTCAATCCTTCCCGATGCGGTATTTGACCTATCAATGACTATTGATGTTTAGTTGATAATCGTTGGCGCTTAATTCGGCTTTGCGTCTTCAGTACTTCGATGAACTCGACGATCTGTTGCCTCCACACAGCAAAGTCGTCGATCGAACTTAGGAGCGTGGCTTGGTTGTGCAAGATTTCTTCTGATGGTTTATTGTTGTTCTCCATATTAACGAGTTGAAAAGTCTTCCCAGAGAGATATGTTAACTCACTGCTTCATTCAAAGTGTGACCACTTTTGAGCGCTGCCGATGATTTAAAACGGTCTCCCATCAGAAAATATTTTTGTCGTTCCCTTCTAGCTCGGAAAATGTTCCCTTCTAGCTCGGAAAATAGAATCACCTCGACCAGAGTTTTTTAATATCACGTTGATATCTTTTATCGCGGAAAGCATGACAAATAAATTCATACACAGAACGAGCCGGTCGGGGTTCAACGGGAGCAAAAAAAATGAATAAATAAATAAATAAAAATAAAATAAAATAAATATAAATAAAAGGCAAAAAAATTGTAATAAATACCTCGTTTTCGTATATGTGTTTCGGATAGTCAAGACATTACTTGAGCGGAATGTTATTTTTTCAAAATGTTCCCTATGCTCGGAGGGTGGCTTCGAATGTCGACGTAGAAAAAAAATGCCTTAAGAATATGGCTGATTTGGTAAGTATTGTAAAGCTTCAAATGTCACTTGAATAGGTTTGATGTTGCTCTGCGACGAACCCTATGATTCGTGACAGACTTCATACATACTGGAACATGCGGCAACATATATTGAAAACTCTATGATGCTCTGTATAATTCGCCAGTTCAGTCTCCATGACCTAGACGCTGTTCTGTAGAGATCGCGAAAGTCAATGATTGGCGAGCCTGGCCAGCTTTCACCTCCACGAGTGCACACTTTTCTGGACAGCAGATGTCTACCCCACAGGCATAGTTAAGGAAAAAAAAAGCCGTCCCCTTCATGTATCGCTTCAAATTAACGAGATTTGCCTACCCATATATGACCATTACATGCACACATCGTGTGTGTGTGTGTGTGTGTGTGTGTGTGTGTGTGTGTGTGTGTGTTTGTGTTTGTGTGTGTGTGTGTGTGGGCGTGTGCGTGTGCGTGTGCGAGTGTGCGTTTGTGCGTGTGTGCGTGTGTGCGTGTGTGCGTGTGTGCTCGTGTGCGTGTGTGTGTGTGTGTGTGTGTGTGTTTTATTTTCACACGGACTAAATAGTGTAGAAAGAAAAACACTGCATCGATGCTAATCTTTTTTATGTCTATAATAAATTAGGAGATTTATGGGTTTTCAACGGTCACTCACCACTACCTGACCCCCGCCCCCACAAAACACTCGTCGACGACGGCTTGCCCCTCCCGACAGTCACTCTTCGGACCACATGGCTACCCCCTCCACAGAGACCCCTGACGTCACGTCCCCGCGCTGGACCACCCCCCCCTCCGCCAGGCACTTGGCTTCCCCGCGCTGGACCCCGCCGCCCCGCTCCCCCCTGAGATGCCTCTGACGTCACGTCCCCGCGCTGGACCCCCCCTCCACCAGGCACTTGGCTTCCCCGCGCTGGACCCCGCCGCCCCGCTCCCCCCTGAGATCCCAGCGTTAGAACCGCTCTAGCTCTTCTACTCAATTACATTGGCCCATTGTTGTCTCGTTATAAATTGAGAACCGGCACAATATCGGGCCATTACTAAAGATTATCCTGGTCCATCTTTCAAAACCAATAAACAGCAGTGATAGTTAGACTAAATTTGCCAATCCTAAAGCTGGCAATCCTAAAATACTGGCTATTACATTGGCTCATTATTGTCTCGTTCTAAATTGAAAACCGACACAATATCGGCCCATAGTTAAAACCTATCATGGCCCATCTTTCAAATTCATTAAACAGTCATGATAGATAAACAATATTTGCCAATTTTTAAACTGGTGATGCTGAGGTATTGCCAATTACATTGGCCCATTATTGTTCCGTTATAAATTGAGAACTGGCATAATATCAGCGCATTACTAAAACCTATCCGGGCCCATCTGTTAAAACCAATAAACAGCCGTGATAGTTCATCGAAATTTGCCAATTTTAAAACTGGCAATGCAAAAATACTGGAAATTACATTTAATTAATCTAAGCCCTTTATTGGCTAAGTGCTTGGCTAAAGTACCATACCTGCTTTTATTTTATTTAAGTCTTGGGTTATTCATTATCTGTATACTGTGCCAGAATAAGCAACTAACTGGCACGCCATATATTAATCGTCTATATTTTGTAGTTCAGTTTTTGTGATCAAGTCTTGGCCTATTATTGGCATTTGTAAATAACCAACATAAGTAAGTAAAATATGCCAATTTTGAAACCTGTCACATACGTAAATCACAATTTATTTCAAGGTTATTCCATGAAATATGTATCCATAAGTACCAATCTCGGGCCAATCTTGGCCCGATATAAGTTGAATATTTATCACGCACCCAAACAAACCCAAACAAACTCACGGCCCAATATTCTAGATAGACTAACTTCTAGATAGACCAACTGTGAAGGCCCATCATAGAGCCAGTGGTCAATTTCTACATAGGCCCTTTAAGAGGGCCCACATAGGGCCAAGTGCAATCACCAACATTGGCGCTACAATGAATTAAATCATTGGCCCAATAATTGTTGGCTCTGTTGGCCGATATCGGGCCGTTCTTATCATTTCTACAAAGGCGCCTCATTGGTAAATACTCACAGCCCAGTATTCTAGAAAGGCTAACTGTGAAGGCCCGTCCCAGGCCCAACGATCAATCTCTACATGGGTTGTCAATAAATGTTCCTGTCAGCTGTCCTTTACCACCAAGCTTTTTGTTTTTTGTTTTTTTTACTAAATTACGAAGGCGGGATCCCATACGCTTTTGGACGTGACCGATGCATTCTTTTTTTATAACTTCTACGTCGTCATAAGGACGAGAATTTACTAGCCTAGTGTACGTTTTCGAATCTCCGTCTCCAATATAGTAATGGTACAGGACATTATATTTTTCTATTGAACGCTCGCAGATTTCGATAATGGAGTCCACCTCCATTTTTCCCGAGGAGCCTTCGTGATTTGCACTGCAGTTATCTTCGTGTGTTTCGTACCATTCTTCGTATTCCGCATCATTTAGCTTATGTTTCCACGATTCACACATTTTACAATACGCACTTTTTACCACAAGATCAAGTACTTTTCCACTGTAGTAGCCTGTGACTGATGTGACTCCGAACAACGACGTATATCCTCGCTTCCTCCACGATCCATCTCCGGAAACTGTTAATTGAGGAGTTGCATCGCCTTCTGCATTAGGTGTATCTTCAATTTCTTCTCGTACGGCTTTTTTAAATATTACATCTGCACATGTTTTCACAGACTCATAAATACTTTTCAAAATTATTGAATATGTAGTCTCGGTAAGAAACCTTGGCATGTCCATAAGTCCGCAAAATTTTTGTGCTCCAGCCAATCCTATGCCGAGAACTCGCATGGTGAATATAAATCGACGATTTATTTCATACGAATGTTCCAAAAAAGGAGAAGATCGTATCAAATTATCTGCACATGAGTCACATTTCACAACGATTTTGAAGCCTAGTCCTCTTGCACTTGCCATTTCAAATGTAATATTTCCATTACACGTTTTGCACTTCACTAAATTTGAAATAGCAGCAAACACAACCCAAAAGCTCAAAATCCGATATTCAATATTAGGACTTTGATTCACAGTCATATCAATATTATTTTTCAGTTTCTTCGCAGACGTGCTGAAACTTTCAGTTTCGGTTTCGGCCAGGTTGGGGTTAAAAACACCCTTCCTTTTTTTTGGTCGAGATTTCCGTAAATTATCACTGCTTCTTGTTTGTCGCGAACCTTTTTTTCGATCCATTTTTGAATGTAGAATGTCGAACTTTCGAGCTACACTGACGAGTTTAGACCATAACAGACAACGAAAATACGTTTTTATAAATTCCAGTCTATCATATGAACGTTGTGAATTCCAGGTATACGACCCTTTTCATCGAACAATGCATTGAAGGTCGGACGGAGGGTCGACATTGACTACCGGGAAAAGACATTGGCTACCGGGGATTGAACCCGCGTCGTCTGCACTCAGAGCCCGCACGCTGATATATCAACCGCGAGGCTCTTGTGACTCCAAACCTGCCTTACATATACACACTTATCCAACCTTAAAAAAAATTCGCTGCATACCAATTGCATATTGTTTTTATGACCCCAAAGTATTATTGAAGACAATTGAAAAAGATTTTTTCGAAGCCTTAAAGTCTTTAAGAGGGGATATACATTTACAACGATCAAAAAATTAATTTCTTTTCTTTAAGGGATAATCCCACTCTAGGAATTTGGAAAAATCGTTTTCATTTGTCTTCAATAATACTTTGGGGTCATAAAAACAATATGCAAATGGTATGCAGCGATTTTTTTTTGAGGTTGGATAAGTGTGTACGCGTAAGGCAGGTTTGCAGTTACAAGAGCCTCGCGGTTGATATATCAGCCTGCGGGCTCTGAGTGCAGAAGATGCGGGTTTGTTTGTTTGGGTTTGTTTGTTTGTTTGTTTGGGAATTCCGCTCTCTAGTAAGTTGACACCGTGGGTTGTCGGATGCTCGAGGGCGAGGGTATGTGGGGACTTTTCCCGTTCCGAGTAAATCTCCAACTCGGGATATTGCAACTTGAACAACTTATATTTTATTTAAAATTAGGCAACAATATTACAATTATTTTTTATGCCTTGAGACCGACCTCCTCGGCTTCTGGCCGAAGACTGCCTTTCGATTGATTTCAGGAAACAATACTGACTCATTTTTTACCCGATTCGGCTTTTGCGCACTATAATTTCACTCATGTTTAATTGCATTAACTAAAAGTTGATAACCCCAAACTGTATTCAATAGTCGATCTGACAACATTTATGCGATTAACTCTTGATATTTTTTACGAAGGTTATTAGGGTTCCAGAAAACAATTTTTTTAAAACTAGGCATGAACAAAAATTGAAAAAAGTTAAAGTTTACAAAAATGTTAGATTAATATTTTCACCAAAACGTAGAAAAAAATTACCAGAAAAAGATAAGTAAAAAAAAATTTAATTGGTTTTTTCTTAAAAAAAAGATCAGTTTTGAAAGAAAGTTTTTTTTGTAACCCTAATAACCTTCGCAGAAAATATCGAGAATTCATCTCATACAAGTTCTCAAATCGACTAGTGAATACAGCTCGGGGGTATCAACTTTTAACTAATGCAATTAAAGATGAGTGAAATTATGGTGCGCAAAGATCGAATCGTGTAAAAATGAGTCAGTATTGTTTCCTGAAAAGTTTGGTAAATTTGAAGAAAAAAAAATTAAATTTTTTTTTCTTGACTTTAACAAGCAACTAGGGCAAAGTTGTGAAAAAAGTAAAAGAAAATTGGTTCTTCATTCTGATGATGATTACACGATGTTTAAGAACAATACCCTTATTCCTTTGTTTTGTAAAACTTTGATGAATCGAACCGAAAAAATTGTTGGATGGATCAAATTGAAAATGTACAGGGCTATTGGGGGTACATTAAGCAGAAAAACAACCGGGCAACAGTAGTCTTTCCATCAATACTTAGAGTATTGAACATTTACTATAATATATAAAGTAGTAGTACATTTACTGAAAAACCATAAAAGTCATTTTTTTGTCCTTTTTCAAATTCATATTAATGGTGAAAAAATGTTTTTTTTTTTCAAATTTATTCAAGTTTTCAAAGCTGCCCGTGCAATCATTGGTTGCTGAAATAACGGTGATCGAAGACAAAAGGATCTTATTACATTCAAAGTCGGATATCTCAGCAAAAAATTGACCCTTGAAAAAAAACCCAAAAAATTTGGAAACAAATTTTCTCTCGCTATTTTTTATTATTGCGTGATTACAGTAGCTCACAAATTTGTTTTGACCACAGATATCGAAACTAGAAACTTGAAGCTTCATAATCCTTTTTTTCATCTCAATGCAACCATTTTTCACATTGATATAGCGCTTTAAAAAACACTTTAAAAAATTGAAGAAATTGGATTGGTCGATTGGACGAAAATTGTTCGAGTTTTGCTGCGTCCCGATTTCGAAAACGTGGTTTGGAGAAAAACGTGTGTGAAGTCAACGGTTAGACGATAGAGCTGAAGAAGTTTTGTTTCCGTAATCTAATGCCACCTTTTGGTGGAAAATAAAACTATTTTTAGTCGGTGAATTTCTCCCCATAGATAATAGGCTTACAAGTGTTGAGAATTGCGACTACCGGCATGGCATCGCCGAAGACGCTTTTCAGCGCCGGAGACTCCCCTATAAAAATAGCTCGAAAACCACTTTGAAGCTGTTTTTTTTTCGGCTGTAAACGAATATTCATTATATTTTTGGAGGTTATAAGGATTTTTTAAGTGTTTCCAAAAAAAAAGATTTTTCAAAAAATTTTCACCGGTGTCCTCCTTTAAACATATCGCGATCGTAAAATTTCAGCGCTCTTCTGTAGGGCGAGACTCCTGCGATCGTCATTGCTAGAAAATTCGATGCTTGGAGGAACCTGCCGAAGATAAATCCCGGCAGAGAGAAAAAATTCTAAACGTATTTATTTTAGCAATAATTATAAAATTTCACCACTCTTTCGCAAAGTGAGACTCGGTCGATCTCGTTCGCTCGCGAATTTGGTCGGCCGCAGCCAACCTACCGAAGATAAGCCATGGCAGAGAAAAAATGGCGAACGCAATTGTTTAAACAAAGAGCATTGTAAAATTTTATAAGTTTCCAAGAATTTTTTAAAAGGGCTTCCAACAAAACGATTTCTCGAAAATTTTACACCGATGATCTCTAAACAATTTGTGATGTAAAATTTTACCGCTCTTCTGTAGAGCGAGACTTCTCCGATCGTCATTGCTAGAAAATTCGGTCTTTGGAGAAACCTGCCGAAGATGAATTCCGGCAGAGAGAAAAAATGCTGAACGATTTTTTTTTAGCATAATTAGTAATAATTTACTAATAATAAAATTGTACTACTCTTTCGCAGAGTGAGACCCGGTCGATCTCGTTCGCTCGCGAATTTGGTCTGCCGCCGACAACCTGCCGAAAATAAGCCATGGCAGAGAAAAAAATACCGATCGCAATTGTTTCAACAAAGAGTATTGTAACATTTTTTAAGTTTCCAAGGATTTTTTAAAAGTACTTCGAACAAAACGATTTTTCCAAAATTTCACACCGATGACCTCAGAACAATTCGCGACAGTAAAATTTTACCGCTCTTCTGAAGAGCGAGACTTCTCCGATCGTCATTGCTAGAAAATTCGATCCTTGGAGAAACCTGCCGAAGATGAATTTCGGCAGAGAGAAAAAATGCTAAACGTATTTTTTTTTGCAGTAATAATAAAATGTTACCACTCTTTCACGAATTTGGTCGGTCGCAGACAACCTGCCGAAGATAAGCCATGGCAGAGAAAAAAATGCCGATCGCAATTGTGTAAACAAAGAGCATTGTAAAATTTTACAACTCTTTTGTAGAGTGCGTCTCCAGCGATCTCGGTCGTCACTCGAGATCTTAGCAGAGATCGAATTCGTCGACGATGAGCGACATCGAGATGCCAAATAGTCTTCGAGCTTATTTGTTTAAATGAATTAAAAAATAATGGGGAAATGCTAGCACCCTTCCACCATACGAGTCACTAGCAAACCCCGTTTGCTAGAAAGTTCAACCATAAAGAAATTTCCGCCGATGACCGCCGTCGACAAAAAAATGTAAACATTTGTTTAAACAATGCACGATCGCAAAATTTCACCGCTCTTCCGTAGAGCGAGGCTAGCGATCTTGATTGTTCGAGAAGCTGACGAGCAAAAATGCTGCGAAATATGAACCCTGGCAGAGACAAAAATGCTGAACGCATTTGTTTAAATAATGAGCATTGTAAAATTTTACCACTCTTTTGTAGAGTGAGTTTCGAGCAATTTCGGTCGCTCGAAATTTTGGCAGGGACCGATATCGTTAACGATAAGCGACATCGATGTTACAAATTCGCTTCGATGGCCACAACGATGGCTGCATATACAATGTAAAATGCAAAAAAGTTTCACCGCTCTCCTGCCGAGCAAGCGCATGCTTCCAATACAAGCGTACCATGGTTGCTACGCATAGTTAGTTGTATGAATTGTGTGATTCACACATAGATGTAAGGTGCTTCCGTACGGCCGAACGGCGTGCGAGAATGTATTCATCCTTTCTGCACGCGGTCGGCATAGCAAACACACACACACACACACACACACACACCCACACACACACACACACACACACACACACACACACACACACACACACACACACACACACACACACACACACACACACACACACACACACACACACACACACACACACACACACACACACACACACACACACACACACACACACACACACACACACACACACACATCCACGCGCGCGCACGCGCTCGGCGATCGCCGTCTGTTTGGCTTCGACTCTTCGTCCCAGTGCGAAGCCTCGAGACCGAATTCGCGATCGCTGCGCTGTCCGTCGGTAGCGACTCGTAGCTAAAAACTACAAGATCTGGGCTACCGACGTAACGAGAGGCCGCGTTGAAATTTTGTGGCGTGTTTAAGCCTGCGAGCGATAGCGTTTTCTCTTATATACAACTTTAGTAACTTAAAAAATAAAACTAATTATGGCCATTACGTCAGAGTTATTATTTTTTTTCATTTTCACACAATCTAAACAACTATTTCTACATAAAAAGATTCTGAATGTTTTTTCGATCGAGTGATGTTCACCCGTGTACGAGCCTTCTTAGGGGTCGTCCATTAATCACGTGAGGCTCAAATAGGGAAGGGGGATTTGGATAACATCACGATTGATCACGCTGGGGGGGAGGGTGTTGTGACTTATCACGTGTATTTTTTTGTGCAAGAGGGGGGTGTGTGGCGCTGGAAACCTTATCACATATCACTATGGGGGAGGGGAGGGCCTCAAAAAGTGGCCTAAAAAACCTCACGTGATTAATGGTCGACCCCTTATCGACATGGTCACGACCCAATCATCGACAACATTTATATAGATGAACCTTGTCGATTACCCGTAATATACATTTATATGAATGTCTTCTCGGTTTTGCGAATTGTGTATGACGATTACGGGTCCGTGGATACTTCAGACAATGCTAATTACGAACCCAATATTTCTTTTCAGATTTTATATAAATTAATATTCGATTCATAAGATTTCATTTTTCCTAACTTCGTTCCCGCTATCCCGCTAGAGAGTTTATATTGCTGAACCGGCAATCGTCATATATGAAAACTGTTTGAAATTAGCATATAATAGATTGTCCGGAGCAAACTCCCCGCTCTTTAAAAACAAGTTTATACATGTTTGTATAATTTAGTGCGCGTGACATTGTGTAGTGTGGTTCATTTACTACTACGCGCTGCACGCATCGTCCCGTAATGGCTCAATGTGAATATTTCGAATTTTAAAAATCTTTTGACCTGTATGTCAAAGTCGGGTCATCACCAACGGGTCATCTTTAAGTTTTTGTTTGCTCAAGGACATTCTGCAGCTGAAGCCCATCGATAACTGCACAAAGTGATAGGAAAGAATTCGCTCGATGATTCTACGGTTCGCACGTGGTATCGAAAATTCAAAGAAAAACAATATGACGTCCGAGATCATCGTGGTGGGGCCCATAGTACTGGCCTTCAAACAGAACAAAGAGTTGAAGCAGTGAGGGAAGCATTCAACCAAACAAGATGTTGGAGCCTGAGGTCCCTGCCGGCCAAGCTGGGAATCCCTAAAACCACTTGCCACGAAATAATTATTGAAAAACTGGAAATGAGAAAAATTAACGCAAAATGGGTTCCTCGTGAACTTACTCCAGTCCAATTGGAAATGCGTGTGGAGTATTCCAGAATGAATTTGCGGTACTACAAGCAGCAAACAAGCCGCCTCTCGCATACTGTTGCCGTAGCTGAGACGTGGGTCTCTCTCAACCGTCCGCCGGAAAAAGATGAGGCTAAACAATGGGTTGAGAAAGGAAAGAAGCCAAGGCAAGTAGTACTGTCAAAACGGTACGAACCTAAAGTAATGATGATATTAGCGATGGATATCAAAGGTATTTGTTATTATGAAATTCTAAAATTTAAAATAACAAAAGGAAACTGTGAACCACGAGCGATATCTTCGATTGCTCAAGAACCTCATGAAATATTGGCATGGCGATCACAAGCACACTGTTTGGCTTCTTGATGACAATGCTCAATCACATCGTAGTAGCTCTATAATGGCCTGGATTGAATAAAACCAAATTGAACGTTAGCTTCAACCCGCCTATCCTCTCGACTTGAGCCCCTGCGACTATGGTTGCTTCCACGCGCTGAAGAGAGCCATTGGTGGTGTGGCCTACGAGGATGTGAATACCCTTCGTAATGTCATAGATACTGAGATTCGACAGGGAAAGGAAAGTGGAAAGTATCTTGCTGTTAGCAAATTGCCAGAGGGTTGACAGCGCTGTATTGATACAGAAGGACAATACCTGTAATTACTATCTAATACTCAATAAAGTATCTTTATAACTAAACTTTTTTTAAATTATTTTATGTCGCGGGATTTGCTCCGGACAACCTATTAACTATATTTTTTTATGCTGAATGCAAAACTAAGATCTTTGTTAATGACTTGGAGACAAACTTACCTCACGCAAGTTTCCAGGCATTCTCAAGTTACGCAAGATGCGCCACGGTTCATCCGGCCGAAATGAGAGATAGACGTTGTAGCTGAATATATTTAATTTGATTATTCTTAAATATGTTTGCTTACGAGTGTGAAAATGTAATAGTACCATAGTAAATACCTCTTGCGAGCTTATATATCACAGATCTGCACGACGGATTGATTTTTGTATTAAATTACCTATTTCATGTGTAAGCATGACGATCACTACGACCGTGATGGCCACTGGGCCGACTACTTTGTATCCATATTTTATTGTAGAATTTTTGTACTCAAACATCACACACTCTTTTATGATCAGTACAATAAAGACCATGTACAATGTAAATATAAAAATCTTGGTAAATATACAATATTTTTGTATTACCGTGATCTTAAGAGAACTAGGGAGGCTTAAAAAGTAATTTAATCGAATACGTCCATCGGCTCAGCATAAAGGCAATATTTATTTTAGTCAAATTCGGCAACATGAGTTTCACGAGGAATAGGAGGGTTTGTTGTACGGGCCTGGTATAGCAGATACACTTATGACTGCGGTAACTTCTTAAAAACTATAACTTGTCTGTACCGAAAACTTTAAAAACATTGTTCTCAAAAGTGCGTTTTTTTAATTTGTGTACAGGATTTCAAAAGTTATATCCAATCAAATGACTTATCTAGAGGTTATTTTTTATTAAATAATAACCAACCATCGTCGATGAACATAAAAGAATGATAAAATATTTTGCAAGGTGACAATAGACATTCAGAATTTCCCGTTCGGTGGGACTTTAGAAATTGATAATTGCATAATGTTCCGTCGAAGAAAGAAAGAGAGGATAATTGAAATCGTCCTCACGGTCGGGAGCCTCTTGCATGGTCTCTTTCGCTCCGGGATCGTTCGCCTGTCAACGTCATACATCAAATTCGGAGTATCTTCGAAGGGGCTCGAAGGAGCACGACCGGTTAGCTGACACAAAATCGATCTCGTCCAGAAGAAGAATATTTGGCCTGGCTGCCCAGACCCTCTACAATTGCGATTCTGAAGTCTCGGCACAGCGTACGAATCGTCTGATCCCGGATCAGAGAAAGAGCCAACGAGGGAAATCTTTCGACGTCGAGAAGCGATACCGAAGGTGAGTACAACATTTATTTTCATATAGAGTCATTCTAGAGGAAATCAATGTAGTAACCGCATATCGATGTGTATGTATATGTATATGTAGCAGTGAAAACCATTTTCGCGATCCGTTGGAACTGTCCTGCGATGTTCCCCCCCTTTTTTTATAAAACAAATTGTATTAATGCCTAAAGCAAGATAACATTTTTGTGTGTTTCTATGTCCACACCACACAATTTGAATAAAACAGTAATTTTTAGATATATAAATCGATTTGTTTTTCGTTACAATCGTGACGAATTTTCAAGCTCGTATAATCTGTTCCGTTTTATACTTTTATTAAATTTTTATAGTTCATCGACGGCATTTATACATGAAAATGATGAAAACATTTGTTTGGTTTGTTGCAGACAAAATTTGGAGATGCCAAAATTTACACAATATGATAATTCCGAAGGCGTCGCATCATAAACATATATGAATATTTATTACATAAATAAATAATTTTGTAGCAAAAACTATTTTTGTACTATTCAATAGTCGATTGAACACGCTTAACCCTTCGAGGTCACAACCACTGCTTATAATCGATAATAGTCAAAAACGGGTAATTAATTCGCATCAGTGGCTCGAAATGTTTTTATTCACGTCAACATCGCCAATAAACTACAAAACCACAACTTTTTATAGTTTTTGAGTAACAGACGAAAAACACAGTACCAGAAATGTCCTAGCAAATTTACTGCATAGAGCGTAAAAGAGTAAAATAGGACATGGAAGTCTTGACAACCTTTATAAAACAGAAAACAGAATCGTCACGAATGCGTGGATGAATCTTTATTTATATAGATTCTGTGCGCAACTTTTCAGCTGAGTCCTCAGCTGAGGACAAAGTATTAGCACTTACTGAAGTGAAATTTTCCAAAGACATCACAAAGAATTTACCCGCCGTCATCTGACAAGGTACGGAACTCCTCATTGATATAAGACCCAAAAGCTTTTGTCCATACAGCGTTAACCTGTACCATTCTGATTGGTATCTGCAAATCATTTATTACATTTTAGCATTTCTTTATATTGCATACAAGTCAACAGTAACTTACAGACGCACAATTTTTCACGAACTTGTTGACTGTGATCCGACATCCTCTGGGCGAAAAAACTTTGAAAGAACAAATGTAGCAATTGGGCCATGATGAATGCTGCGTAACGTATTGCGTCCTGAGGTCTCTCGCTCATTAAGAGTACAATCTCAATTTTAATATAAATAAAAGATTATTTATCGTCAACCGTACTCCAAAAGAAAGATAAGAAAATCTTAATAGCTGTCAACTATGACGGACTAATTGTACCTGGAAGCCGCTTACACTGATCAGTGACATGTTGAGGCCGACACTGGTGAAGAAACCCCAGGCATAGCAACTCTCGAGAAGATCACTGAATCTACACGAATCGGTCAATAAGGGAAGGAAGTCGTTACATGGAAATAGGAAGACCAATCTTCTGTCGAGATACAGCGAAGACTCCTGAAAACTTACTGAATTACCTTGTTGTGGATTCTAATACACATAGTTAGGTGGCGAAATGCTGGATCATCTGCTGGTCGAGAATAAGTTCCGCAATCCTCGGATATTTCGTCACCTAATTTTTGCATCCAACAACTGTGAGTGATAAAGAACAATGGATTTCGAATGTAGCTTGTATGTCATGGTAATTCTTTGAGAGATCCGATCTTCGGCTACGGACCCGACTACTGCAAACATTGCGCAATTGTGTTGTACTTGTACAATGAACAATGTGTCGGCAGCGATGAAAACGGTCAGTATTGCTAAAACGCAGATGCAGGAATGCAGGATTAAGTAGAAGTAATATGTATCCATGTCAATGACATAATAGTCGACTGGAAAAGGAAACTTTCCTGGTTCAGTTTTATTTGTAAGTTTCATGACTTCCAGAATTTTCGGAACAACCGGTTGGGTCATAAAAAGTACCGTAATAACGTAAATTCCAACTGAAAAAAAAACAACTTGCATTTTGCAACGAGATTGCTCATAAAGTTTATCATGCTTTACACCCGTCGTTATAGTCATGGAACGGAGAATTTTCTATTCTAAGGGCTTACACCTGGGTAGAATTTTGTGAAAATAGTATTTTTTTGCATTCCTTGGAAGAATAAAGTTTTAAGCATATTTTTTTGAAATATCATCAAGAAATTCGAAGAATTGTAGAAGTTGCGGAGGTTTCATTGAAGCGAGGCGGAGCAGCCCGAATTGGAGTGCAGCTGCTCGGCAGCATTAATGTTCACATTAGATCGCATCCAGATTCATAATAGAGTATATTACCTTGAACTCTAAACGCCATATGAAGGGTGCAAGAGGAATGGGAAACGCACCGTTTCCTTCTTACCTGCGTAACCGATCGTAAATCGTCTGCCAGTTTCGGCATACTCGCGAAGTATATGCACCTCGGGTTGTTGAGCAAGAAATATCCAATCAGTTTCAATATGCTTGAATAGTTTCAACATCTGCATCTCAAATATTACTGATAATTATTTATTATTGTGCACTTGAAATTATTTGCGAACAACAGACCTTGTTTGTGTTGACAAAGATGGTTATTAGTTTAACAGCACACATAACATCAATGGCAAAAGGCGGTAAACTTTCGATAACGATGTTCCGATCATCTCGATATTTTACAAATGCGATTATCTAAAGTTGGCCCAATCGAAATGGGATACTTTTTGTCAATTTACACGACATTCCATACGTTATTCCGCATGCCTAAAATCGTCCGCTAGTTTTCGTTACCTGAGGTATTATTTGTGAGGTCGTCAGAAATAGGAAAATAGCCAATACGGTGAGTCTTTGGCGTTGGCTTTGGTAAGGCCATTGGCCTATTGAACTGAGAAATTTTTTATTGATATTGTAGTACCGCTGCTGAAAAATATTCGTCATTATTGTTAGACTTGGCCGTCAGTTGGTGAGTGACGTCGACCAGCCTGTTTGCCTACAGCTAGCCATCATAAATGACAAATTCTATAGCACGGTTATCAATCAAGGGGAAAAAACGCTTATAGGTGATGTTGATACTTGAATAGACGTTAAAATTGCTCATCAAAACTTCACTATGAAAAGAATCCAGCCCTTTCCCTTCATGCGAATCAAACGGATCGATTCAACTCACACAGTGACAGTCGGCTTGTATCAGTAGTGCGTGCAGGTTAAATTGATTCGTTTGGGATGTCATCCGATCAAATTTTTCATATATTTCCTGTTGCATTCAAAAAGCTCACAAACTTTTCTTTTTACATAAGGCACATTGTTTCCGATGAATGACATCTTGTACGCTCTGTTAAAGTCGAACATGCGAGACAGTCAAAAGCAAACATACGTTCGCGTTTTGGAATAGGCAATAATTTGAAAAAAGTAATCAATTTAGGTACTTTTAAACTACATCCGTGGAATATCTCAATACTTAAAAGTTTAAAAATGACATAGCAAATGAATTGGCAAAAAGTTTGAGAGCGGTCTTCTGGCCTATGGTACTTAGAAAGTTTGTGCATACGCCTGTTCGTATACTAACATCAGGACATACGGTCCGTACATGTGGCAAACTTGCTGTTGATGATACTCATTCCCTTATCCTTGCCATACTCGATGACCGTTGTTGACAGTGCAATTCTTGCAACTCGTGCAGTGTACAAATCGGAAATTTAAGCAGATGGAAAAACGGTTGCGCTATAAAGAACGATTTGTAAAGACTGAGGTTTTAAAAAAGCAGTTCATGGAACGCGCAAGTGTACAAGAAATCTTGTACACAAAATTGTTAAACCTCAGAAATAATTAGTTTTATTAAGAAAATCACATTATTATAACAGGACAAGTAAATCACCCTTACAAAAAAATACAACGTATAAAGCACACAAGTATACTGGAAATGCCGTGGAAGGTCTTGGTGTGCATGGTTAAGACAAAAAAGCCGGACGAAGGGTATCAACTTCCCAACTACTCAACTGTCAGGTTTAAGACAATAAAAATGCTTAGTGAGATGGCAGCGATTGGACATAGTCTCTTTGAGATCATGGCAGTACGCTCGTTCTTGAAAGTAAAGTTTACGTTATAGCATTTCCAAAAAGTTAAATTATTCTCCAATCTCTTCACATAACTACATTAAACGGTTTGCTATCCTGAATTGATTATGTAAATGGTAATTAAATCAATGATCCCGTAAAGTAGATCAACAGCCCAGGGGCAGCCCAGAGTCGGATAGGCCCATCGGCATGGTTTTTGTGATCAAGTAATGGTCGAATGAAGAACTGAAATTGCTTCAATTATTAGTAAATATTGATGCATGGTCTCTGAACAAACACACACTGCCAGCCAAAAGTATGGATACACCTAGAAAAATGTCGCGCCGCACTAAAAGTTTGATATTTCTGTGAAAAAAAGATATCCAGATTTCCGAGGCGGGATTTTAAAAGGGACAAATGAAGCTTCACTTTCCGTTTTAGAAAAAAAAAATCGATTTTTTTTACCCTGGGGGGTATTTTGAAAATGGCCGTTTTTTGGCTTTTTTGGCTGTTTAAAATCGCCTGCACGTCTTCAGGACAATTTTTTGGCATTTTTTCCCAAAGAACCCTAAAAGATAGAGCAATACCTATAGCTTCCTTTTTTAGAAAGTTTCGTACGATTTTTTTTCACCGAGTTATCGCTTTTTTTTCTCAAAAAGACAATTTTGAAAAGATGCTGCTGAAATGAGAAACTTTCAGATTTTGAGAAAATTGCCAAAAGGAAAAAAAGGTGCGTTACATCGTATTGAATCGAGCAGAATTTCTTCAAAATTAAAAAAAAAAATTCAAAATGTTTTGCTCCAACATTGAATAAAAATAAAAAAATTCAATTTTTTTTTCTTTATTTCTAACCGCACAAAACATCCACCTCTTACCTCTTACCTCATCTAAATACAAGGAGCGGAAATAAAGCTTCTTGTCTTTGTTTACATTTTACCTTTGTGGAGCGTAAAAAAGATTCTATTTCCCGCGAGTCGATATTCTATTTCTCTCGTGTTCTTTTTCTTGCTCTCTTTTTCGCTGGTCGTTTTTGTTTACATTTTCGATTCTTTGGAATAATGTGACGAGTGTCGCGCTGACAAAGCCAGTTAGTTGTGCGAAAACTTCGAACGCAAACACGTGTGGTCTACAATTGACAAGTTTTTACGCACATTTTTTTTTCTTAACGGATCAAAATGCCACGGAAAAAAGAAATTCCGCTGTATAAAAGAGGGGCTATTGTCGCGTTGCGCGATAAGGGATTGTCGTACAGAGAAATTGCCAGACAAACTCGCGTGTCTGAAAGGAGTGCAGACGACCATCGGGAGATTTAAGAAGTCCGAGACGTATTTCAATCGCAATCGTCCGGGTCGACCCAAAGTGACAACGTCCTCAGACGATAAAAATATCGTCGTTACCGGCAAAAAAAATCGTCGATCAACAGCAACGGAAAGCTGTGCCAAATTTAATGAACAAAGGGAATCCTCGATATGACTGACGACAGTGAAACGTCGTCTTAACAGTGCTGGCCTCAGAGGCTGTGTCGCCGTGAGAATACCTTTGTTGCGTCCGGCGAACAAAAAAAAACGATACGCATGGGCCCTGGAACACAACAAGTGGACGATCAATCAGTGGAGAAATGTACTCTGGACAGACGCGTCAACATTTTTAATCTTCGGTAGTCGTCGACGCATTTTTGTTCGAAGAAATACTTCGGAAAAAATGGCACCACAGTGTTTGATACCAACCGTCAAGCATAGCGGTGGCTCCGTTATGGTGTGGCGGTCATGGTGTCGGAGACTTTGTGAAAATTGACGGCATAATGAGAAAAGAAGAATATAAAGAAATTCTCATTAATCATGCGATTCCATCGGGGCTAAGAGCGATCGGGCGTGGTTTTACCATGCAACAAGACAATGATCCGAAACACAGTTTCCGTCTCTGTCGAGAATATTTGGAGAACGAGGCAAAGAAAGAAAAATCGTGAATATGGTGTGGCCGCCACAATCACCCGACCTAAACCCCATCGAACTTTGCTGGGAAGAGCTCGATCGAAAGATACGAATGACCTGTCCTACATCGGCCGAAGATCTGTGGCAGAAACTGCAAGCTGCGTGGAGATCCCTTAGCTTAGCTCAGCTGGATTCATTAATCGATCGGATGCCAAGAATCGTTGATGCATTGCTGAAAGCCAGAGGTGGGTTTTTCGACGAAAAGGGCGTTTAGATGAGGTAAGAGGTAAGAGGTGGATGTTCTGTGCGGCTAAAAATTGAGAATTTTTTTGTTTTTATTGTTTTTTTAAATTCAATGTTGGAGCAAAAAATGTTGAAAAAAAATTTGAACAAATTTTTCTCGATTCAATACGATGTAACGCAACTTTTTTTCCTTTTGGCAGTTTTCTCTAAACCTCAAAGATTCTCATTTCAGCAGCATCTTTTTAAAATTGTCTTTTTGAGAAAAAAATGCGATAACTCGGTGAAAAAAAATCGTACGAAACTTTCTAAAAAAGGAAACTGTAGCTATTGCTCTATCTTTTAAGGTTCTTTGAAAAAAATGCAAAAAAAATGTCCTGAAGACGTGCAGCCCATTTTAAACAGCCAAAAAAGCCAAAAAACGGCCATTTTCAAAATGACGCCCCAGGTCTAAAAAAAATCGAAGTTTTTATTTTTCAAAACGCAAACTGAACCTTCATTTGTCCCTTTTGAAATGTCGCCTTGGAAATCAGGATATCTTTTTTTTCACAGAGATATTAAACTTTTAGTGCGGCGCGAAATTTTTCTAGGTGTATCCATACCTTTGGCCGGCTGTGCATATGTTAGTGCGTACATATACACGCAGGTATTTGGCAACCGTCATGTGAAATATGATGGTGAACCTTCAAGAAATAAATTGGGCATTATATTGACAATCAAATATAACATATCCGTTAGAACCCAAAATCGATAACCTTGTGGGTCATATGATTAGCACTTTTCCGTCTACCCCACGATAAGGTGGAATAAACGTGACCATTATATTGTGTAAGGTGACTTGAATTGTCTTTTCGTTCCATTTCGGTGAGATAGCTCGGGTCATTTAATTTCAAAGCTCGGTTAGCATTCATTTGGATTCGAAAATAGCGATCAACCCATTGATAATTTACCAACGTTCTTACTTTATGTGCAAATTTTTTGGCCAATTCAAATTAAATGAAACACTTTGCGACACAGTTTTCGAATTTTCTGGAATGATTTTTAGGGACCATTTTATGTTTACGCTGCAAACACTCTCGAAAATAGTGAATTTTCGTCTGTTACTGTTTCAGCCATAAATTTATTGTCTGTAGGGCTTCACAAAAAAACGTATTGACAGAACTTCGATTTTGGTCGTGTCAAATGAATATCGAAGGGTTTTTTTATCACTCATCATATTTGATTTGGAAGATGGAAAATGTATGAAGCGCTTATGCAAACGTTTCATTAAATTATGGGAAATCATTTTAGAAAGAGCGTCTGCAATAAAAAATACTTCGACAAACTGCGATCAGTCATACCATGAAATTTCAAATCATCAATGTATCCATATTACATTATAAAATTCTTGTACTTTAATATCACACACTCTTCTGTGTGCAGTACAATAAATAACATGTACAATGTAAATATGGAAATGTTCCTTAATATTCCATATTTCTGTATCACGAGCTCTTAAGCGGACTCGGGAGGGTTGACAATTTAAAAAATCGGATGCGTTCATCGGCTTAGCACAAAGAAAATACTTATGTCACTTAAATTCGGTACCATGAGTTTCACGAGGAAGAGGAGGGGTTGCTGTATGAGCCGGGTATAGCAAATGAACCTTTGACTGCGGTAAGTTTTCAATTACTATAACTTTTCAGTGCCGAAAAATTGAAAGCATTTTTCTCGAAAGTGCATTTTTGAAATTTGTGTACACGATTAAAAGAGTTCTATTCAATCAATTGACTTATTCCGAGGTGTCTAACTTAGATAATAACCAAACATCGTCGCTGATCATAAATAAATGATAAAATATTTAAATTAAACAATTAATTTTACATAAATAAATCGAATTTTTTTCGTTAAAATCCTGACTCTATTTTACAAGTCGCACCATCTGTTCAGTTTTATACTTTTATTAAATCTTTATAGTTCATCGACGACATCAATACATGAAAACGGTGACAAAAAAATTTGTATGGTTCGTTCCAGACAAAATTCGCAGATGCCAGAATGTAACCAAACTGATAATACTGACGGTGTCGCATCATTAACATAAATATTTAATACATAAATATATCGTTGTGCAACAAACAACAAACTATTTTTGTATTATTTATTAGTCCATTAAAAACCCTGAAAAAGTTTAATAAGGATGCGCTTTGTTTTGGTTGAGGAAAACTGTGAAAAATCAGTATTTTTTTATGTTGCAAATGTATCTCGCCCGTGAACGAAATTCTAGCTCATGATACAACGCCTCAATAAGCCGACACTTACTTTATTGCAGATTAAAACTACCCTGGAGACTTGTACAATGTTTTTATTTATCTCAATAACGCCAATTAACTTTACCACAGCTTTTCATAGTTTCTGAGTAACAGACGAAAAACATAGTACCTGAAATGTCCTAGTAGATTTACTGCATAGAGCGTAAAAGAGTAAAGTAGGATATGGAAGTCTTGACAACCTCGATAAAACAGAAAACGAAATCGTCACGAATGCGTGGATAAATCTTTATCGATATAAACTCTGTGGACAACTTCCAACCGAGGACAAAGTATTAGCACTTACTGAAGTGAAATTTTGCAATGACATCACGAAGAATTTGCCCGCTGTCATCTGACAGGGCACGGAACTCCTTATTGATATAAGACCCAGAAGCTTTTGTCCATACAGCGTCGACCTGTACCATTCTGATTGATATCTGCAAATCATTCATTAATTTTTAGCGTTTCGTTATATTTCATAAAAGTCGATAATAACTTACGGACGCACAATTTCTCACGAACTTGTTGACTGTGATCCGACATCTTCTGGGCGAAAAAACTTTGAAAGAACAAATGTAGCAATTGGGCCATGATAAATGCTGCCCAACGTATTGTGTCCTGAGGTCTCTCGCTCATTATGAGTAGTATCTCGATTTTAATATAAATAAAGTATTATTTATCATCAATAGTCCTTCACAATAATCATAAGAAAATCTTAAAAGCTGTTAATTATGAAGGAGTTGTACCTGGAAACCGCTTACACTGATCAGTAACATGTTGAGGCCGACAGTGGCGAATAAACTCCAGGCATAGCAACTCTCGAGAATATCACTGAATCTACATGAATAATCCAATAAGGGAAGGAAGCTGTTCTTCAAAAAAACAGTGGAGGGGGGGGGGCGTACTCTCTACTTAATTAATGAGTACGTGAAAGTAGGAACAATAATCTTATGTCGAGATAGTGCAAAGAGCGTTGAAAACTTACTCAATTACCTTGTTGTGAAGTTTAATACAAATAGTTAGGTGGCGAAATGCTGGATCATCTGCTGGTCGAGAATAAGATCCCCAATCCTTGGATATTTCGCCACCCAATTTTTGCATCCGACAACTGTAAGAGTGATAAACAAAAATGGTACTCGACTTTAACTTGCATATCAAGTATATTCATTTAGAGATCCGACATTCGCCTACGGACCCGACTACTGCAAACATTGCGCAATTGTGTTGTACTTGTACAATAAACAATGTGTCGGCAGCGACAAAAACGGTCAGAATTGCTGAAACGCAGATGCAGGAAAGCAGGATTAAGTAGAAGTAATACGTTTCCATGTCTATGGCGTAATACTCGACTGGAGAAGCGAACTTTCCTGGTTCACTTTTATTTGCAAGTTTTACGACTTCCAGAATTTTCGGAAAGGCCGGTTGGGTCATAAAAAGTACCGTAATAACGTAAATTCCAACTGAAAAAAAACAATCTGCATTTTGCAACGCAATTGCTCACAAAGTTTATCATGCTTATCACTGATCGATATAATCATGGAACGGAGCATTTTATATATTTATGGGCTTACACCCGAATAGAATTTTGTGAAAATCGTTTTTTCGCATTTCTTGGATGTATAAAGGTGTAAGAATATTTTATTACACTATCATTAATGAAATTAAGAAAATCGAAAAATTGTAGCAGTTGCGAAGGTTTCACTGAAGCGAGGCGGAGCAGCCTGAATTCGAGTGCAGCTGCTCGGCGTCCCATCATCCTCATGAATGTTCACATTAGATAGCATCCAGATTCATAATAGGGCATATTACTCTGAACTCTGAACGCCATATGAAGGGTACAAGAGCAATAGGAGACGCACCGTTTTCTTCTTACCTGCGTAACCGATCGTAAATTGTCTGCCAGTTTCGGCATACTCGCGAAGTATATGCACCTCGGGTTGTTGAGCAAGAAATATCCAATCAGTTTCAATATGCTTGCATAGTTCCAACATCTGCATCAAATATTATTGATAATTATTTATCATTGTGCACTTGAAATGATTTGCGAACAACAGACCTTGTTTGTGTTGACAAAGAGCGTTATCAGCTTAACAGCACATATAGCATCAATGGCAAAAGGCGGTAGACTTTCGATAACGATGTTACGATCATCTCGATATTTCACAAATGCGATTGTCTAAAGTTGGCCCAACCGAAAGGGGATAATATTGTTACAGTAAACTCCCGTTTATCCGAATCGCGTTTATCCGAAATCCGCTTTATCCGAACAAACTTTTTCAAATGCACCTACCCCACCCCCATCCACCGAATACCATCGCCACCCATTACTTAGTTTCTCGTGACACCTCTTCTTATATGTACATACATACTCTATCAACCACGGTTCGTCCGAAATTTTCGTTATCCGAACCGGCCGCCGTCCCGATTATTTCGGATAAACGAGAGTTTACTGTATATGTAAACAACATTTCATACGTTGTTCCACATGCATAAAATCGTTCTCTAGTTTTCGGTACCTGAGGTATTATTTGTGAGCTTGCCAGAAATAGGAAAATAGCTAGTGCGGTGAGTCTTTGGCGTTGGCTTTGGTAAGGCCATTGGCCTATTGAACTGAGGAAAAATTTATTGATATTGTAGTACCGTTGCTGAAAAATATTCGTCATTATTGTTAGACTGGCCGTCAGTTGGTGAGTGACGTCGACCAGTCTGTTTGCCTACAGCCACCTATCATAAATGACAAATTCTATAGTACAGTTATCAATCAAGGGGAAAAACGTTTATAGGTGATATTGATACGTCAGTAGACGTTAAAATTGCTCATCAAAACTTCACTATGAAACAATCCAGTCCTTTTCCCTGCCCCGTGAATCTAACGGATCGATTTAACTCACATCGTGACAGTCGGCTTGTATCAGTAGTGCGTGTAGGTTACAGTTACTCGTTTGAGACGCCATCAGATCAAACTTTTCATTTATACCTTGTTGTATTTAATAAGCATACTAACTTTTCTTTTCACAGATTAAAGGCATATTGTTTCCATTGAATAAGATCCTGTATGCACTGTTAAGGTCGAACATGCGAGACCGTCCTATTCAAATGCAAACATACGTGCAAGTTTTTAAATAAGATATAATTTGAGAAAGTCATGAATTTACGTACGTTCAACCCACATACGTGGAATACCTTGCTATTTAATCTTGAAAAATGGCTCAGTAAATGATTTGACAAAAAGTTTGATAGCAGCCTTCTTGCCTGTGATACTTAGAAAGTATTGTCTATACGTATGCTCGTATACTAACATTCGAACATACGGTCCGTACATGTGGCAAACTCGCTAGCGAGCACAATCGATCCCTTATCCTAGTCATACCCTATGTAAAATGTAAAATATATATATACAGTACCGGACAAAAAAAAGTACGCACCGTTCAATTTCCATTTACGAGCTATTCTCATTCCAAATGTCATCAATAAATCAGACCTTGAGCAGTCATGACGAAAGTTCATTGTTTTGCTTGTATGCTGCCGTTGAAACAATGCTACAAATATTCGAATCCAGAAAGAGAACGATTTCAGCGCGAAGAGTGCCTGTTATATGCTGGACAAAAAAAGTATGCACCCAAGGTTTACATATTCTCATCCGTGACAACAAAGCGATTTCCTCCCAACGAAGCTTAGGAAGGCAAACGGAATGTAAACATATAGATTTGACGATTTTTCGGCCAATTATCGATTTTCTGTGTTCGAGTATGGTCGCAACAAATCCGCGATGCCGAAATTGCAATTCAAGTGCGAGAACTGGTAATTAAAGACCAAAAAAAAGGTATTTCTAAAAGAGAAATTGGTCGAAAATATGACATAAGTAAAGGTGCAGTGAGAAAAATATACGAAAAGTTCAAGGAATAATGTATGGTCGGTGTTAAAAATGGACGAGGTAGAAAAAGAAAAACCACTGCATTGGACGATCGCAAAATTATCAGGGAGGTAAAGAAAAATCCGACGATCACTAGCCGTGTAATTCTCGAAAATACAGGCCTGAACATTTTCGACCGAACAGTTCATAGGATACTTCAAGGAGCAGGCTTAAAAAATGGTATTGCACAACGTCGCCCTCTGATTCGCAAAGCAAATAAAATCAAGCGCCTCGAGTTTGCAAAAAAATACGTGAATAAGCCGATTTCGTTTTGGAAAAAAGTTGTTTGGAGTGATGAGAGCAAGTTAGACTCATTTGGGCATAAATGACAATCACGCATTTGGATTGAGCCGCGAGAACAGCTTCTTGAAAAAATATTCAAAAGACAGTGAATCACGGAGGGGGAAATGTTTTACTGTGGGGGTGTTTTGCGTGGTCAGGAGTGGGAAGTTTGGTTCCAATCAACAGAATTATGACCGCCGATGTTCACATTGATATCATAAACGAAAATCTGGAGGACTCACTGCTAAAGATTGGTCTGCAGGATGAATTCATCTTTCAACAAGACGATGATCCTAAACATACGGCTCGAAAATCATCGGTCTTATTCCGTTCTTCGCAGATCAAACTTTTGGATTGGCCAGCACAATCGCCAGATTTAAATCCTATAGAAAATCTGTGGTCTATTTTGGACCAAAATGTTAATAAGGGCATCGTAACAAATAAAGAAAAGCTTTTGGATGCTTTGCGGGAGACTTGGGACAACATCGACGAACAGCAAATTCACAATCTTGTAGAAAGTATGCCTCGGCGTTTACAGGCTGTTATCCAAGCAAAAGGTGGTCACACAAAATATTACATGCACGATGTGATGACATGTTTTCTTTTTTTCTTTGAGTGCGTACTTTTTTTTGTCCAACCTAAAATTGGCGTCCTACGCGTTAACGCGCGTCCTAAACGTGATGGCATCCTAAACGTGAACTTATGAAGTATAGTTGAAACAGCTGTGGAAGTACTCCATTAACTATTTTCGTAAGTATAATGGCACCAACATTGAATTTTGAACGGTGCGTACTTTTTTTATCCGGTACTGTATCTATATATCTATATCTATGTATACGATCTGTATCTTGTAACGGGTCAGATTTCGTTACAAATCAATTTTTTGGTTCGGGATTCGACCAGGGAAGAAATTAGTTTAGACTCGACTGTTTTGGTAATTTACAATAAAAAAACAATTTATTCAGTTTTAATTTGTCTCGATAGAATGGAAAAGACCGCTTTGTGTAGGTGTAATGTGTTGGTTGTGTTGTTCTTGTAATTTCCGCAATGTTTTTCTCCGTCGGTAAATGTCACTTCGCGTAATTACTCGGATGGTAAACCCTTCCGGGCGCGACCCGCATTGATTATCACGCGTCGATAATCTCTCCCCCCTTCCTTACTCGCTCTATCGATCGCAGCGCAGTGGATCATGACGCGCTGACTCGCTCAATGTTTACGTCGTTTCGGTGTAGGTGTGCGTGTGTGTTGTTTTTTTAATGAGCATCGTGACGGTCGCAAATTAATATACCTCTTCGCCCTTTATGCTTTCCTAATACCATTTTTCTATTTACTTTGTAATTTATTTCCTTTTCGTTCCCTTACGCTTTGTTATTATTAACTTTTTTTCTTTTAATTCAATTAGTTTCCTTGTACTCTGTTTTTGTTCCTTTTTTCTGTTGTCGTCTTAATACCTCGCCTCTTGCTTTGTTCTGCCGACTTTACTTTCCCCTTCCCTTACCCTTTGTTATTGCTTTTTTTTCTTTTGATTAAATTAGTTTACTTGTACTCTGTTTTGTTCCTTTTTTCTGTTGTTTTTCTCTCCATTGTCCTTCATGCTAATGGTTTTTGTTTTTATTTCTGTGTTATCTTTTCGTTTCGGTGGTCCGTTATTTCCCCCTCCCCTATTCCTATCACGATGTCAGTTATTCTTAACTCCGTGGTGGGGTCATTTGTTTATGGGACGTACCTGTACGTCTCAAGCTATATATATATATATATATATATATATATATATATATATATATATATATATTGTGACGTGATTTTTTGAGCCACGTCGCAAAAAGGCTACCGATGCTCAAGATATGCTCTCGATGCCCGGGTTGCGACCCATGCGTTAGTGTTACGGGTCCTTTCTCTAGAGTGTTTGTCTTGTTACGTTTAAGGTTTTGGGTTAAGTTTTCGTTTTGGTTAGGTTAGCGTGCGGAACTCGGTCAAGCGGCGTATGGCTCAAGGTACCGAGCAATCTCGACCGAGGGATGCACCCAGTGAGGCCTCTCGGGGAATCGGTGCACGCCCGGCTGAAACGCCGGCGCCCCACCGTAGTGGTGCATCGTGCTGGAGAGCGGGCCGTTTAGGTTACGGGCGGAGGCTGGAGACCTCCGCGCCGCGCTTCTGGACAGAAGCTTTGCCCGCTTTCGCACGGTGGCCCGGGGATGCGATCTCCGAGAGCCTCCATGTTACCGATGAGAAAAGGTCCCGATTTGTTACCGTTCCGTTTTCGGGGTAACTCGGGCAGAAAATATAGATTCCGAAAGGAATATTCTATTAGAATATTCCAGCTCCCGAAATAATATTTCAGCTCTCGATATTGTACGAGATAAAGTTCTCGCTTGAACCGGCGATTTCGCATGGTCCGATGCCGCGAGCGTGTTGACATATTTTCTGTTAACGCGCTCTGTCTCGCTCTCGCATAATCCCTCGCACGCCGGCCTTGGTCGCGCGAGGTACAGAGTCGCTACCGAATCTTCGCGTGAGACAGTTGTCTCCTAAATCGCGATCGCTCCCGATTTTAGAGCTATCGTGATAGAGTTGTCGATCAGACGTCGCGATGGAGAGACGTGTCGTGTCTCTCTCGCGCCCGTGACGTCGCGCTCTCGTTCTCGCGCTAGAGGCACGTCGTCGTGCTCTCTCGTTCCCGTGCGTACGACGTTTCGAGTGCAGTTCGCGTTCGCGTTGCGTTTCGTTTACGTAAAAAGTTCACGGGTGGTTAACCCTCCAGCTCCCGCACAATAAAATAAAACTTCGTTTTATTTTTTTTTGTGACGTTACCGTCATCGCGATAGTGACAGTTCCCGCGCTTGCTCACGCTACTCCCGGTGAATCCCGACCCCTCTACCACAACCCACAGCCTGAGCGGCCGTGCTGTACCGCAACCGTCCTCCCGTGCAAGTGCATCCAGTTAGTCCGGTTATGATTCCGGCGATCCAAAAGTCAGGGAGCCTCCAGACTCCCAGGTCATACCGGTTAGGATTCCGGTGAAACAAAAATCGCGGAGTCCTCCAGCTCCGATGGTGGGTCAGGGCGGATCCCCCTGGCCCCAGGGCATACTGGTTGAGAAATCCGGTGAAACAAAATTCTCTGGCGCCCCGGGTATTGCGGATGCATGCGCGCGGGGTGGACGGCCGAAGGTGACGGTTTCTCGCACCTAGCTCTCGTGTTTGAGTTCTCGATTCCGTGGTCAGAGAAAAAATCGCCCGTCACAATATATATATATATATATATATATATATATATATATATATATATATATATATATATATATATATATATACATACAGGGTAAGGCACTAACTGTTGCCACCTTGAATATCTCTGTAATTATCGACGTCACAAAAAAATGTTTGAAACAAAAGTTGTACCGTACGAAAGGGGTCATCAAATGCGACCATTTTTTATCTCAGTGGAGGCGCTGTCGCACAGTAAAGGTCACCTCCACTTTTTTAAATGGGAGGGTACATTTTTTTCAACGTTCTTGTAGAGCATCGAAAACTGCATAAAAAACATTTAGGGTTCAAAGTCGTTTAAGGTCATTTCAGATAAAAAAGTGGCATGAACTTTATTTTTATGTGAAATTACCTTTATTCACAGTAGATGTTCAAGGTGATTGCCATTGGAATCAATGCAGTATTGCAATCTCGTCACCACGCATTGTGTAGAATTTCTTATCACTTCGGCACTTATCGAATCACAGGCTCGAAGAATTCTCTTACGCATATCATCCGGCGTAGTTGGACGTTCTTTATAAACGAGATCTTTCAAGTATCCCCACAAGAAAAAGTCCAGAGGCGTCAAGTCTGGCGAGCGAGCCGGCCACGATACAGCTCCTCCGCGTCCAATCCAACGATTTGGAAATCTCTTTTGCAATTAATTTCTAGCTATCAGCGAAAAATGTGCCGGGCACCCATCGTGTTGATATCACATTCTGTTTCTTGTTTCTGAAGGTATTCCTTCCAATAACGGACCTAATGTTTCTTGAAGGGTTGTGGTGTACTTCCTACCATTAAGATTCCCTTCGATGAAATAAGGGCCTATGATTCTATCCCCAATAATCCCACACCATACATTAACCGACCACCGTCTTTGGTGTGCAACTTGCCGCAGCCAATGTGGATTTTCAGTTGACCTCAAATGCATGTTATGCAAGTTAATATTTCCATGATTCGTAAATGTTGCCTCATCAGTAAATAAAATCCGATTAATAAATCAGTCATCTCTCTGAATCTGGCGTTGAGCCTATCGGCAGAATTCAGTGCGATTCATGAAATCCGTACCAGTTCATTCCTGGTGAAGACTGATGTGGTAAGGATGATATTTATGACGATGTAGAACACGCGGAATACTTCTTTGGCTTACGCCAGATTCCCTCGCAATTTGATGAGAACTCGCACAAGGGTCTCGATGAACGGCGGCAAGAATACCAATTTCCGTTTCTTCGTTAGTAACTCGCTTTTGTCGGTTACTTTCCCGACGGGTTAACGATCCAGTTGTCCTCGGTTTAGTGTACAAAATTTGAAATGTACGGCGTGTAGGATGAGAACGTTCAGGAAATCTTTCAGCGTATAAATCTCTAGCTTTCACTGCATTTTCTGACATTCTCCGGAAATTAGAAGCATATCAGTTTGCTCTTCAAAAGAATACATCATTTACATTCGCTTGATTCATTAATACTAGTCTCATCATTCTTACTATCGTTATCTTGGGTTTGTTTCGGCGAAATATTGTACAATGTTCCGTGTACATTGTAGGTTTGGTGCCGTTGTTTACATACAAGACAATGGCAAGACTTCAGCGATAAGTGCCGAAGTGATAAGAAATTCGTGATGAGGAGATTGCAATACTGCATTGATTACAATGGCAATCACTTTGAACATCTACTGTGAATAAAGGTAATTTCACATAAAAATAAAGTTCATAAATGACCTTGAACGACTTCGACCCCTAAATGTTTTTTTATGCAGTTTCCGATGCTCTACAAGATAGTTGAAAAAAAAATGCACCGTCCCATTTGAAAAAGTGGAGGTGACCTTTACTGTGCGACAGCGCCTCCACTGAAATAAAAAAATGGTCGCATTTGATGACCCCTTTCGTACGGTACAACTTTTGTTTCAAACATTTTTTTGTGACGTCGATAATTAAAGAGATATTCAAGGTGGCAACAGTTAGTGCCTCACTCTGCATATGTGTGTGTGTGTGTGTGTGTGTGTGTGTGTGTGTGTGTGTGCGTGCGTGCGTGCGTGCGTGCGTGCGTGCGTGCGTGCGTGCGTGCGTGCGTGCGTGCGTGCGTGCGTGCGTGCGTGCGTGCGTGCGTGCGTGCGTGCGTGCGTGCGTGCGTGCGTGCGTGCGTGCGTGCGTGCGTGCGTGCGTGCGTGCGTGCGTGCGTGCGTGCGTGCGTGCGTGCGTGCGTGCGTGCGTGCGTGCGTGCGTGCGTGCGTGCGTGCGTGCGTGCGTGCGTGCGTGCGTGCGTGCGTGCGTGCGTGCGTGCGTGCGTGCGTGCGTGCGTGCGTGCGTGCGTGCGTGCGTGCGTGCGTGCGTGCGTGCGTGCGTGCGTGCGTGCGTGCGTGCGTGCGTGCGTGCGTGCGTGCGTGCGTGCGTGCGTGCGTGCGTGCGTGCGTGCGTGCGTGCGTGCGTGCGTGCGTGCGTGCGTGCGTGCGTGCGTGCGTGCGTGCGTGCGTGCGTGCGTGCGTGCGTGCGTGCGTGCGTGCGTGCGTGCGTGCGTGCGTGCGTGCGTGCGTGCGTGCGTGCGTGCGTGCGTGCGTGCGTGCGTGCGTGCGTGCGTGCGTGCGTGCGTGCGTGCGTGCGTGCGTGCGTGCGTGCGTGCGTGCGTGCGTGCGTGCGTGCGTGCGTGCGTGCGTGCGTGCGTGCGTGCGTGCGTGCGTGCGTGCGCGTGCGCGTGCGCGTGCGCGTGCGCGTGCGCGTGCGCGTGCGCGTGCGCGTGCGCGTGCGCGTGCGTGTGCGTGTGCGTGTGCGTGTGCGTGTGCGTGTGCGTGTGCGTGTGCGTGTGCGTGTGCGTGTGCGTGTGCGTGTGTGTGTGTGTGTGTGTGCGTGTGCGTGTGCGTGTGTGTGTGTGTGTGTTTGTTCGAGTTATGAGTCCGGCCGACTTGAAAAATGTAGTTTCGAGAAAAACGCGTTTAAAGTTGTCGGTACGGAAGAATTATTGATACATTTTATATGCCTTCATATGCTTGCCTAATACAATTGGTTTCCAAATTAACGTCCTGCTCGAGCTCTTCTTTTCTGTACACTTCCAAAGCGATCCGTGCCTTTCTTGCAGCGGCAGATAACGATTGCTCTGCATGCTTAATGCGTTGCTCGTCCACGCGCAGACACTTATTATAGCTGTTAGGCTCGATTTTTATGCCTATAGCATCTATTATGTGCATAATTGATGAAAGGCCGTCGTTATATACACAAATGGAAACATTTGTCGCATTTTTCAATGCCGAACGGTGCGTAACTGACGCTACACAGACGCTTTTCGTATGTGTGTGTGAAAAATAACGACATCTGTAGGTAATTTAGGAGAACCTATTTGAAAGTCCCTTCAGGTATAAAATACATTCCTCGCCTGGTGCCATTTACCTTTTTGGCGTAGTGCACCGTAGTGATCATAAAAAGCAATTGCATCGGACTGAGAGGCTGCACCAAAATTCAAAATAGAAGTATTTAGACATTTTTCCCACCTTAAATCTTTGAGTTTGTCATTTTGAAGATATTAAGGCATCTTAAGAAAAATGAAATCGATTTTTTGAAATTTCTACATTGGCCTTACCCCTTAAACCTAGGACCCTGCACATGGGTACCCCAAACCCCACATCATTTTTGGGGCCCTAGTGGTCCGGCCGTTTGGGTAGCCACGTGAAAATATCCATCGCATTAGGACGGGCAACTGTCTAGAACAGGTTCGTGGAATAACCGTTGGTTATAGTTTGGACGTAACCCAACACTCTTTGCGATATTTTGCTTTGTGTGAGTATATAATTATTTACGTTGTTTTTTGTTATTTATCCTTGTAAAACCAGTGTGTTGTCAACAGAAATTACATTATGAACTGTTTTATAGTATTCTGATTTTTTTGAATTACAATAAAGGCATGAGGACAAGGTCGCGAGTGCGAAAGGCGGAGGAGGTCTGGAGGATGCTGCAGGCGCACAACAATGAAGAGGAACTTCAGGACAACGACTCAACTGATAGTGAGTCAGACGAGGAAGAAGAATTGGAGGGTTCTGACGAAGATTCTTTAGAAGGCGGACGGGATTCTGCCCGCAACGGTGCAGACAGCGACGATGACATGATCGCACGAGAAGCGGAGAGAATAAAAATGCGTCGTACATCTTAATCTGCTCTCGCCGGTACTCGGAAATAATTTCTTTACGAGAAAAACCGATACAAATGGTTACTCGACCCTTCTGCTCCTCGCTCTCGCTTTACATCTGCTCATAAGATGAATTGGCCCTGTGGCGTCAGGGCTGGAGCCTGTGTAAGGAGCGAAGTTGTAGCGTGGTATGTTTTGTCACTTGACGAAACCGTGAATACCAATTCCTGCGTTGCCAAGATCATCGCGCGATGCAGTGTTCTCGATGCGCACCGAACTGAATTTACAACGAACAAATCTACATTTCTGCATTTATTACTACAGCATACGTTTCTTTTGTTTTCATTTCTAATATCTCATGTCAAACTACCTGTAGCGATTTTTTTAGTATTATTATGTAAACCCATCCTGTACCCTGAGCTAAATGTATTATTTCAAAAATAATTTCATGTATAATCAGCTCAATATCCTTTAATTTGGTTATTTGAACTAGAAAACACTATTTTTTGACATAAAATAATTTTTTTTAAACATCCATTTACCCTTTCACCTTCGAGAAACTACGCAGAAACATATTCAATTTAAAAACAAGTGTCACCTTTACCCCATGTGAAATTTTTCAAGAACGTCGAATTTTTTGCTTATAATTATTTCAAGCTTGGTTCATACGGTCTTTTTCAAGAATCGACGAAAAAATTGTCCAAAATACGCGTACAAAAAGTGTGATAATTTAAAAAATTATTTTCAGTGAGATATGCTAAAATATTTATCTTGCTTTGTTCAATCCCATTTTTCATGGCGACAAATTCATATTAGGTTTTTCTCATGAAGCCCATTTCATTCGTCAGTTTTCGAGCGTTCGATTAAAGAAAAAATCTCTACGACAAACTGTTCGTTAGCAGCGTTCATTTGAAGTGCTGGAGTGTGCGTAACCCCAGTGCAGGTTATTTGTTCCGTAGAGATAGTGTGGGGTCCTAGAGTTAATACGTTTTATTTTTTTACGTATCAGTACATTTCCCCGAAAACACTTTCCTGAATGACACTTCCCCGAATTACATTTTCCCGAAAACACGCCCTCGAATCGACATTTCCCTGAATGACACTCCCCCGAACGGCACTTTCCCGAATCGACACTTTCCCGAAAAACAGTTCCCCGAATCGACACTTTCCCGAAAAACAGTTCTCCGAATCGACATTTTCCCGAATGACACTTCCCCGAACGGCGCTTCCCCGAAAAACAGTTCCCCGAATCGACACTTCCCCGAAAAACAGTTCTCCGAATCGACACTTCCCCGAAAAACAGTTCCCCGAATCGACACTTCCCCGAAAAACATTTCTTATTTAGGCTTGTTGGGGTTTGTTGGGTTTGTTTGGGTTGTTTGCGTTTCTTTGGATTGCTGGGGTTTGTTTGAGTTTGTTTGGAGTTTGTTTGGGCTTGTTGTGTTTGTTTGGTTTTGTTCGGTCTGTTTGCGTTTCTTTGGGCTTGTTGGAGTTTGTTTGGCTCGCAAAAGTATCCCCACGCCAAAACGTCCTCGCGCCAAAACGTCCTCGCGCAAAAACGTCCTCGCGCCAAGACATCCCTGCACTCAAACGTTCTCGCGCCCAAACGTCCTCGTGCCAAAACCGTATCAGTACATTTCCCCGAATGACATTTCCCCGAATGACACTTTCCCGAATCGAGATTTCCTTGAATGACACTTCCCCGAAAAACAGTTTGTTTGGGTCTGTTTTGGTTCCACGTACCCCACTATTCCAAGCACATCCGAGGTGCCCTGCGCCCACACCAGTGTTCCACGCACCCCAATATTCCACACGCACATTCGAAGTGCGCTGAGCCCACACCAGTGTTCCACGGACCCCACTATTCCTCACGCATATCCGAGGTGCCCTGCCCTCACACCCATTTACCCATTTTGACCCAATTTGACTTTGACTTTAAATAAATAACTTTTTCACTCATTTTCGGGGAAATGTTTTTCGAGGAAGTGTCGATTCGGGGAACTGTTTTTCGGTGAAGTGTCATTCGGGGAAATGTCAATTCGGGGAAGTGTTTTCGGGGAAATGTCAATTCGGGGAACTGTTTTTCGAGGAAATGTCGATTCGGGGAAATGTTTTCGGGGAAATCTCATTCGAAGAAGTGCTTTCGGGGAAAAGTATGGGTACCATTTTTTTATGATGGTCACATCAGTTTTTCCTTATAATAATGCAATTTTCTTAATAAAAATAAAACATTTTTAATAAGATTTATTCTGAAGTTTAACAATTTAGTGTACAACTTTTATTGAACAGTTGCAGAATACGTACATTGTACTCTGCTATTTTATAAATCATTTCGTTTTTTTTTCGTACAATTAATTAATGGAGAAAATATAATAAAACCATTGTTTGAATAACAACAAATAATCATTGTTTTTAAGGTTAACTATCATTTCTTATAACATTAAATAAACAACAACGTTTCAGGGGGGACGTTTTTTAATTAGTTGGCTTACTCTTTTTGACTTTTTCAAAGTTTTTAAAAGAGATTAATTAGATTCAGTTAAGCATACTTGAATATACATTGATTGAAATTGATATAAATTATAGCCAATTGTAATTATATATCAAGAAACGCGGCAGCGTCTTGACGCTAAGTAATAAAAACAATTCGATTCGACACTACTGATTCGATGGGACACCACTGCTTGTGAGCAGCACCGGCACCAACGGTATACCGCGACTCATTATACAGTACGATGGGTTTTAGCAGACGACGTTTTAACTTTGATTCGATATTACGCGAAAACGCGGCGACGAATCGAAAATTTAATAACATTGTACCAATGAAATATGATCTTTTATATCGATTTTGTTTGAGTCATTTTCCGATCGGCCTACTTAATCTTGGGATCTCATAATATTCGACCGAATTTCCGAACGATTTTTTTACCACGAAAATTATTCCACAGTCGTCGATTTATTGAATCGAATAAAGTGCCTCGGTCGTATCGTAACATACACTACATACGTCCTTTTGTGTATCACTTAACACTTTTTCTCATCTATATAGATATAGACGCCCGCGCCGTCGTATCCCTGAGGGTCTGTGCACAGGGCGTATTTCCCACGCGGGTAGAAAATACGCTGTGCGTAAAGGCCCGGATATACGCAGCGCCCCCCCCCCCCCGTTCTTGTACCGCCGGGCAGTTGCGCGGATCGGAATCTTAACGGTTTGTCGCGTTAGATTGATTTATATCGTTCTTCTGTCATATCCTGCGCCGTAGTCGCTAAACTTTCCCTATAGCCCCTCTTATCCACGTAAGTCTGACGAATACATGGTTCTAGGACCGACTTCTCCGAAAAGTGGTAAAACAAATAATGTACTCAACTGCGAGCCCGATGACTCGAAGATCACCCGCCAATAGACCCTAACATTGTATCGGTTTTAACCCGTACGGGAACCGAAGATAGACCAAGGGCTCCGGAAAACTCCACTCGACCCGGCCATAAAAACGAGAGCGCGACGAAATTGGAATGCACCTGCAAGGCTCGCGACGCGACTAGTCCCCCGCCCTAATTGGCCAATAGACAATTAGTATTACGCGCGCCTGGTCCGCGAGACGTACGGAACAGTCTCCCTCATCGCTTCCCTGATTGAGTAAAGGAACATTAAAAAGTCAGTCGTCATCCAACATCAGTCCGAACCCAACAGCTAATTTGAATCCAGCAACGAACGAAGGCCCATATTCATGAGAGCGTCTACCGATATCTTAATGAGCGAACATTAACACACACACACGCACGCACGCACGCAAACACACACACACACACACACACACACACACACACACACACACACACACACACACACACACACACACACACACACACACACACACACGCACGCACGCACGCACGCACGCACACATTGTAAAGCAGCACAGGACCTGCTCATGCAGACTGTGCGCGAGCTGAAGCCTGACTTGGCGATACTCCCGGAACCATATAGACATCTAGACACGCAACCTTGGGAATCTGACACAAGTGGGAAGGCCGCAATTTGGTCCTGCGGAAAGCTTCCATTTGAGGATCTTGCGAGTCGGATGGAAACTGGTTTTGTGAGAATAAAAGCCAAAGGAGTTTATTTCTACAGTTGTTACGCACCGCCTAGCCTGACGACTGATGAGTTTGAGAATTTTCTCGACAACTTACTCGCAGACGCTAAACAACACTTCCCGGTAGCCATAGCCGGAGATTACAACGCGTGGGCTGTGGAATGGGGTAGTAAAGTGACGAACAGGAAGGGCCAAGCCCTGCTTGAGGCTATGTCCTCATTGGATGCTGTACTACTTAATGCAGGTGCAAAGCCCACTTTTGTTAAAGGTGAAGCCTCCTCTATAGTGGACCTCACTTTTGTGAGTAGTATCCTGGCCAGAGGAAACCAGTGCCACTGGGTAGTCAGTGATATCTACACTCACAGTGATCATCAAGCGATTCTCTGGGAGATTCGCGAAGACTTCAGCAGAACAGCGGAGGCACCGAAGACAAACGGGAAGGGCTGGAAAGCGAAAATGTTTGACGCGGACTTGTTTCGTGAAACTTTTGACACCAGCCCCCTCGCAGCGAAAAGTGCAACCGAGAAGGTCAAGGTGGTCATGCAGAGGGTCACCGAAGCATGCGACGCCACAATGCCACGGAAACATAATGTCGACTTCCGACCGGCGGTACACTGCTGGAGCGAACAAATTGCCGGCCTCCGAAGGGAGTGTCATCGAACCCGCCGCCTAGCGCAACGAGCTCGAGGCAAACGCTCGTTTCCCGATTTGGAAGAACAGCACAGGAAGGCGCGCTTGAAGCTTAAAAAGGCTATCAAGCAGAGTAAAGCTGAAAGCTGGGGCGAACTGCTCAGCGAGGTGGAAGATGCTCCCTGGGGCAGGCCGTGTTACATCCTAGCGAATGTGCCTTCTCTCGGTTATTCCCAATATCCTCATTTGCCGCCATAAGCGTATTAAATGTATAAATCTAAGAATAAGACGCGTAACAACATTAAACGGAACTTGCGTACGTTCCGCGAGCATATTTTTCGTTTATTTTATTCAGTCAGTCCGCCTCGTGTTATAACCTCGCATTTCTTCAAGGCGTAAATATCGAAGTCCCAGAAAGAAATATGAGGCACCACTCGAATGATACGAGAAGACTTTGCCTCTAGCCTAAATAAGTCCCGGCCGATAATTATTTAGCATGGTGCCGACAGGAAGCGAGAACTCGCCGACGCTCGATCTCCTCGCGCACCCGATATAATCTTTACCATAACACAGATCATGCGCATGCTTAGGTCATATTCCATGCGTTTTTCGCCGAAACACGGGACAAAGGTCTCGTACCTTCCACGTGTGCAAACTCTGTATAAGGAATGATCGAGATCAATTCTGCGAATCATGAATTCGCGACCAATCACGTTAAACCTTAAAGTTCCTTCTCCCACTATCGAACCCCTCCTAATTTTCATATCAAGAAAGACTTCCTTCCTGAAGTCAGTCTTCCAACAACTACCATCGACTCAAGTTCTTCTATCAAGTCTAAATCTTAGTCTCCCGACAGTCTTCATCAAATCCAGATCTCAGTCTCGCGAAATCTTCAATCAAAATTAACTTCACTTCTTAATCTTGTTCTGACAGAATTCGAAGTGTAGAACCGGTATCGTAGAGTTTCGAATATTACACATCTTCGGGTTTTGACCGAAGCGTTGTATAAAAGTTTAGTCGACTCTCGCGGCGTCGAGTCCATAAAATAGTTCAAGTGCTATTTACTACGCGTATATACATAAACACTCTCAGCGCCCCAAGAGTCTGGTGCTGGTGATCGCTTTCCCAACGCCAAGCGTGGCGTCCGTCAACGAAGCCCTTATCTGCGAGCGACAACCGATATCTTTGCGAGCGAGCGTACCTACACACCGATACACTCACAAACACAGCGACCAATGTAAGCAACAAATTTCATTTTATGTTAATCCGATTGTTCCCCCGACTTCATAGTTATTTTCATTGTCATTTTTCTGTATAAGCAATTTTAATTATCCGATCACTTATTTGTAATAAACCTATAGTTAAGTTTGTACAAATTTGTCGGATTATTTCTCAATACCAAATCACTGCATGATTTCCTAATTTCAACTCATTCCAAGCACTACCCCTTTTTACCCTCATCCCGTGCTATTGCGCTTGTCGTAGGCAAAAAAGGAGGGAATCAAAAAATATATGCCCACGTCCCTTCCCGACGTGACATATTAATTTTTGGGGGCTCGTCCGGGATATTAAAAAGGGAATGTGCCGATTGATTTAATGTCCGGGGACGAATCAACAGCTAGTTCATTGAATTTAAATATCACTGGCGACTTAGGTGAACCATCGGGTTATTCTTTGAGGAGTTCTGACGCTCAATTGCTTCCCGGTCTCGAACCTAAGAAACGACCAGTAAAAAAATTAGAATTACCCCGAAAAATCGATAACGAAAACACAACAGACATGGCGCTAGGTACAAATCAGTCACTCGCTTACGTATCTTTAAGGGAAGCTATCGAAATGGTCCCGGATTTTGACGGGAAAGGTAGCTCCTTCTCAGATTTTGTAGCCGGATGCGAAGACGCATTGGCGTCGCTTCCGCCCGGATCCGAAGCACGGTTTGTGAGAGTAATTCGAAACAAACTAAAGGGTCAGGCTAAAAAGGTCATCCGGTCGTCCACGTTCGAAACAGTAGAATCTCTTCTGCAATTTTTAAAGAAACTATATGCTCCAAACAAAACTGAGGTTCAACTGTTGGGAGAACTCAGTCACATTTTTCAAGGAAGCGGTGAAACCGTGATAGATTTTTCCACTGCAATTAGGGATAAAGCTAGGGAAATACTCGACGCTCAACCAACATCCCAAAACGGCACGGAAAGTGCCGCTCACAGAAAAACATTAGACGGCTATTTCCTCTCGTGTTTCAAACGCGGGCTAAGACTGGAGATAGAACAGCGTCTCCCTCGGTGCGACGATATCTCGACCGCTATAGATCATGCGATTGAAATCGAACGCGACCTCGAAGCCCATAAGGAACTTCTCTCGTCCTCTATTAGATCTGTTCCGAACAAATCGGTAAAAACCTGTACCATCTGTAAAAAGGACGATCATTCGAGCGAATCTTGCCGATTTGCGGCGATCACATGCCAAAAATGCAACAGTAAAGGTCACAAAGCCGATCAATGTGGAAATAATCAAATCGCTCAAAAATCAGTCACGTGTCAAATTTGCGATAAACCCGGTCACACCGCGAAAAATTGCTACGTTAACCAAAAATCTTTCAAATCTTCTGGCAATCAATCACACCGCTCGCCCGGTCCTCAATGCCCACTCTGTCATAAGCAGGGTCATACCGCGGATCGATGTTTTAAATTTAGAAACAATCCCCCGAATTCTAATCCGCCATCTTGTCGTTATTGCAAAAAGGTCGGGCACACTATCGAAAACTGTCGTGCTCGCGATTATAATAATTCGCGTAATCAGTCGGGAAACGGGCCGAGTGCCCCTCGGACAGACGCACCGAGCGGGCCGCCCACTCAAACGCGTCAAGCGAACGCCGTCTCTCTCGGGGAGCCGAACGAAACTATCCGACCTACGCAATACAGTCGGAAAATTTCAACACATTGCCCTCGGTATGTATCGGAGTATTACCGGAAAAAGGGGCAATTTCGATGCTGTTAGATAGCGGTGCCATCCCCAATTTGATAAAAAAGGCATATACAAAAAATATGGTAGACATCAACGAAGATGTCATTAAATTAACAGGCATATCCGAATTACCGGTCTTTGGACTAGGGAGCGTGCTACTTCGCGTATTCGACTCCGAATCGCTATTTCACATTATACCCGACAATGTGCCGCTTCCCTACCCCGGTTTGCTGGGGTCTACATATTTTTATGAAACCAAGTCCAATATTAATTACCGCACGCAATGTCTCGAGTGTGGGGATAAATCATGGCCTTTCGAAATAAAAACCGAACCCGACGAGGTGATAGAAATCCCCGCGCGTTCGGAAACTCCCTTCTTCGTGAAGGTAAAAGACAGCATAATAAAAGAGGGATACCTCTCGCCTTTCAAAATCCGTCAAGGTGTATACGCCGGCGATTGCCTGGTGACAAACATCGACGGAAAGGCTCATTTGAAGGTTTATAATACCACAAATGACGCTGTCAAACTGATCGTTCCAGTTGTGGAGCTGCAGGAATTCGACGCTATCGAAGACCTGTCAGAAAATACTCCCACTTCAGACTGTACGACAGTTTCAAATTCTCGTTGAATCCCTCGTGACCCTCCTAATTCAAGCGTAAATTGCACGATAATTGCGCCGATCCAGAGCCCGAAAGTGGCCAATTCTAAAATTTCGATGATAAATGTCGAATCAATTAACAAGTCTTGTAGCGAGGAAAGAACGAGAATCAACATCAAGCAAAATAAAAACTCAAAAATGAAATCGGTCGTAAATCCAAAAATCGAGGTCAATCGTAACGAACAGTTAAACAATGAAATAAATCAAAATAAAGGTAAAAAATCGAGTCAAAACGTGATCTGCATTCCTGCCTCTAAACCAACATCGCGTATAAAGAAAAATAATCCAGAGCGCTCAAAAATAATAAAAAGTCTCTTGCGACTCGACCACCTTGCAAAAATCGAGTGAGAACATGTCGAAAAAATAATCGAACAATATTCAGACAGATTCCATGTAAAGGGCGAACCTCTAGAAGCCACACATGTGCTTCGACATAAGATCCCAACGGTCGACGACCTGCCGATAAACACTAAACAGTATCGGTTCCCCCAAGCGCTCAAGGGCGAAGTCCAGCGTCAAGTGGACGAGCTACTAGAAACAAGAGTCATAAGCCACTCGGAATCTCCAAACAACAGTCCCGTCTGGATAGTCCCGAAAAAACCAGACTCCAACGGTAACAAACGTTGGCGAATGGTAATTGACTTTCGTGCTTTGAACGAAAAAACAATCGGTGACTCATATCCACTACCCAACATCACAGATATTCTTGATCAGTTGGGACGCGCGAATTATTTTTCAGTGTTCGATTTAGCACCCGGTTTCCACCAGATCGAAATGAATCATGAAGATAAATCGAAAACTGCTTTCTCTACCCCACATGGGCACTTCGAATTTTCAAGAATGCCATTCGGGCTTAAAAATGCCCCGGCAACCTTCCAGCGCTTAATGGATATCGTATTGAGTGGACTCCAAGGAGTATCCCTCTTTGTTTATCTCGACGATATCGTAGTGTATGCAGGGACCTAGAGGAGCACGGTAAAAAGATTCACGAACTGATGGAACGATTGCGCAAAGCCAATCTCCAATTACAACCGGATAAATGCGAATTTCTTCGACCAGAAGTCAGGTACCTAGGACACATAATCGGTAAAGACGGACTTAAACCAGACCCGAGCAAACTCTCAGCCGTCAAAGATTTTCCTGTACCCAAAAATGTCAAAAATATTCGCCATTTTTTGGGCCTAACGGGTTACTATCGTAGGTTTATCAAAGACTTCTCCAAAATCGCGAAACCGCTAACTCGCCTCTTAGAGGACAAGGTTGACTTCAAATGGACTGACGAAGAGCAAAAAGCTTTCGATATCCTAAGAGATAAATTATGCGAAGCTCCTATTCTCCAATACCCCGATTTCGAAAAACCGTTTATTATAACAACGGATGCTTCTGGCTACGCCTTAGGCGGAGTCTTATCACAAGGAGAAATAGGAAAAGACAAACCGATAGCTTATACGTCGTGCGTACTGCGCGGAGCGTCCCTTCGGTACGACACGTACGAAAAAGAAGCAATGGCCATCATTCATAGCGTAAAAGCCTTCCGACCGTACATCTATGGTAGGAAATTCACGCTTGTAATGGATCACAAACCTTTGGTTTGGTTCAAGACCGCCAAAGACGCGAACGCCCGCGTTCTCAAATGGCGACTCAAACTGTCCGAATACGATTACGATGTCGTATACAAACCGGGCACACTAAATTCAAACGCTGATGCATTGTCGCGTAATCCAATCGAACAACCCGAAGAGTCCAAAATAGCCGCCCATTGCAATCACAAAGAAATAAAAAATTTCAAAAACGCGCCACAGAAGATAACTCGTTCAAAAACGAAATCCAGTAGTAGTGAAAAAGAAGGTGCTACTCCCATTCAAATCACGACACGGGTCGAAGTCCATCCATTTCCGGAATCCAAAAAAATAAATGTAGTCACCCGTGCTCAGGCAAGGGAGACTGTACTATCCGATCCGGATACAATAATACAAGCAAACGAAATGCTCGATGACGTTAGCGTGTCAAGTGCCGATGCGCCTGCTCTCGAGAAGGCCGACGCACGCCCCGCGTCTCAGCATCGTACACGACGACCTCGCAAGGCCGTGAACTACGAGGAGAGTAGTGACGACGAGACGGAGGCCGAGGTAATAAGACCCGCACGCGTCACTCGACCTAAGAAGGCCGTCGGCCCAAAAACATTCAATGGCCCGAACCAGCGCAAAGCACCTCCTATCTCTCACTCCAAAACCTCCACCGATTCCAATTCCGATAATTCGACAAATTCAGATTTCAGCTCTCTCAATTCAGAACTTTCTGAAGACGAGATCCCTCCCACAGAGGAAAGAAAAATATCAGAATTTCAAATCGCTAATTGCATTACGACTAAGGAATTGTTCCATTTTCGAAACGATCACCTAGTCTATTTTGTCGATTCAGCTGGCAAACCATGTGACTCTGGAGCACAAAAGTTGTTAGAATTAAACAAACTTCCCCTCTGGAAGAATTTGACGGTTGGCCAAGCTTACAGCAAAAAAGTCGGAAAAAAATATCACATTGCCCTTGTTATCAAAGGCGAGTATTCAGGATCATTATCGTTCGTATCAGAGAACATTAAAGAAAGCGTAAAGGAATTACGAGATCTTTGCGAAATCCTCAACCTTGAATCGTGGAGTATTTGCCAAACGAATCATGTCGAACACATAGTATGGAACGACATCATGAACATCATAAAAGAATCCTTTAAGAATAGTCGAGTAAAGATAATCATTTGTCTGGGAACTCTACAGTACGTGCCAATCGAAAAACGAGATTCGATTTTTTATGAAATGCATAAATCCCCAATCGGAGGACACAAGGGTGTTTCAAAAACGTACAATAGAATCAAGCGCGAATATTTCTGGGAAGATTTAAAGTCCGACATCCAAAGAAGAGTGCAGCAATGCTTAGAATGTCAATTAAAGAAATTGGTCCGAGTCAAAACCAAACAACCGATGATAATAACGGACACTCCCGGAACCGTTTTTGAAAAAATATCAATGGATATTGTTGGACCTATGCAACGCACGTCAAATCAAAACGAGTATATTCTCACGATCCAAGACCACCTCTCAAAATATTGTGTTGCAATTCCGCTTCCAAATGCACTGGCGACTACGGTCGCTGATGCATTCATAAAAAGATTCATTTGCGTTTTCGGTGCGCCAAAAGCGCTATTAACAGACCAAGGAAGCAATTTTTTGAGTGGTCTCATGAGAAGGGTCGCAAAACGTTTCCGAATTAAGCGATGTAGGACAACGGCGTTCCACCCGCAGTCCAATGGTGCCCTCGAAAGATCTCACCACGTATTAGCCGAATTTTTGAAGCAGTACACAGATAAGGATAACGAGTGGGATCAATGGCTAGAATTGGCAATGCTTTCGTACAATACTAGCGTTCACGAAAGCACGAAATACACTCCCTATGAGGTAGTCTTCGGCAAAGTTGCAAGAGTCCCATCAAGCGAACCGCTTCGGGAATCAGATCAGCTACCAACATATCGCGGTTATTTAATTGAATTGATCACACGTATAAACGGAATCCGAAACATCGCTTACGAAAATTTGGTCTCGTCCAAACAACGCTCAAAAAAATATTATGACAGAAACGCGAATCCAAAAAATTTCAAAGTAGGAGACTTTGTCTACCTACAAAAGGGTCCTAAACCCGGTAAACTCGGAGATCAATACACCGGACCGCATAAGGTCTTAGAAAAATTCGCAAAGGGCAACGTAAAAATTCAATACAACAATAAAACGCGAGTAGTCCATGAAAATCGTCTGCGACATTCTCACATTAACGTTGAAGCCAAACCCAATAGGAAACCCAAGTCGACTCGTGTCGACGAATCTGACTTTAATCCTAATTAAGTAAGTAATAATAATAATTATTCTGTTTTTCAGATGGCTCTTATCAATCATTATCGTCTAGCGATATCACCTTTGCACTTGCAACCAGAGAACTAGATCAAAATTTCTAGTTACAGTATCTTCAGTAAAGAACATCCGAACTTGCTTATGTTCAAAACTCACCGAATTAACTGTTTCGCAATTTAACAAAAATTTGCAGTCGCGAATCTAGAGATAATCACCTACATGAATTCGAAAATCATATAAGTAGTTATTATATTACATTAGAAAATCATTATATTACGATATGCATATGCAATAGTGTAGCAAAGAGCGCCAAATGCTCCAACCCAGTTTGTTATTAGCGATCCAAGCCTCGTACGTATTGTATGCGATATACACATTATTCATCGTATAACAAAACAAGAAAATCTGATCAGGTTAAAAGAATTTTACGATTAATTTCCTGTCACTCGTGGGAACGAAAAATATCTCCTTACTCCTCGAACTCACATATAACCAATTACCAAAAGAGAAACTCAAACAACCTGCAATTCCTTACTTCCCCCATATTACCTTTTCGGAGACACTTGGTACACGTCATTCCTGTTCTGGTCAAAGCCACACCACCTGCAATCACGAAATCGACGACGAAGTCTACTCGGCGATACATCAACCCAACAGCATCAGCATCCTGTGCGATGTACTCCAAAGAAGATATCGACAACGTACGATATCGCGTAATGTTTCCCGTGGAGAAACCCGCTGTCGTAAACAACATGACACGGGGCATCAGTGGTGAGAACACTACCAATCCGGAGGACAAGTTGTTAAATCTCCTGGATAACTACCATCTATAACACCAAGCGGACTCCATCTGGAATCGCACTTGGAAAATTCATTCAATTCGGTACAGCAAGTGCTGGTTTCACCCGAATCTCACTCGTCGTGCGAGCGATCAAGATCCTCATAGATATGGCGATCCATGCATACAGCCTACACCATGTGGAGGGCTGGTCAAGTTATCTCGTCGGTGCAGTATAGGACTCGGCTACGTACCTCCTGACGCACTTGGCTGAACAACCCAAGAAGAAAAAGTCAACGGATACAGTGACTGGTCAAGAACCTCATCAACTCGTGTTGGCCTCTCCAGCTGAACCAGAGGGCCAATATCAACACTGCAACACATGATCTGTACTCTGTCCTCTCCGATCATCCAGAAAACAACCAATCGTCCAAACCTCGTTCCTTCTCTTAAATTCGCACGAGGAGATTTAAGATTATTCTGATCATGCTAATAATTTTTTTTGTCAACGTTCTTTTAACCTTGTCAATAAAGAAATAGGGTAAAATAAATAAATAAGCATCTATGCATGAGGAAAACCAAAAAGGAGAAAACTCGTACCCATACTTTTTTGCGCAAAATAAAAAATTTATATTCATAATTATTTAAAAAAAAAAAAAACGGAGAAGAAGGAAAAACTTCCTTGCATAAAGATCTAGTTATAAATACGATAACCGAAAATATTCTCATACAAAGATCTATATATACAATAATAAGACACACATTCTTTCCTTCTTCTATAGTCTACATAAGATTCTAATCCAAAGATTGTACCTACCGACACCGAAACCGTTTAAGAATAGGCTGATGACGATATTGAGATAACCTTCAGAACATTCATAATAATTGAGCGGGACGCTCAATCTTCAACCGGGGAGGTGTTACATCCTAGCGAATGTGCCTTCTCTCGGTTATTCCCAATATCCTCATTTGCCGCCATAAGCGTATTAAATGTATAAATCTAAGAATAAGACGCGTAACAACATTAAACAGAACTTGCGTACGTTCCGCGAGCATATTTTTCGTTTATTTTATTCAGTCAGTCCGCCTCGTGTTATAACCTCGCATTTCTTCAAGGCGTAAATATCGAAGTCCCAGAAAGAAATATGAGGCACCACTCGAATGATACGAGAAGACTTTGCCTCTAGCCTAAATAAGTCCCGGCCGATAATTATTTAGCATGGTGCCGACAGGAAGCGAGAACTCGCCGACGCTCGATCTCCTCGCGCACCCGATATAATCTTTACCATAACACAGATCATGCGCATGCTTAGGTCATATCCCATGCGTTTTTCGCCGAAACACGGGACAAAGGTCTCGTACCTTCCACGTGTGCAAACTCTGTATAAGGAATGATCGAGATCAATTCTGCGAATCATGAATTCGCGACCAATCACGTTAAACCTTAAAGTTCCTTCTCCCACTATCGAACCCCTCCTAATTTTCATATCAAGAAAGACTTCCTTCCTGAAGTCAGTCTTCCAACAACTACCATCGACTCAAGTTCTTCTATCAAGTCTAAATCTTAGTCTCCCGACAGTCTTCATCAAATCCAGATCTCAGTCTCGCGAAATCTTCAATCAAAATTAACTTCACTTCTTAATCTTGTTCTGACAGAATTCGAAGTGTAGAACCGGTATCGTAGAGTTTCGAATATTACACATCTTCGGGTTTTGACCGAAGCGTTGTATAAAATTTTAGTCGACTCTCGCGGCCTCGAGTCCATAAAATAGTTCAAGTGCTATTTACTACGCGTATATACATAAACACTCTCAGCGCCCCAAGAGTCTGGTGCTGGTGATCGCTTTCCCAACGCCAAGCGTGGCGTCCGTCAACGAAGCCCTTATCTGCGAGCGACAACCGATATCTTTGCGAGCGAGCGTACCTACACACCGATACACTCACAAACACAGCGACCAATGTAAGCAACAAATTTCATTTTATGTTAATTCGATTGTTCCCCCGACTTCATAGTTATTTTCATTGTCATTTTTCTGCATAAGCAAATTTAATTATCCGATCACTTATTTGTAATAAACCTATAGTTAAGTTTGTACAAATTTGTCGGATTATTTCTCAATACCAAATCACTGCATGATTTCCTAATTTCAACTCATTCCAAGCACTACCCCTTTTTACCCTCATCCCGTGCTATTGCGCTTGTCGTAGGCAAAAAAGGAGGGAATCAAAAAATATATGCCCACGTCCCTTCCCGACGTGACAGCCGTACAAAGTAGTAATGACTCGGCTGAAAAGCCAGCCAATGCCATCGCCTGTGGCCGCAGTCCTGCTGGAATAGATTGTTACACATCTGTTCCCTGAGTAATCCGAGGAGGACTACCAGCTCGAGGAGGACGTCGATGAGGACATCCCAGCCATTACTGAAGAAGAGCTTCTTACGGCGATTACCAGGGTGGGCAACAATAAAGCCCCCGGCATGGATGGAATACCCAACATCGTACTCAAGGCAGCGATCAAGTTGGCACCGGCAATATTTCTGGGCATGTACAATGCGTGTCTTAAGGAAGGAATCTTCCCGGACAAGTGGAAGTGGCAGAAGCTAGTGCTCCTCCCGAAAGGGAAGAAGCCACCGGACGAACGTTCATCCTATCATCCGCTCTGTATGCTGGATACCGCCGGAAAGATCTTCGAGCGCATCATCCATAACAGGATTGAGAAGGTCGTGGACGCTCTACTGGCGGCGGGCCAATTTGGCTTCAGAAAGGAGCGCTCTACTCTGGATGCTATTAACACAGTGATGAAGCAGGCGCAGGAGTCGACTGCGGGGAAACGATGGGCAAGAGGGTCCAAGAAATACTGCGCAGTTGTCGCTCTCGACGTCAAAGATGCTTTCAACTCGGCGATATGGAAGTGTATCATGGATGCCCTAAAAACATTAGGTGTACCATGGTACCTACGGAGAATAGTGGCGAGTTACCTATGTAATGGGTGGCTCATGTACGACACAGAGGATGGACCGAAGACGTATAGGGTGATTGGAGGAGTTCCTCAGGGCTCTGTACTTAGACCGCTTCTGTGGATCATCATATACAATGATCTGCTGCTATTACAAATGCCGAAAGGAGTGTCCATCGTAGCGTTCGCAGATGACGCGGCGCTGATTGTCATCGCCAAATTCCTGGAGCAAATCACCGCACTCTTCGGCGAAGCTTGCGCTAAGATAAAGGAATGGATGTCTTCTGTTGGACTGCAGCTTGCAGCCCATAAAACAGAAGTACTCCTCGTATCCAGCAGGAAGGTGATGGAAACGGTGACGCTCAGGGTTGAAAACGCCGAAATCACATCCCAACTGTTTATTCGGTACCTGGGTGTGATTCTCGACGCGAGGCTAAACTTCAAAGAGCAAACCGAGCAGATCAGCGGAAAGGCCGCTGGGGTGGCTACCACACTGGCGCGACTCATGCCTAATGTAGGTGGCCCCAGACAGAAGAGGAGGAAACTGCTGTCATCAGTGACGATCTCAGTGCTCATCTATGGCATACCCATATGGGCTGATGCACTGAAAATCCAGGAGTACCGCAGGAAGGCTGCAGCAACGTATCGCGTCAGCGCCTTGAGGGTAGCCTGTGCATCTCGCAATGTCTCCGAGGACGCTATCAACGTTATCGCGGGAATGCTGCCCATTGAGGTGCTCGCCGAGGAGCGTAGATCGATGTACTAGCAGAAGGGAGCTAGAAACCCCAATTATGCAAGGACAGAAGCGAGAGCAACCAGTTTCAACCAGTGGCAGACGATGTGGGATGTTTCTACCAAGGGAAGGTGGACACATCGACTAATCCCAAAGGTGGAGATATCGGTGAACCGTCTACAGGGGAGCTCAACTATTATCTCACTCAAGTGATCTCAGGATACGGCTGTTTCCGGGCTTATCTCTATAAGTTTAATTATGAAGATTCCTCGGACTGCCCAGCATGTATAGCAGTCGAGGAGAACGCTGAACATGCATTGTTCCAATGACCACGTTTTAGTGCCTCCCGCGCGATAGTCGAGGATCAGCTGGAGACACGCATCACCCCGTACAACCTGGTTGAGTTGATGCTGAAGTCAGCAGACGCATGGACAGCGGTATCGGCTTATGCTGCCGCAGTTATGAAGGAGTTGCGACGTGCAGAACGTGCTAGGAAGAAGACGACGCCGGAAGACCAGGCAGTCATAGATTAAATCAGCAACACGAACCCCTAAACCACTCGTACCATCTCGAGTGGAATGGGGGATGTAAGGTCGTCTGACAACACTGCAGGAAGAGCTACGGCTAAGGCCTCTCCTGCGATGTAATACCTAGCGGTCGTCCCGCGGGAGAATTTGCAAGGCCACAGAGGAACGGGGGTTTTTAGTCGGTGCAAGCCCGACCCACGGCAATTATTTGCTACGGTGCTGAGGCATTTTCCCGCTAAACCTCTTTAAAACAACACACACACACACACACACACACACACACATACACACACGCACGCACGCACGCACGCACGCACGCACAGTTACGCACACCAACAAATGTAACGGACCACATAATTCTGTTATTTTTCTGTATTACTCCTTTACTCTTTTGTTATTATTAATTCACATTCAAATCCGACTCTCCATTTGTAATAAAACGTCGGTTACATTTATATGAGCTTGTCGAATTATTCCTCGATACCGAAATTCCGCGTCAATTCCGTAATTATATTCTTTTCCACGCACTACCCCTTTTTACCGGCATCCCGAGCTAGTGCGCTAAGCGTAGGCAACAAAGAAGGAAACAAACATATTATGCTCACATCCCTTCTGGATGTGACATATTAATTTTTGAGGGCTCGTCCGGGATATTAAAAAGGGAATGTGCTAATTAATCCAACGTCCATCAGTGATTCGAAAATTGATACATCGGATTTGTTACCCGGTTTGGAACCTCCTAAGCGATCGATAAAGAAATCACAAAAATCTCAAAAATCGAAAACAAATCCACAAAGACGATGACGACGTTAGGAATAAACTAGTCAATATCCCTAAAAGGCCATTTCCTGTGTCCCGGAATTCGAGAAAAAAAATATAGATTTATCAGAATTCATACCGGTATGCGAAGACGCAATATAATTAAAGCGCGTAAAGAATTGCAGTCCACTCCCCCTAACCACGAAAGGTTCGTCTCGTTGAAATCAGTAAAATTTTGTAATGTAAGCAAGAGGGACAATCACACAACAGAAAATTGTCGATTCGCGCCCCTCACCTGCCAAAATTACAAAAATCAAGAACACAATGCCGAATACCAAAGGGTCCTATATGAACAAAACTCGGTTGTTTGCCAAAGATGAAAAAAAATCGGCCATTCAACGGATAGATGTTTTCAGTAAAAGAACAAAGAGCCTAAATCCAACCAACCTTTTTGTTGGTATTGCAAAAGGATAGGACGCACTATCGAAAACTGCCGTACCCGCGAATATAATAACGCGCGAAATCAGTCGCGAAACGGTCCGAATACCCCTCGGGCAGCCGCGCTGAGAGATTCAAATATCTCAATGCGGCCGGTCTTCATAATCACCTGTCGTATCTACACTATGAACGCGGAAAATTTCTTTAAATTACCCTCTGTGTGTATCGGAGCGCACTCACAAAAAAGAAAAATATCGATGTTGTCAGTCAGTGGCGCTATCCCAAACCTAATTAAAAAATAATACACAGAAAATTTCCCAGGTATCTATATATGAATTTCGAAACTTTATTCTACATCGTACCTGACGAGGTTCAACTCGCTCACCTCGGTTTATTGAGGTCCCAATCGTTTTTTTTTGCGACAAAATCCAAAATGAATTTTGAGACGGAATGCCTTGAATGTGAAGACAAGGTATGGCCGTTCGAACGAACATACGAACCCGACGAGGTAATGGAAATCCCCGCGCGGTCGGAAACTTCTTTCCACGTAAGAGTCGAAAACCGAACGGTATATCCCACCTTTGAAAATCCGTGAGGGTGCTTACACCAGTGACCGCCTGGTAACAAACATCCACAGAAAGACTCATTCGAAGGTTTCTAATACCACAAACGACGCCGCAAGACTACGCGTGCCAGTCATAAAACTACAGAAATTCGACATTGTGGAAAACCAAACAAAACAAAAACCCAAATCAGATTGCACGACACTGCGATTCTAATCCAATTTCTCGCGATGCTGTTCCCAATTTCTCGTGATGATAATTCATTTCCTCAAGATTCTAATTCAAATTCGGACGTGAATTGCACGACAACTACGCCGGTCCAGAGCCCAGTAGTGGCCAATAAAATGTGTTTTTTTTTATCGACAATAACGTCGAAATAAAACTTTGTCAACGCTCCAGTCAGAGCGATGTTGAAGAAAAACCAAACACAGAAAACAAAAAGTAAAACAAACTCAGATTGCATGACAATCTTCAATTCTAATCCAATTTCTCGCGATGCTTATCCCAATTTCTCGCGATGCTAATCCAATTTCTCGCAATGCTAATCCGAATTTCTCGCGATGCTAATCCAATTTTTCGTGATGCTAATCCCAATTTCTCGCGATGCTAATCCAATTTCTCGCGATGCTTATCCATTTTCTCAAGACTCCAATCCTAATTCGGACGTAGGTTGCACGACAACTACGCCGGTCCAGAGCCCAGTAGTGGCCCAAACTCAGATTGCATGACAATCACCAATTCTAATCTAATTTCTCGCGATGCTAACCCTAATTTCTCTCGATGGTAATCCAATTTCTCGCGATGGTAATCCAATTTCTCACTATGCTGATCCAATTTCTCACGATGCTGATCCATTTTCTCAAGACTCTGATCCTAATTCGGACGTCGATTGCATGACAACTACGTCGGTCCAGAGCCCAGTAGTGGCCAATAAAAAAAAATCGATAAAAACGTCGAATTAAAACTTTGTCATTGCTCCAGTGAGAGCGATGGTAAAAAAAAACCAAACAAAAAAAAACAAAAAGCAAAACAAACTCAGATTGCACGATAATCTGCATTTCCAATCCAGTTCCACGCGACGCTAACCAAATTTCTCGCGATCATTCTAATCTAAAATCAGATTGCATGACAATCTCAAATTCCAGTCCAATTCCTCGTGATCCTTCTATTCCAATTGTAGATTGCATGACAACCACGCTAATCCAGAGCCCGAAAGTGGCCAATCTAAAAACTTTGGCAACAAAACGTCAAACCAAAACCTTGCCTGCACTCCGACGAGAGCGACGAGCAAGCAAAACTAAGAAAAAAATCCAATAGCGAGGAAAAATCAAAACCAAAAACAAACGAAAAAGAAAAAATTGAATAACAACCAAAACAAAACTAAAACGAAAAAATTAAAACAAAACCGAATCAAAATCGAAACGACGAAGAAAAAGAACAATCCAAACCAATTCAAAAACAAACCTCGAACAAAAGTCCCATCTCAAAAACAAATACAAATTAAAAAACGAAGAAAAGCAAAATCGAAATTCTAACGTAAATTCCATCGCCACTTCCGAGTCAACATCGTGTATAACCGAAAATAATTCAGAACGTCCGAAAATAATAAAAAAACGATGGCGGCTCAAACTTTCCGAAAACGACTACGATGTCGTTTACAAGCCCGATCTGCTCAGTTCAAACCCTGACGCCCTATCACGAAATCCGATAGAAAAGGTAGAGGAAATAAAAACTATCCCTCATTGTGAGCAAACCCAAATAAAACCTCAGCAGAGGCGTTACGAGATACAACTAGCCGGTTAGACGAGACTAGCAATAGCGGTGACGAAAACAAAAATCCGACGACCTCCACTGTACGAGCAGATGTCCACCCCGTCCCACGTGAGAAAAATATAAACATCGTCACTTGCTCAGAAGCTAAGAACGAAATAGAACAAGTGCACGAATCACGTGGCGACTACGCTACCGTCAAGGTCAACGCACCGACAGACGAACGCGTAGACGCGTATTCCGAACCTCGATACCTTACACGTCGAATTCGTAAACTCATACACTACGCAGAGAGCAGCGACGGCGAGACGGAAGCCGTGATAGTAAGACCCATACGCACTAGTCGACCCACGGAGATCATTGCCCCGAAATCAGCTGAGGGCTCTGACAAGCGGAAAGCACTTCCGATCCCTCGCTCCAAAATCTCCACCGATCCTATTTCCGATGATTTGACAAATTCAGATTCCAACTCTCTCGATTCACAACCCTCCGAAGACGAGTATTCTCCAGCGGAGGAAAGGAAAATATCAGAATTAAAAAATTGCTAATTGCGTCAACACTAAAGAGTTGTTCCATGTTCGAAACGATAATCCGGTTTATTTCACCGACTCAAGGGTCATACCCTGGAGGACACAAGGGTATCTCAAAAACCGATTTTAATCCTGATTAATAAATAATCATAACAATTACCCTGTTGTTCAGATGGCCATAACCAACCTTTTCAGTAACATCTAACGATATCACCCTTGCACTCTTAATGAGAAAAACAGATCAAATTTTTAGTTACAGTATCCTCAGTACAGAACATTCGAACTTGTGTATATCCAAAACTCGCCAAACTAACTGTTTCACAATTCGACAAAGATTTCCAGTCGCGAACCCAAATATAATCGCTCACGTCAATTCGAAATTCATATACGTAATCATTATATTATATTAGAAAGTCATTATATTAGGATACGCCTATGCAACAGTGTTACAAGGAGCGCCGAACGCTCCAAATAGTTTATTATTGGCGATCCAAGCCTCGGACAAATTGTCTACAATTTAGTAGAGAAGCCGAGTTAAATGGCGGGACGTGCTGGCGAAAGAGTACAAGTTATTCAATGTCTAAGGATACAAGAAAATCTGATCAGGTTATAAGAATTTTACGATCAATTGCCTGTCACTCGTGGGAACGAAATATATCTCCTTATTCCTCAAATGCATATATAACAAAAAAAACTCAAACAACTTGCAGTTCCTCACTTTCCCCCTCTAACTTCTTCGGAGACACCTGGTGCAAGTTCATCCCTGTTCCGGCAGAAGCCACACCACCTGCAATCACGAAATCGACGACGGACTCTACGCAGCGATACACCAACCCAGCGATCACCAGCATCATGTGGGATCTATTCTACAGAAGATATCGACAAGGTACGAGAACGCATGTTTCCCGTAGAGAAACCCGCTGTCGAAATCAATGTCGCACGAAACATCAGTGGTCAAAACACTGTCAATCAAGGGGAGAAGTCGTTAAATCTCCTGGATAACAACAATCTATTATACCAAGCGGACGCCATCTGGAAACGCACGTAGAAAAATAATTCATTCAATTCGGTACTGCAAGCGCTGCTTTCAGCCGATCCTCACTCGTCGTGCAAGGTCCTTGTAGATATGGTGATCCATGCAAACAATCGACACCCTGTGTACGGCTGGTCGATCTACCTCATCGGTGCAGTATAAGACTCGGTTACGTATCTCCTGATGCTCCTGGCTAAACGATCCAAGAAGGAAACCTCAACGGATGCAACAACTGGTCAAGAACTTCATCAACTCGTATCGGCCCCTCTAGCCAAACCAGAGGGCCAAGACCGACGCTGCAACACATGATCTGTACCCGGAAATCCCCGATCACCCAGAAAGCAACCAAGCCTTCAAACCACGTTCCTTCTTTTAAGTTCGCACGAGGAGACTTACGATAATTCTGATCATGCTAATCATTTCGTTTTTGTCATCGTTCTTTTAGCCTTGTCTAGTAAGAGATAGGGTAAAATAAGTAAATAAGCACCTATGCACAAGGAAAAAGAAAAAGGAGAAAATGCATACATATGCATCTTAGAGTAAAATACAAGATATATACGTATCATTATATTAAAAAAAAACTCTCGTGCGAAAATATATGGAAACACACACACACACACACACACACACACACACACACACACACACACACACACACACACACACACACACACACACACACACACACACACACACACACACACACACACACACACACACACACACACACACACACACACACACACACACACACACACACACACACACACACACACACACGCATGCACACTTTCTTGTAAGAGAAAGTTATGCCACCATATTACACACCAATCTTCGAATAAGTTTAAGATTGAGTAAGACGCTCAATCAGATCTGGATTGAGCAAGACGCTCAATCCAAAAGGGGGGAGGTGTCGTTATCCTAAACTTTCCATATGGCCCCTCTAATCCACGCGAGTCTGACGAATACATGGTTCTAGCACCAATTTCTCCGAAAAGTCGTAAAACAAAAAATGTACTCAACTGCGAGCCAGATTACTCGAAGATCACCCGAAAAACAGACCCTAACATTGTCTCGATTTTAACCCGTACGGGAACCGAAGATAGACCAAGGGTTCCGGAAAAACGAGAGCGCGACGAAATCCGAATGAACGTGCAAGGCCCGCGACGCGGCTAGTCGCTACACTATCGTGAGGCGACTCGGCGCCGGGGCCCCAGACTTCACGTAAACAAATCCAACTCCGCGTGCTTCCCAAGGAAAACTCACATGAGGGAGACTTCTATGTCCCCCGCCCTGATTGGCCAATAGACAATTAATATTACGCGCGCCTGGTCCGCGAGACGCAAGGAATAGTCTCCTATATCGCCTCCCTGATTGGGAAAAGGAACATTAAAAAACCAAAGTCCTAACATAGTCTAACAGTCTCCCGACAATCTCCATCAAATTCAGAACTCGGTCTCGGCACCCACTTTCCTTCTTTGTGAATTCTTCCCCTGGCGTGCAAACGTTTCGAAATACATTGCCGAGTCACATTTAATGCCTCGGCAACGTGATCTTCTGTTTGAGTGTCATCTTCATCCATCAACGCTTGCAGATCGACGTCCGCAAATGTTTGCATTCTTCCCGAGCGCTCTTTGTCCCCAGTCTCAAAATCGCCACTTTTGAACCGCTTGAACCAATCTTCACACGTTGTTTTTGATGGTATATGTTCGCCGTAGGCCTCCTCAAGTAACCGACGTGCTTCAGCTGCTGTTTTTTAGGTTGAAGCAGAAAAGCAATGCTTTCCCGCCATTGCTGTTTATTTTGCACAAACTTTGACATTTTCGAGGCTAGAAAAAAGGTCGTTGTGTTGCGATATTTGTTTATATTACGACTGGGTATTCTTAACAGATGTCCAAGCTATAAAGACACCCAATTTCAGACCTGTATGCCGACTACATGTGTCGCTGGCGCGATTCATGTGTGAAACCCGGGAACTTAGTTGCGCACCTAGTACGTACCGAGCGAAAATCTTGTGCGCGTGTCACCGACGTACTCCACCAGCGAGCGCACCTAGCCACAAGCGGAGACCCATATTCATAAGAGCGTCTACCGATATCTTAACGAGCGACACACATCCACAGCTACGTACACCAACAAATGTAAGCCTCTCACATAATTCTGTTATTTTTCTGTATTATTCCTTTACTCTTTTGTTATTATTAATTGGCATTCAAAATCCGACTTTCCATTTGTAATAAAACGTCGGTAAAATTTATATGGGCTAGTCGAATTATTCCTCGATACCGAAATATCCCGTAAATTCCTCAATTATATGCTTTTCCACGCACTACCCCTTTTTACCTTCATCCCGTGCTACTGCGCTTCGCATAGGCAACAAAGAGGGAAACGAAAATATTATGGTCACATCCCTTCTGGATGTGACACTTCTACACTTGAATTTCTCAGCGTCTCCAAGAGCGAAACAAACCATACCTTAACAAACCCAAACAAACCTAGAGACAGAGACAGCCGAACAGACAGAGAGAGAGAGAGAGAGAGAGAGAAAGAGAGAGAGCCAAAGAAACCTAAACAAACCCAAATAAATCCAAACCCAACAAAAGAAAACCTTAACAAGCCCTAACAAACCCAAGCAAATCCAAACCTTAAAAAACCCAAATAAATCCGAACTCAACAAAACAAAACCTTAACAAACCCAGAGATCGTTGAGGATTCGGCTTCGGTCCAGTCAATGAAGGTTTTCCAAGGTCAACGATGGATATAATAAGGTGTAATAATTCTGTAATAATTCTAATCTGTTCTACTACACAACTCAACATGTAACGACAAAAATTGTAAATGTCGAGTTTTTGCTCATTTTGGAAAGGAAAATAAATTCCTAAGAACTAACTCAATAAGTTATCTCCATAGTCTTTCGATTTTTCACTAAAACCTTTTTCAGATCAATTTCTTACACTAAATTTTCACTAATGAATCACAAAAATTGTTTATAATTATCTATCCATTACAGATTAGAAAAAAATCACCAATAAACGATAATATCTCCATCTATTGAGCATCCTCGCACTAAACATTATTTATCTCCATAAATAATGTTTTTTTTTTTCAAAATATCCTTCCAAATATGTGCAAAAAACCTGAAATACCAACAACTTCGAGGTTAGTTATCTATCATATTTCATTTCTTTATATTTTCATAATATAATAACCCTCGTTCTCACACATCGTACATTTCACACACTTATACATATACATGAAAATAAGCAACGCAATATAGGAAATGATGCATATTATATTTACATAGTTACAACTAAAACAGAACTAACATGATTATTGTACAAAAGGACACAACATTTCGATAACTGGATCATAACATACAACGCTCATATATATAACTTTCTCAAACGTGATTGGTTAAAAACTGTGTATCATCATTTATATAGAAAAATATAAATTCTGAAGAGGACCCGAACCAGAGGGCCGAAACGTGAGAAAAACACCTTTTTATTTCCATCGCTGACTTTGGAAAACCTTCATTGGCCGGACCGAAGCCGAATCCTCAACGATCTCTTGTCATCTACACGGCCGCACACATCTTTGATTCATCTTAACAACCCCTACCAAGCCCTACCAAACCCACGCAAACCCAGAGACCAAACCCAAATAAACAGCAAGAATGCAAACCCAGACCAAACCGAAATAAACCCAAGAAAGCAAACCCAAACCTTAACAAAACCTACCAAACCCAAGCAAACCTAACAAACCCAGAGTCAGAGACAGAGACAGTTGCGTGGATCGGAACCCTGGCGGTTTGTGGCGTTAGATTGATTTACATCGTTCTTCTACACTCAACCTTGGCGTGGAACAAGAGCAAATTTTTTTAAATTTTTATTCGATACATTATAAATCAACTACAATCTGTTATGTGAGATAAGAATGAATAGTCTCGTTGGCTATAGTGATAATTGAAACAGTATTGGTATGTGGAGGGCATAACCTATGTTAGGCTCTACTCTATGTGTCGCCATTTTTTTTGTTTGTTTTTTTTTTAATTGTTTGGTTGCGTTATTTATTCAGCACGAAAACGTTGTCGCAGGTCCAGGCGTTTGTACTTTTTCAGTCTTCTTGTAATGGTTTTTCTGTCCAGTAGAGGCGCTACTAGCACGTTTGGGTGGCTGCCGAGCCTCGTCTCGTAATTTGTGCACATCTTTTGGACTGCAGTTTTGACCATATCTATGTTGAGGTCTTTGTGTAGACGGGCGTTTGTGACATACCATGGGGCGTTAGCTATGGTCCTGAGGGTTTTTGCTTGGAAACGTTGCAGGATCGCAATATTCGAGTTGCTGGCTGTACCCCAGAGCTGGATACCGTATGTCTAGATTGGTTTAAGTATGGCTTTGTATATAATGAATTTATTGTGTAGGAGTAGCTTTGACCTTCTTACTATGAGTCAATACATTTTTTTTAGTCGTAGGTCCAGTTCCTTTCGTTTTTTTTTTAATGTGGCTTGTCCAGGTCAGCTTGCAATCGAGGTACAAGCCGAGGTATTTAACTTCATCAACGCGTGGTAGGGGCTGGTCATTTAATAAGACTGTCGGGCAGTCCTTTTTGTTCATAGTGAATGTAATGTGGACTGATTTATTGTCTCTGGCTTTAATTCTCCATCTCTTAAACCATCTTTGAACGTCATTCAGCTCTTTTTGGAGTATTCTCGAGGCTGTATCCGGATTTTCGTGAACAGATAGGATGGCAGTGTCATCGGCGAATGTCGCTATGATGGTATTTGGGTATACGGAAAGGTCGGCTGTGAAGATGGTGTATAAAACTGGGCCTAAGACGCTTCCTTGAGGAATCCTGGCTCAGGAGGCTTCCTGAATTTATAGGAAAAAAATCGTGATTGTTCTGTGCCCTGTTTCGTTTGGAAGCTTCGATCACTTAGACACGACTTCAAGAGTAGAAAGTATTGTGGTATAAGCATTTTGATTTTATACAGCAGTCCGGGGTGCCACACTTTGTCGAAGGCTTGTTGGATGTTCAAAAAAACTGCTGAGCAGTACTTTTTCTCTTCAAGTGTGTTGGTTATTACGTTGTAGACTCTGTTGACTTGCTCCACCGTTGAATGATAATTTCTGAATCCAAATTGGTGATGAGGTATAATACCTTGCTTGATTATCGAATCTCCGATTCTTGTTAGGAGTAGTTTCTCGAACAATTTGCATGCAATAGGCAGCAAGCTTATTGGTCTATAGGAAGTAACGGAGTTTTGGGGCTTACCAGGTTTTAGAATCATGATAATTTGCGCAATTTTCCATTGACTGGGTATGTAAGAAATGCGGAGGATGGCATTGAAAAGGTTTGTGAGGTAGACAACTCCTTTTTTCGGTAGTTTTTTAAGTATTACTCCGGTGATTAAATCGCAACCAGGCGATTTCCTTGGAGCCAGGTTTTTGCGCATAGCGTATTCTACTTCCTGGGGGGAAGAAATGTCTGATAGGTAATTCCATTGGTAGTGGGCATTCAAGAAAATCGTGTATTTCGGTGTCGTTCTGCTGTGCTGGGAGTGGCGTGAATACTTGGGAGAGGTGTTCTGCGAATGTCTGCACTTTTTCGTTATCAGTTTGTGCCCATTCTCCGTTGGCTTTTTTGATAGGTGGATTTTGGCTTTGAGCGTGATTGATTCGTTTAGTGACCTTCTAGAGTGAATAGTCCGTATTCGCCGTGTTTGTCAGGTTAGTTGGATGTTGTTCTATTTTATGGTTATTGTAGTTAGAAATCATTATTTTGACCTCACGAGTTACTCTATTGTAGTTTCTTTTGTCGATTGGATTTCTGCTTGTGTGCCATTTCCGTCTAGTTCTTATTTTTTCGGCAATTTTTTGTCTTATTCCTTCAGGGTGCCTATCCCCAGTGGAGCTAGGCCAGCTGTCTGGTGTAGCCTCCCAGGCCGCGTCCTGGATTAGTTTCATGAAATATTCCGTTGCGTCATCTATGTCGTACTCGTTTTTCAAGGGGACTTTTAGATTGATATTTCTGTCGATTTTGTCTTGGAATATCAACCAATCTGCTTTTTGTTGTGGAGGGACGGTATTTTATGTTTATTTATTATTTCACTATTTAGGGTTAATGTTACAGGGCTGTGATCGGATGACAAGTCCAAGCTAGTTGTTATGTGGGCATAGTTTCTAGCTACACCCTTGGCTACAAAAAAATCGAGTACGTCTGGGGTTTTGTTTATATCGGTTGGGCAGTATGTGGGTTGTCCTGCAGAAAATTGTTTGCAGTTTAGTGCTGTCATTGCTTTTAGAAGTTCGCGACCCCGCGTTGTAGTTAGCCTTGACTCCCATAGGGGATGCTTAGCGATGTAGTCGTCCCCTGAAAAAAATCGAGGCCCTAGTCTCCGGAAAAAATCTGCGAATTGGTTGTCTTTGATGGTGTGTCTCGGAGGACAGTAGACTGCCGCTACCACTATAGGCCCAAACTTCCCGTCTTCGATAGCTATGCTTGTCGCTTGAATGCATTCTTTATCGAACGGTAACAGTTGGTGATGTTTTATGGTTTTTTAATAAAGATACCTGTCCCCCCATGTGCCGTGCGAACGGGATGCTCTGTGCTGTAGAAGTCGTAGCCGTGGATTCTGATGAAGCTCCTCTGGGTAAAATGGGTCTCAGCAATCAGCATTATATCGATTTTATTTGCGCATAGGAATATGGCTATTTCTTGGCGGTGTTGGATCAATCCGTTGGCGTTCCATAGGGTGATACGGTACGAGGTGAATTATTTGTCCGCAAACTTTGTTAATACTGTTGTCAGTAGATTTAACATACTTTTTAATAGCTCGTTTTGCTGCATTATTGCTGTCCTGAATTCGTTAAATGATTTGTCGAGAATGTTTATAATTTCTGAGTTATCGTTGGAGTTGTACGTGCGAGCGCTTATGTTTGCTCCAGTCGCTTGTGCATAGCTCAGATTGCGTGCTTCTCTCGCAGGCGTAGCATTAGGCTCAGTTTGGTTGCATTTGTCCCTGCTCGTGTGGTTTACGCGTCGTGGTCCTGATCTAAGCCAGTGAGGCTTCTGTGTGGAGGAAGCTTTTTTGTCGAGTATATCTTGATACACGCGACTACCCTTGTAGTTGGCTGGATGATCTCCCTCGCAGAGGACACATTTTGCAGGGATATCTCTGGATTTTACACAAGACGTTGTGCTGTGGTCGCCACTGCATTTGATGCACCTAAATTGTCTACGGCAGTAAGTCTTGGTGTGTCCGTACCGCTGGCATCTGGTACATTACACCATCGATGTATTCTTTTTCGGCCGTTCAATGTCGATTCTGGCATTTAATATACAATAGACTTTGTATATTTCCTTATTGTTTGACATCGGTTCTAGATCTACGAAGATCAGAGGTAGTGGCTCTTTGGTTTTTCCATGTCGTATATTTATTAGGTGCCGCACTTGGTGTCGATGGTCCTCGACAGCGCTTTTTATATCCTCGATGGGAGTCGAGGGATGTAATGACCTTAAGACGACCCTATATGCACGCTGCTGTTTCAGTTGATAGGTGTGGTATGATGAGTTTACTTCGTCGAGGACATGAACAATATTTTGATATGTCTGTGCATCTTTGGCCATTATTTTTATGTGACCGTCGGTGTTGATGGTTTTGTGCGTGTAATTATCCCTGTTTCCGCTCTCTGTAGGGTCTTCTCTTATTCGATGATATACTTGACATCTGGTACGAATATAGGCGTTGGTTTTGGAAATTTCGCGTTTACCTATTTTGTTTGGGTGTTGTCGCCGCTTGTATTGTGATTGTCACGAGGTGTATTGTTACAATCGCTGAGAGCTACAAATCTGTTGTCACAAGGAATTTGGTTCGTACTCTCTTCTACTGAGTTTTCCCTTCCAATGGAATTTCTGCGACGTTTTTTGGGCGGACAATTTGCCACTTCGGTGATGTGACAACGCACATACCATGTTCACCTTTCCGTGACGCGGCGGATAGAGATTTAAGCACTGGTTCGCGCAAAACATTGTTATGGCTCGGGGTATGAGTTGGAGCTGAAACCAGTGCAGCCAGATCGCGCGTAAAAGTTACCCCTTCTCTAGGCCCTTACGCGCCCATCACACAATCATAGTAGCGCGTGTCCGTGAGCGAGTGACGCTCGGACGTCTTCGGAAAGAGCTGAGCACGGTCGAAGTTTCCCGACCGCGCCTTCGGCAGCTACACCAACACATGGACGCTGAGCACGTTCATGTGCGGCCAAGCCGAAACAAAGGCTTCGAGGGAACAAGCAATCTGAGCACGACTCGTGCGTGACTTCACCCGACGGCACGCGGGAGGCTTTTAGATGATTTCAATGCTTATTTAGCTCTTGATTCTCTGCGGTATTAATGTATAAAAAAATGTATCGCGCACTCTGATCGCTTATTTTTTTAGTTTGTACGTTAATTTAAATATAATAATAAATCTAAATTACTACTTATTTATCTTATATAAAATTGTTTACGCTTTACTCACGGCCGTCCTTATGTCAAATAAATTATAATTCATAAAAGTACGCGGAAATATATTTATATTCGTATTATTATATTAATTCTCATACTTTCATCAAGCGATAAAGCATTATCCCCAAAAACAAGCTAATCATCCATCCGGCCGCGAATCCTAAGTACCAGAAAGTGTACATATTCTACAAGCGATGAGATGGTCCCGTTGGTAGCGTTCCTGACTTCGGTCCGCAGGGGTCCCTAGTGCAAATTTTTCTCCAAATTTTTCATAATTTCTCATATTTTAGTCGTATTCAAGATTTTCGGAGAAAAAATGATTTAAAACATATTCAAGTTCTGGTCTATTTCCCAAAAACACATTTTTTCTACTGAAAATTCATGATTTCTCATTTTTTTCCCGGAAATTTCTCTTTTTCCTATGACCTGAGTGCGGCTGCGGACATATTCGGAGAAAAGTTAAAGATGAAAAGAAATGAGATTTTCGTAAAAAAAACTTATTATTGTTATTTATTTCCGGAAATTTCCCTTTTTCCTATTACCTGAGTGAACGGCTGCGAAGATATTGGGAGAAAATTTACAGATGAAAAAAATGAGATTTTCGTAAAAAATTGTTATTTTTTTTCCGGAACTTTTTCTTTTTCCTAATAACCGGTGCGATGGTCTAGTGGTTAGCGTTCGAATCCCAGTCGCGTACATTTCGTTGTAAAATGTTTTTCTTCGGCATTTCGCGGCGAAATAAGACTAGTTTCACGACTGGGGGGCGAACTCGATGACCGGCTGTATTGGTGTAGGTTTCCCACAGTTTCCCTATATCCATGACAGAAATATCATGATGAATATAATACAGAGGGGGAAGTCGGCTGCGGCCGCAAGAGGGGAGAATAGGGAGAAAGATGGAGAAAAAAGGAGTAAAAAACAGTAGAGGAAAGAAACGGGCACAATGAGGAGAAAGAATAGGTAACAAACGTGAAAAGCGTGTACTTAAGGAAAAAACCAATAACAAAAAAAAAATGAGATTTTCGTAAAAAAAACTTATTACATTTTTTATCCCTCATAATTCTGAGAAATAATGAATTTCCGAAATGTTTGCAAACATTATTTTCCTTAAGGGGTAACACCACTGTAACGGCCTGCCACGAAGTGTTTTAGACAAATAATACTTGGGGTAATTATTAAGCATATATTGAACTATATTGCAAAAAAATGTTATGGGAAAATATTACAAAATTGCGACACTGCATCAAATTCTTCTGAGGCATGCTGAACTTAAGGTGCTCTGCGTCGTGCAGTATAACTTGTGCCAATTTTAATCTGGACAAAATAATTTTTTTATTAAATCTACATGAGTGTAGCTAGTGAACCACGTAGGGGATTTTAGAAGTATTGATTTTTGAGTAATTGCCGAGTATTTGACTAAATAGGTTCAATTTGTTTTTTAAGACATTTATTTGTAAATAAATATTGTTTAAACTAACTTATCGAAAATCCCCTACGTGGTTCAGTAGCTACACTCATGTAGACTTAATAAAACAAAATTCTTTTTTATAGATTAAAATTGGCAGTTATCTGCGTGCCGCAGAGGTTCGACATGCTTCGGAAGAATTGCTGCAGTGTCGCCATTTAGTAATATTTTCGGATAAAAATTTCTAGCAATATACTTAAATATATGCTCAATAAATACCGCAAGTATTATTTGTTTATCACATTTTCTCCCGCCAAAAAAAATATCAAAAAATACGCTTCGTGTAAGGCCGTTACAGTGGTGTTACCCCATAAAGTCTTCATATAATTTCCGAGATTTTCCCGTGATCGTAATTAAAATGATGAAATATTCGGAAAAATTCGGAGAAATTCGGCGAAACTCGGATGTTTGCGTAAAAATAATTGTCCGCAAAACTCCGAATTCTTCATATTTGTTCCAATTCGTAGAAAAATTCGGAAAAGTTTTCCGAAAAGAATCGGAGTTTTTCGGGAAAAAATTTGCACCAGGGGCGCGGGATCGTTCCCCGCGCTCAGTACTTTTTTTAAAATTATTATTACTATTAATTCTTATTTGATTAGTTATTTTCATTAGTTATCATTATTATTTTAATTAGTTATCTTTTAGTGTCGAAAAATGTATCGCGCACTCTGACCGCTTATTTTATTAGTTTGTACGTTAATTCTAATATAATAATAAATCTAAATTATAACTTATCTTCTAAAAAATTGTTTGCACTTTACTCACACCCATCCCTATGCCAAATAAATTGTAATTCATAAAAGTAAGCGGAAATATATGTATATTCGTATTATTATATTCATTCTCATATACTTTCATCAAGCGATAAAGCATTATCATAATGCTTTATCGCTTGATGAATGTACACTAAGCGCAACAATTAAGGGATCACTATTTTTTCGACGAAAAACAGCCCTTTTTCAAACCGCTGTAACTCGGTGAAAAATGGTCGGAAAAATAATGAAAAAAAAGCATTTTGTAGTGTAAACCTTCGACTTTGATAATCTGATTATGAATATTTTTTGTTTGTTTTGTTTAAATAAAGAAATTCGTTGTTAAACAAAACAAAACATGAAATCAAAAAATTTGCTCGAGTTTGACAAGGTACACGGGGAACAGAAATTTTTTTTTCGAAAATCTATTTCGACCATTGGAAAGCTTGTATCTTTCCCAACAATTCGATTTTTTTTCAATTTCTGTGCGTTTTTTTAGCCAAGTTATCGCAGCTTTACGAAAAAATGCATTTTTCAACTTTGACCAGTCATAACTCTGGTCCAAATCATCGCACAGCATCCAAACTGGCATTGTTGGAAAGCTTGGATTTTCCCCTATAAAACTGTTTATTGTATTTTGCGCCTCTTCCTCAAGATCATCGTGTAGTACCCCTACTCGTTGCCAGAGTAACCACGTATACAAAGTTTTTCAAGACATTTGTTCTCAGTGGGCAATGACCCTCTGCGTTTCCTCTGTTTCTTCATTCTTCTTTTCGTGCTAGAAGACCACGGACATCTGCGCAAATTGTCAAAAAGAAAAGGAAGAAAAATTCTGAAATTTTATCGGAAAATGGGGAAAAAACGTCGTAGGGAGCATTCCGAGGACTCACGAACTTTTGAGGAGCGTCTAGAAAGACGTATTCGTCGGCTAGAGCGCTTGCAGAAAAAGCAAAGACATCGACGTAAGTACAATTCCTTTTTTAATAGGTCACCATTGGAAGATTAAAACCACACGTTCCGGAATAGAGAGGTGCTTACACAGGCTCTAACCTGCTAAGCTTTGGACGTATATTTACGTTTGACGGAAATAAAAATAAAGAATAAAATGTTGACAGGCTCTAACCTGTTAAAACGTTTAGACTACGCTCGCTCTTAGACGGAGAGACTCTCATACAGGCTCTAACCTGTTATGAGACAAAGTAAAATTCATTCTATAGATGAATTAGAGTGCTTGGTTAGGCGCTAACCTACCAAGTGGCTCCAGAAGCGGATCCTGTTTCATCTCATAAATTACAACTCAGAAAGGTCTAACCCGACTGAGGAAGGGCCTAGCCCGTGTAAATGATATCAGCGTGGTTCACACAGTCTCTTATTGGAGGACGTTACTCTCAATACGCTGATTGGACTATTTTGTCCACAACAGGTCACCATCACGAGACCGATTCGGCATTAACGGATACAAGCGATGACATAAGTTATCGCAATGAAGACTGTGCCCAGCTTGCTGGTTCGAGAGCTAACTCGACTCACAGTGGGTCCATACCTGAAAGGGAAGGATCCCCTCAAATAATTAAGGTGTTGAACGAACCAGAGGGAAACCCACTATCAACGGAACAGACGCCCGCAACCGAAGCAGGGATACAAGAAGAGGAAGATCTCGATCCAAGAATCGTCGAAATTTTAGGAAAGCGCATAACGGAAGAACGAGGACTTGCTGCAAAAATCCCTATCGAACTAATGGTTCGGTGGGAAGAAATATTAAAGAATGGACTGCCGGAAGAAGAACGCGGAAAACTTGATAAAAAATATCCGGCTCCGGAAAATGCTGTCTTTATCGATCCGCCGATTATCAATCCGGAAGTCAAGGCAACCCTGACTGAAAATACAGCCAAAAGAGACGACAGAATTCTCACTAAACAAAAGAAACTCGCGACGGTCATAGCAATAATAGGAAGCGTCTTTTGCGAAGTCATCAACCGTGGAAAAGACGAACTCAATGTCCTTGAAAAACTGAGCGACGCAGGACGTATCCTCACGGATTTACAACGTGACGAATCCCTGATACGCCGAAGCCTAATCCTCGCAAATATTAATACCTCCTTCAAGGATATCCTCAATGATTCTGTGCCGGACGAATGGCTATTCGGAAAGCAGGTTGAGGATAGAGTAAAAGCTGCGAAAACTCTCCAAAATACCTCAAAGGAATTAAGGATCCCACAAAAGACATCGACTTCTAGAAATGCAAAAAACTTCCGAGCCCCGCCGCGTCGCACTCCAGGTGGACAACACCAGGAATCGTCGATTCAGGGCGGGAAAAGACTGACGTCTCTGAATCGTTTTCGGAATTCTCCAAACACATCGAGGAACCAGCGGCGAGAGGATCGTCAGGTTCAGAAACGAGTGATTCGGACGCGTCAAAGATGGTAGAAAACGATGTGAGTGTGATTCCGGGTCGCTTGCGATTATTTAAGCATAGATGGAGAGAATTAACGACCGATCGATTAATCCTATCGTGGATAGAAGGTTACCGAATACCATTTGAAAAAATTCCTCATCAGGAAAAGTTTTCTGAACCTAAAAGACCGGAAAAAGAACAAAAGATCCTATCAAAATTGATAAATGAACTTAAAAGAAAAGGAGCTATCCGTTCGTGTAGTAAGACTACGGGACAATTTGTTTCTGATATTTTTTGGGTTCCAAAACCGGACGGAGCAAAACGTTTTATTCTAAACCTCAAAAAATTAAACGCATTTGTCAGAACGAATCATTTTAAACTCGAAGACAGAAAGACGACTATAAATCTAATCGAAGAAGGCTCTTTTCTCGCAACAGTCGACCTAAAGGATGCTTATTACACGATTTCTATCGCAGAACCGGATCGAAAGTATCTGAGATTTAGTTTCAACCAACAGCTATTCGAATTTATATGCCTACCATTCGGTCTGGCCACTGCACCTTACACCTTCACGAAAATACTTAAACCTGTTGTAGCGAGGCTACGCAAAAAGAACCTCCTCTTAGTAATTTACTTGGATGATATCCTAATAATTGGAAAATCTTTCGAGGAATGCGTCAAAAATGTAAAAGAGGTTTGCGCACTTCTGCAAAGACTAGGTTTCGTTTTGAATGAGAAAAAATGCAAATTGTTACCACTCAAGAGGTGTAGATTTTTGGGATTTAATTTCGATTCTGAAAAAATGATCCTAGAACTCCCAGAGGAAAAGAGAAGTGCAATACAAAATCTAATTAAACAATTTCAGGAGAAAACATCTTCCACGATTCGTGAATTTGCACAATTTGTAGGGACATTGGTATCGTGTTGTCCTGCCATAAAATACGGTCTGGGCCATACTAAAAGATTTGAACGCATCCGATATCTAGGTCTACAAAACAATTCTGGGTGTTATGAAGGAGTAATGAAAATTCCACGCTCGTTACAACAGGAATTTGCTTGGTGGATAAAAGCCATACGTTCGCCCTGTAACTCCTTTAGAACAAAAAAGTTCAAGTATGAAATCTTTAGCGATGCCTCTTTAACTGGATGGGGCGCAGTTTGCGGAAAAGAAAAAACACATGGGTTTTGGAACCAGGAAGAAAGATCACTCCACATAAATATACTAGAGTTGATGGCGGCCTTTTTTGCACTAAAATGTTTCATTACGGACAAAAGCAATTGTAACATTCTTTTACGAATGGATAATACAACTGCGATCGCGTATATAAACAAGATGGGTGGTACTCGATTCGAACGTCTAAATGCCTTAACAAGAAATATCTGGGAATGGTGCGAACTACGTCAGATCTGGCTTACGGCTACTTACATTAATACCAAAGATAATATCGAGGCTGATTTCGAGTCGAGACGAATAGAAGATGAAACAGAATATAGCTTAGCTAATTGGGCCTTTGACGAAATAGTTGTCGCGTTCGGGCATCCAGATATCGATTTATTCGCTTCTCGGGTAAATACCAAATGTGATCGTTATGTGTCGTGGATTCGAGATCCACAGAGTGAAGTGGTCGATGCGTTCACAATCGATTGGTCGCCGTTCTCTCTTTTCTATGCATTTCCCCCATTCACACTCATACTTAGAGTATTGCGGAAAGTAAGAGAGGACGGAGCAACGGGTATCATGGTTGTGCCTGATTGGCCGGCCCAACCGTGGTATCCACGGTTTCGCTCTCTTATTGTCGGTGAAATAATCAAGATCGGTCCTAAGGAATCATTACTTCGGTCACTCAACAGAGATCCCCATCCTTTGTGGAAGCGGCTTACCCTGGTGGCCGGAGTTGTTTGCGGAAAGCGTTTGAATTAAATAACATTCCAGAAGAGGCTAGAGACATTATGGTGAATTCGATACGCAAATCTTCACTAAAACAATACGATGGTGCCTTACGAAAGTGGTGGAAATTTTGTATTAAGGAGAACATTAACCCGTATAAGCCATCAACTACAGATGTTTTAAAGGCATTAGCAGAAGAATTTAAAGAAGGCGCTGCTTACAGCAGCCTCAATACCCTTCGATCTGCTATATCTCTGCTTGTCGGGCCATACATAGGTCAGGACCACAATATTCGAAGGCTATTTAAAGGAATAGTTGAGACTCGTCCACCAAAGCCGAGATATAATCGTACGTGGGAGCCACGTATAGTGCTAGACTATTTGAAGAACCTAGGAGATAACGAAGACATGGCTTTGGATAAATTGACAATGAAGACCGTCACGCTGCTTGCGTTGGTCACAGGTCAACGAATGCAAACATTAGCCTTAATTTATCTCGAAAATATGGAATGGAAAGGGGAAGCCTTATGGATCGGGATATCAGATAAAATTAAAACATCGGGATTAAATGCGAAACAACCCCTTTTAAAATTACCAGTATACGAAACTGAGAATGCCATTTGTCCAGTCACAACCATACAGAGCTACATCAAACGAACGAAGGAAATAAGAGGAAATTGCCGATTACTTTTTATCACGACCAAAAAACCGTTTAAACCCGTTGGATCTCAGACTCTCAGTAGATGGGTAAAAAAGATGCTAGGTGAAAGCGGAATTGACACACACACTTTTGGCGCTCATAGCACCAGACACGCATCCGCATCTACTGCTAAAGCAAAGGGAGTGAGCATCGATATTATTAGGAGAACAGTTGGGTGGTCGCATAAATCGGAAACTTTTGCAAAGTTCTATGATCGCCCCATAATGCAAGACAACAACGCTTTTGCAAGAGCGATTCTCGAAAATTAACAAAATGTTTACTTCCTAATAACTAATTAAGTTTGTTTTCCTTCCTGATTGTTTCAAACTGTTAATTAGGCGCAGATAAAATAAACGCCACAACAACTTTAAATATCTACACGATGATCTTGAGGAAGAGGCGCAAAATACAATTGAACGATTAAACGAACTTACCTGTAAGTGATGTTTGATCGTAATTGTATGAAGCGCCTCTTCCGAAAGATCAGAATCCCTCCCAATTATTTTCCAAAGTATTTTGTACATGCCCATCTCCCTTCGGGTGATATCCCAAATAAGTTGTGGCTACTTTGAAGAAATGAAGAAACAGAGGAAACGCAGAGGGTCATTGCCCACTGAGAACAAATGTCTTGAAAAACTTTGTATACGTGGTTACTCTGGCAACGAGTAGGGGTACTACACGATGATCTTTCGGAAGAGGCGCTTCATACAATTACGATCAAACATCACTTACAAGTAAGTTCGTTTAATCGTTCAATTTTTTGTATTTTTCAGAAGCCGTTTTCACCATTGTAAAACTGATTGTTTAAACGTGTGTAAAATGCCCATTTTTACACTTTTTTGTTTATCATGTTATAACATTACAACAAATGCAGAGGCACCAAAGGTTTTTGCGTTTTTTTTTAGTTCAGGATATGTAGAAATACTCCACCAAATAGCAGATCGCTGCCTTTATTCTTCATTCGGGTTGCAACCCCGTTTTTTTGGAGAAAATCGAGATCCGTCAATTTTCACGAAAATCGAGGTTTCTCAGGTATCAGCGCGGGGTGAAATTTCTCGAAAAAAAAAATCAGAAAATTACGAAATTTGGTATTCAAGGGTTTTCGAGGTTGCTGATTGCGAATCTGGAATAAAAAATGGAAAAATTCAAAATGGCGGATCCAAAATGGCGGATCAAATGCAAAAATTCTTGCAATCGGGCGAAACTCATACAAACATTGATTGACAACTACTAGTCTTAAAGAACTTTAAGTCAGAAAAGAAATTTTAAAAAACGACGGGTCCAATATGGCGAACCGAAATGCAAAGTTTGTGTCAATGAGAGTGACGAGACAAATTTCATAGTTATTCCCCAAAGTACGGGGAAAAAACTCAAGTTCAGAATAAAAAACAAAATTAACAGATCACATATGACGAACCGAAATGCAGAAACTAAATGAAATCGCATGGAACTCGGTAATCTGCGGGTTTTGAGGGATCGTTAATTACGAATCTCAGGTCGAAGAAATAAAAAAAAAACGACGGGTCCGATATGGCGAACCGAAATGCAAAGTTCGATTCAATTCGAATTTGCGATCCTCAATTTAAACCTCAGATCCGTAATGAATGACCTCGAAAACCCCCAAACATCGAGTTTCACCGGATTGCAAGAATTTTTGGATTTGATCCGCCAGTTTGGATCCGCCATTTTGAATTTTTCCATTTTTTATCCCAGATTCGCAATCAGCAACCTCGAAAACCCTTGAATACCAAATTTCGTAATTTTCTGATTTTTTTTTTTCGAGAAATTTCACCCCGCGCTGATACCTGAGAAACCTCGAGTTTCGTGAAAATTGACGGATCTCGATTTTCTCCAAAAGAACGGGGTTGCAACTCGAATAAAGAATAAAGGCAGCGATCTGCTATTTGGTGGAGTATTTCTACATACCCTGAACTAAGAAAAAACGCAAAAACCTTTGGTGCCTCTGCATTTGTTGTAATGTTATAACATGATAAACAAAAAAGTGTAAAAATGGGCATTTTACACACTTTTAAACAATCAGTTTTACAATGTTGAAAACGGCTTCTGAAAAATACGGAAATTAAACAGTTTTGTAGGAGGGAATCCAAGCTTTCCAACGATGCCAGTTTGGATGCTGTGCGATGATTTGGACCAGAGTTAGGACCGGTCAAAGTTGAAAAATGCATTTTTTCGTAAAGCTGCGATAACTTGGCTAAAAAAAAATAGCACAGAAATTGAAAAAAAAACCAAATTGTTGGGAAAGAGACAAGCTTTCGAATGGTCGAAACAGATTTTCGAAAAAAAAAAAATTCTGTTCCCCGTGTACCTTGTCAAACTCGAGCAAATTTTTTGATTTTATGTTTTGTTTTGTTTAACGACGAATTTATTTATTTAAACGAAACGAAAAAAATTATTTATAATCAGATTATCAAAGTCGAAGGTTTACACTATAAAATGCTTCTTGTTTCATTTTTTCTCCGACCATTTTTCACCAAGTTACAGCGGTTTGAAAAAGGGCTATTTTTCGTCGAAAAAATAGTGATCCCTTAATTGTTGCGCTTAGTGTATATGAGAATGAATATAATAATACGAATATAAATATATTTCCGCTCATATACTTTCATCAAGCGATGAAGCATTATCATAATGCTTTATCGCTTGATGAAAGTATATGAGAATGAATATAATAATACGAATATAAATGTATTTCCGCTTACTTTTATGACTTACAATTTATTTGGCATAGGGACGGGTGTGAGTAAAGCGCAAACAATTTTTTAGACGATAAATAAGTTGTAATTTAGATTTATTATTATATTTAAATTAACGTACAAACTAATAAAATAAGCGGTCAGAGTGCGCGATAAATTTTTGACACTAAAAGATAACTAATTAAAATAATAATGATAACTAATGAAAATAACTAATCAAATAAGAATTAATAGTAATAATAATTATTTTTAAAAAGCACTGAGGGCTGGGAACGATCCCGCGCCCCCAGTGCAAATTTTTTTCTGAAAAATTCCAATTCTTTCCGGCATTTTTTTCCGAATTTTTCTATGAATTGGTATAAATATGACGAATTCGGAATTTTGCGGACAATTATTTTTACGCAAACGTCCGAGTTTCTCCGAATTTTTCCGAATATTTCATCATTTTAATTACGATCACGGGAAAATGTCGGTAATTATATGAAGGCTTTAAGGAGCCTTACAGGAAGCGTATTTTTTTTTTTGGCGGATGAAAATGTGATAAACAAATAATACTTGCGGTATTTATTGAGCATATATTCAAGTATATTGCTAGAAATTTTTATCCGAAAATATTACAAAATGGCGACACTGCAGCAATTCTTCCGAAGCATGTCGAAACTCTGCGGCACGCAGTATAACTGTGCCAATTTTAATATAAAAAAAGAATTTTGTTTTATTAGGTCTAGATGAACATTTGTAGTCAAATGCTCGGAAATTACTCAAAAATCAATATTTCTAAAATCCTCTACGTTGTTCACTAGCTACACTCATCTAGATTTTAAAAAATATATATTTTGTCCAGATTAAAATTGGCACAAGTTATACTACGTGCCGCATAGTACCTTAAGTTCAACATGCCTCGGAAGAATTTGCTGCAGTGTCGTCATTTTGTAATATTTTCCCATAAATTTTTTTTGCAATATACTTCAATATATGCTTAATAATTACCCCAAGTATTATTTGTCTAAAACACTTCGTGGCAGGCCGTTACAGTGGTGTTACCCCTTAAGGAAAATAATGTTTGCAAACATTTCGGAAATTCATTATTTCTCAGAATTATGAGGGATAAAAAAATGTAAGTTTTTTTTGCGAAAATCTCATTTTTTCCATCTATAACTTTTCTCCGAATATCTCCGCAGCCGTTCACTCAATAGGAAAAAGAAAAAGTTCCGGAAAAAAATGGTAAGTTTTTTTTTACGAAAATCTCATTTTTTTCATCTCTAAATTGTCTCCGAATATTTTCGCAGCCATTCACTCAGGTAATAGGAAAAAGGGAAATTTCCGAAAAAAATAAGAATAATAAGTTTTGTTTACGAAAATCTCATTTCTTTTCATCTTTAACTTTTCTCCGAATATGTCCGCAGCCGTTCACTCAGGTCATAGGAAAAAGAGAAATTTTCGGAAAAAAATGAGGAATCATGAATTTTCAGTAAAAATAATGTGTTTTTGAAAAATAGACCAGAACTTGAATCTGTTTTAAATCATTTTTTCTCCGAAAATCTCAAATACGACTAAAATATGAGAAATTATGAAAAATATGGAGAAAAATTTGCACTAGGGGCCCCTGTGGACCGAAGCCAGGAACGCTACCAACGGGACCATCTCATCGTTTGTAGAATATGTGCACTTTCTGGTACTTACGATTCGCGGCCGGATGGATGATTTGCTTCTTTTTGGGGATAATGCTTTATCGCTTGATGGAAGTATGAGAATTAATATAATAATACGAATATAAATATATTTCCGCTTACTTTTTTGAATTATAATTTATTTGGCATAAGGACAGGTGTGAGTAAAGCGTAAACAATTTTATATAAGATAAATCAGTTGTAATAGAGATTTATTATTATATTTAAATTAACGTATAAACTAAAAAATAAGCGATCAGAGTGCGCGATACATTTTTTTTGTATACATTAATAACGCAGAGAATCAAGAGCTAAATAAGCATTGAAATCATCTAAAAGCCTCCCGCGTGCCGTCGGGTGACGTCTCGCGCCAGTCGTGCTCAGATTGCTTTTTCCCTCGAAGCCTTCGTTTCGGCTTGACCGCACATGAACGTGCTCAGCGTCCATGTGTCGATGTAGCTGCCGAAGGCGCGGTCGGGAAACTTCGACCGTGCTCGGCTCTTTTCGAAGTGCTGAGTTATCGATGTTCAAAGCAAAAATGACACTTTTGACTTTGATGACTGATTGCTCAGAGGCTAATGATCGCACAGAAAAAAACCAGAGGGTTTTGGAAACTTTGAAGTATTCTCTATAAGACACTTTTATCATTGTTTATCACGATTTTTTTATGCGGGAAAATGGATTTTAAAAAACGTGGAAAATGGCATATTTACGAATATTTTTTTAACTAAGGATCATTTGGCCAATATCGAATAGATAAAAAAAAATCGGTTTTTTTATGACCTCAAAGTATCTTGAAAAATCCCTCAAAAGTTTAAACCCCTGCGATTTTTTTTTATTGTGTTCCGAATGATTGTAATTGTGGTTTTTGCCAAAAATCGATTAAAGGCTAAATCTACCACCTTTTATTCGTCTTTTGAGAATCACAATTTTTTTGGCCCTGACCCGAATTTCCGGTGCTATAAAATGTTGATTGTTGAACAACGGAAACAAATTTTTGTTTAATGAAAGAAAAAAAAATTATTAAATTTTTTTTCAATCGAAAAAAATGGTTATATTTTTTTAAATAGCCCTGAACGTTTTTCATGATACGACGAGCGATTGGAGTTGTTGGAATTCACAGTCCTTTGACTGTGTGCGTGTGTACAATTTACATCCGTACGATACGATACGACACCCTACGCACACGTCCCACGATCATTAGATCAAGATTTTTTTTATAAACATTTTATTCACCACCGGCATTAGCGTTACCTAAAGCGTACCACGTAGAGGTTGCTCGGTTGGATTTACGCTTCTTTGTGTGTGTGTGTGTGTGTGTGTGTGTGTGTGTGTGTGTGTGTGTGTGTGTGTTCGTATAATTTTTCTTAAGGAATTCAGAGCCTACGGCTCGTTCTTTCCGCAGTTTTTAAAGACTCCAAACTCATTCCTTAAGTCACGCATATGGGTATGGGTGTTTGTGTGTGTGTGTGTGTATGCGTGCATGCGTACAACTCTTCTTATGGGTATGAGACCCCACAGTTTGTCACTTCTGTGGTATTTTATGACTCCAAACTCATCCCATAAGCCACGTACATTGTGGGTCATGGTGCAATACTGTGTATTGTCCCCTCGATTGCTTATTACGGCTTCTAAGCGCTCTCGCATGTTGATGCACCGCCGGATATCCCTTTGCGAGATCCCTTGCCAAACTCGAAGGAGCGCTTCAGTCAATTGACGGTGACCCCCTAAATTCGGATAATCCCGGCGCAATCGACGACCAACCATGTTCCAGACACGTTCAATGGGATTTCAATCGGGACTCATGGCTGGGTGGTCGAGGGTCGTCACGTTATTCGCGTAGAGAAAATTTCTCGTTAGCTTCGCGGTATGAGGACGAGTGTTATCCTGCATTAGGATAAAGTGATTTCCCAAACGTCAATGTCCCTGGAATGATGGCTAATGGCGTTCTAGTGTTGATAGATACGCCTGCCCATACCATCACAGAATCACCATCAAAAGGAGTAATCGGCTGCGTGTATCCGTCGCCATCACGTTCTCCAAGGCGGCGCCACACATTGGACCGCCTGTAACTGCCATGACGCGAAAATCGCGATTCGTCAGTGAATAAAACGGGGGTCCACTGTCTCCGACCCCAGTATCGATGACGATGAGCGTAGGCTAGTCGGACCCTACGATGCCTGCTATTTAGCATAGGCACTCGACTTGGGCGACGAGAATGTAGTCCTTCCTCGTGTAAACGATTCCGGACCGTTTGTGCCGAAATGGGTCGCCGAGGAAACTCCTGTCGACGATTTTGAATCCGATGAGCGATAGTATGGGCATATACATGCCCATACTATGCCATACGACGGGCTCTCGATGAGCATGTCGAGCTATGGCCCTGTCATCTCGATTGGTAGTTATTCGTCGTCTACCTTGTCCCGAACGTTGCGTATAGTTACTAGTCTCACGAAATCGGGCATAGACACGACTGATTACCAATTGACTAACACCCATCACATTGGCAATTTGCTGTTGCGTATAACGACCCTCACGCAAAAGCGTGACCACACGCTTATTTTCGACTGTAGACAAATGTCGCCTCATTAAGATTTTTTTCAATTACCAAAAGTCTCGACTTTTGTGTGACCTTGAAAAAAAAACTTTTTTTTCCTTAAACAAAGCTCATACCATAAGGTGAACGCTGAACAAAATTAAGCAAGAGTTAAAAACTTGCAGGCGAAAAAACAGTGATTGATAGAAGGGCATACGGTTTTGCAACTAAACATTGAATCAATATTAAAAGAAAGGTAGATACAGCGGTTAGATGAACGTGACACGATTGTTTTTGAGAGATGTGAAACTTTGCATCCCTCAGTTATGAGTCTCGATTAATGATCGTGGGACGGGTGCGTAGGGTGTCGTATCCTTAATGTAAATTGTACACACGCACACATTTAAAGAACTGTGAATTCCAACAACTCCAATTGCTCGTCGTATCATGAAAAACGTTCAGCGCTATAAAAAAAAATCTCACAACTTTTTTTGATTTTTTTAATTTATTTTTTTTTGTCAAAAGAAAAATTAATTTTTTTTTCATTGAATAAAAATTTAATTTTTTTTTTCATTGAATAAAAATTTGTTCCCGTTGTTCAACAATCAACATTTTTTAGCATCGGAAATTCGGATCAGTGCCAAAAACAATTGTGATTCTCAAAAGACGAATAAAAGGTGGTAGATTTAGCCTTTAATCGATTTTTGGCAAAAACCACAATTTCGATCATTCGGAACACATGGAAAAAAAATCGCAGGGTTTTAAACTTTTGAGGGCTTTTTTAGGATACTTTGAGGTCATAAAAAAAAACGATTTTTTTTATCTATTCGATATTGGCAAAATAATCCTTAGTTAAAAAAATATTCGTAAATATGCCATTTTTCACGTTTTTTAAAATCCATTTTCCCGCATAAAAAAAACCTTGATAAAGAAATGATAAACGCATCTTATAGAGAATACATCAAAGTTTCCAAAACCCTCTGGTTTTTTCTGTGCGATCATTAGCCTCCGAGCAATCAGTCATCAAAGTCAAAAGTGTCATTTTTGCTTTGAACATCGATAACTCAGCGAGAAAAAATCGTACAGAGCTCTCCCATCGCTTAAATTGAAGGGGGAGAATCCAGCTAGACGATCCTTTCAATCCGATCATTCAAAAAAATCATCAAAGTCCGTGCAGACTGTGAAAGATGAGCAAAAATTTGGAAATATTTTTTTACTTTGGTTTTTTCGTGGCTACTAACAATTGGCTGATGCGAAAAATGTTTGAACTCAGAATCTCAAAACTAGAGATTCACACCTTCAATTTACTTTTTTTATTTTGCTGTACGACCATTTTTCGAGGAGTTACAGCTATTTAAAAATGACCCTAAAATTGGCGGACTTTTTCAATATCCTTTAATCCTTTGGCCTAGTGTGTATATATATATATACACACACACACACACACATATATATATATACATTGAGACGGAGAGATCCGTCTCACGTGCGCGTACGAAACAAACCGAGCGACGGGCAATGTCTGAGAATGTTGATAGGTCGATTCGGGAAGGATGATGAAGAATTTCGTACACTTTGTAACAATAATATTCAATTTAATAAGAAAACATCGTGACAAGAAAGGATCGCGCGATGATGAGCTCCATCGCCATGTTCGATTGTGTCCGTGTATATCGGTCTAGTCATTGAGCGCCTTTCCGCAAGAGGCGCTCACGGGAAACGATACCCGAGAAGTTCGGTGCTCGAACATCCCGCCGGCCTTGACAATACGTGATTGTCAATAAGTAAAAAAAAACAGAAAAGAACAAAAACATAGAACAATTGTGATTACGAATACATCTTAAAGCTTATGTCTAATCGGTGGTAGGGAGCACACATATTTTAGGCAGACTACGTTGGGTGATTCCATTAGAGGTTTTTACACTGACGACCCGGACGCGCCCGTCTCGACCCGGATGACAATCAATGACGCGACCTATCTTCCACTGAAGCGGGGGCAGTTTGTCGTCTTTTAACAGGACGAGACTATCGATTTGTAGCTCGCTATTCGCATTACGTTCTCTCCACTTCGATCGTGCTTGAAGTTGAGTCAAGTATTCGCGGCTCCAACGTGCCCAAAAATGTTGCTGCAACTTAATTAAAAGTTGGTATCGCTTAAGCCGATTGGAAGACATTTCCTGTAGATCGACTTGCGGTATCGCGGTTAAAGGAGCACCAATTAAGAAATGCCCGGGCGTGAGTGCTGACAGATCGGAAGGATCACTCGACATCGGAACTAGCGGTCGCGAATTTAGAATCGCTTCGATTTCCGTAAGCAGCGTATATTACTCTTCGAACGTCAGTAAAGCCTCGCCGAGAACTCTCTTCAAGTGGGTTTTCGCAGATTTAATTCCGGCCTCCCATATTCCACCCATATGTGGAGAATACGGTGGTATGAAATGCCATTGAATTGAGTTGTCGGCGGCGAAGTCGATAATGTTTCTCTTATGAGCTTCGGTTTGGAGTAATTTCCCTAATTCTTTAAGTTCATTGTTAGCTCCTGTAAAATTAGTTCCGTTATCGGAATACACGTCAGCGCATTTACCGCGTCGTGCGATGAAACGCTTAAGAGAATTAAGGACCGCGACAGTTGACAAGTCGGAAACTAATTCCAAGTGAATCGCGCGGGTTGCGAGGCAAACAAAGAGACATAAGTATGCCTTGTCTGTCTTATTTTTCGAGATTTTGATTCCGAACGAACCGCCGTAGTCGACGCCTACATTAAAAAATGCTCGAGACGGGTTGACCCGTACGGAAGGAAGGTTACCCATGATTTGCTGCAATGCTTTGGGTCGAAATCTGAAACACGTAACGCATTTGCTCAGAACTTGTTTAACTGTGGACCTCGCCGATAGTATCCAAAAGGTTTCGTTAAGAGTGCTCAAGAGAGCTTGCAAACCCGCGTGTAAATTTCTAAGATGAGCATCGCGAATTATAAGCCGGGTCAACGCGCTGCCAGGCGCAAGAACGATGGGAAATCTCTGTGCGTAGGGTAATTCCGCTTCTTGTAGTCTTCCTCCAACTCTTATGAGTCCGTCGACGTCGATGAATGGGAGTAAAGATGCGAGTTTGCTGTCTGTGGGTACCGGGAGTTCCTTACGTAAGTTGTGGATTTCTCGTGAAAATTGTTCCGCTTGGCTGATCGCTATAACAGTCTTCTCAGCTGATGTGAGTTCGTCGACCGAGAGAGGACCATTTCTGCGTTCTGTTGGGTGTCGTAAGTTGTACGCGAACCGCTGACAGTAGGCGACAACACGTTTTAATTTACGTAACGAGGAAAATCTGTCCAGTAAATCAAAGTCGTTGATAGGTCTAGCGAGAGCCGAAAGACCTTGTTTTGCTTCGAGCAATGTAGTATCGATGACGTCTTCGTTCTGGATTCCCGTACTTGAATCTAGATAATCTTCGATGGATCTGGGCAACCACGATGGGCCGGTCCACCAAAGCTCGCTTGTTCGCAGCTGATTGGGCGTAATTCCACGAGAAATCACGTCGGCTGGGTTTTCTTCTGAGCGTACATGTTGCCAGCGTGCTTTGTCTGTTAACTCCTGAATTTCTGCCACCCTGTTGGCGACAAATGTCTTCCACTGACACGCTTCGCCTGTGATCCAGCTGAGCGCAATTTTTGAGTCTGACCAGTAATATTTCGTGTCGATTCGAAGCGTAAACGCTTGTGTTATTTTCTGCGCAAGTCGTGCGAGCAGGACTGCGCCGCAAAGTTCCAGTCTTGGGAGACTGACGTTCTTCAATGGAGCTACTCGTGATTTCGCACAGAGTAAGCGTGTCGTGTATTGATTGCCATGTGAACGAGATCGAACGTAGATACACGCTCCATAGGCTGTGTCCGAGGCGTCACAAAACCCATGCAGTTCGACGTTCATAGGCTCTTGGCACACGACTGCGCGTGGAATCGAGATTTCATTAATAGTCGTTAAATGCGTGTGATACTCTTTCCATGCTTCGTGTAAGTCATTTGGCAGCGATTCATCCCATCCTATTTTCAGTCTCCAAAGTTGCTGCAAAATAATCTTTGCTGTGATGTACGCTGGACCGATCAAACCCAGTGGATCATAGATTTGAGAAATCAGTGAAAGAATATTCCTTTTCGTGGGTCGTGAGGTGATGTCCGCAAGGTTTACACGATATCGAAACGTGTCATCTCGGGGATTCCAAATAAGTCCGAGAGTCGTCACTTCTTCGCCGATAGGGCGCTCGTCATTCCCGGAGTCCTCGGGTGATGTGTCCACGATCGATGGCGAGTTTGACGCCCATTTATACAGTGGAAACCCGCCGGACAGCTGAACCCGACCAAGCTCTTGCTTCGTCATCTTGAGATTAGTTATGTCGTCGCAGCCTGTCAGCAGATCGTCCACATAAAAATCCCGCAAAATGATTTCGCTGATTTCTGGATAATCTTCTTTGCAATCGTATGCCAGCTGGTGTAGACTGCGTATGGCGAGAAATGGCGCTGTAGCTGTGCCGTACGTCACAGTGTTGAGTTTGTACTCTTTCATCGTTTGTTGGGAGTCGGCACGCCAAACAATCCGTTGGAAATCTCGATGATCCTCACGAATTTTTATTTGGCGATACATCTTTTGAATATCTGCAGTCAACACGTACCGGTGCTGTCTAAAACGTGCGAGAATTGCGAACAGATCTTGCTGGATCGTGGGTCCGACTCTGAGAATGTCATTGAGTGATTTCCCGGACGCAGTCTTACATGATGCATCGAAAACCACCCGCAGCTTCGTCGTTGTGCTCGATTCCTTCAATACACAATGATGAGGGATGTAACAGTGAGGTTTCTCTATCGTCTTTCCCGTGTCTGAGATCTCCGTCATGTGTCCAAGAGCAATGTATTCGTCCAAAAAGGCTTGATATTGTTTCTTCAAATCGGGCTGTTTCTCGAGTTTGCGATTCAGAGCACGGAGGCGTTTGATTGCGATGTCCTGTGACTCACCGAGTTGTTCCGGACTCTCGCGGAACGAGAGCGGGACTGTGAAACGCCCGTCTTCGTCTCTGTGGTGCGATGCTACGAAATCTTCCTCGCAACGTAATTCTTCTTGAGAGAAATGTCTCGTTGGCTGGTATTCTTCAATGCTCCAAAAGCGCTCGATTTGCTTGTGCAGTGTCGTTTCGGTTGCGAAGCAGCAAATCGCCGATCGCGCGTTTTCCGACTGCGTGTTTGGAGCTGCCATGGAGCCTCCGACGATCCATCCTAGTTTCGTTTTGTGTAGAAGTGGCTGATCTCGACTGATGATGTGTTGACCTACGCACAAGAGATTCCAAAACACGCCGGCACCCAGCAGCACATCAATTTCACCTGGAATATTGTATGACGGGTCAGCGAGCGTTATGTTCTTCGGAATTCGAAATTCTTGAGTACGCATCTTTGTCGTGGGCAACGGTTGCGTAATATTATCAATGACGAGAAACGGTAATTTAATTTTGAACGCGTTTACTCGAGATTTAATCGTTGCGTTGACCGCTTGCTTCGTGTGAGACTGACTCAAATTTACACCTGAAATTGACACGTTTTCGGAACGCTCTGGCTATTGCAATCGGCGATGCAGTGCCCTAGTGAGAAAATTTGATTGCGAGCCGCAGTCCAACGTCGCTCTGCATACATGAGGCTCGCCAAATTTGTCGTTTACAATTATTAATGCTGTTGATAACATTACATTCGTCTTGTTCGTCCGCATGCTTGACAATGTAACGTTATTCGAGGGCTCGCCGCTGGTCGACGGTCCTCCCGACCCGGTGGTCGATTTATCAATGTTCGAGTTGTTCTTGGGATGGAACTCCTCAATGTGAAGAGCCGTGTTGTGCCTTTTTCCACAACGTTTGCAATTACTCGATCTACATGCATCTACCGTATGATTTTCGCGTAAACAGTTAAAGCAAACCTTTATACGTTTTACTTCGCTCCACTTGGCTTGTGTATTGAGTCCCTTGAACTTCGTACAGTGATAGATCGAGTGTTCACCTCCGCAACTCGGACACGTTTTTGTTACGTTCGAACCTTGTTCGCCTCTACTGCTAATACATGCGACTAACTCTTCGGCTTTCTTTGACGCGTGCGAGGGTTTTACCGGCTTACCGGACGTCGATTTTGCCGGGTGAAGAGTCTCTAACATTGAACAATGCTGCGTTAAGAAATCAGTCAGCGACTTTCGCGTTGGAATTGTCTCGTTATTGATACCCGCTTCCCATTTCCGACGCGTGGCAGGATCGAGCTTCGTGGTAATCATGTAAATAACTAAGCTGTCCCAACTATCAACCGGCTGACCGAGGGTCTTGAGAGCACGGAGATGCTTTAACGCGTCGTCCACAAGCGTGCGCAATTGAGTTGCCGATTCTTTCTGAATTGACTCGAGACCAAACAATGCCTGGACGTGATAGTGAATTAATAAACGTTTGTTTTCGAATCTGTCTTTGAGTAAAGCCTACGCTTCTCTGTAATTTTCCGCGCTAATCTCTAACGACTGAATGACTTGACTCGCACTTCTGTGCAGAGAAGACCGCAAATAATAAAATTTCTGAATATCCTTTAGATTTCTGTTTTTGTCAATTAATGCGTCGAAAGTGTCACGGAATGGGAGCCACTGAGCGTACGCTCCATCGAATTTGGGAAGACTGAGTGTCGGAAGCTTTATATTTGATACAGTACCGAGTTCATCTTCGTCTTGTTCGACTGACGGTGTACGTTGCCTGCTATTGCTCGCCGTCGGAGGCGGAGCGAGAATCCTTTTGGCCGTTGCGACCACCCTGTAATACGCGTTTTCGAATTGCTCGCGCTCCTCGATTTGAGCCTCTGAATCATCGATTTCTTCGATACTTGACTGCGTGATATTGAACGTCGTCCACAGATCGTAGACTTTCTGAAGTCTCGCTTCCACCTCCGTCGGGTCTGCTTCACCTAACCTGAAAGCCGAAAGAGTAGTCTGAGTGCGCGTTAGCTGACCTTTAACGATCGCTCTATCTTTTTTTAATTGAGGTAATGAAGCCATATTCTCGTTAGATCTCGCCTGATTATTCGCAGACCCGCAAACAAAGAGCTCGTAGAATTATTTTTCTCCTTGTCGTGTGGTGACCCCGGAATCATTTGAGAAAACTCGTCATCATTGCTTATCGTTGTCTACGATGTATCGCTGCTTGCTGTCGTGTCGTTGAATCAGCTGCTCTCCTGAGCTGCGAAATATCCAGCTTGGTGACTGTGGTGTCAGTGCTGGCTCACACTGGCAGCGTTCATCGAAGTTGACTGCGTTGTTCAGGGTTGAGGCTGTACGACCGTGTGTCATTAACCTCGAAATTCTCGACGTTCTGCGTTGACTGATGAGAGGCTTACGACCGTGTGAATAACCTCAAAGTTGTCGATGTTTTTGCGTTGATTGCGAGAGGCTTACGACAGTGTGCGTAACCTCAAAATTCTCGATCGAGTTGATTGCGAGAGGCTTACGACAGTGTGCGTAACCTCAAAAATCTCGATCGAGTTGATTGCAAGAGGCTTACGACAGTGTGCGTAACCTCAAAATTCTCGATCGAGTTGATTGCGAGAGGCTTACGACAGTGTGCGTAAACTCAAAATCCTCGCGGCGGTTGCCGAGCGGACCGATCGACGGTTGGCCTGCGTCGGATGACGCAAGACTCGCATATGATGATTTGCGTTTAAAAATTCTAAAATTTCACTGTGCTCACCCTCGAAATCTCCCATATCGCACTTTTTTCGTGGGATGAGAGTTGCACGCACTGTAAATACGTTCGTTCTTCGTGAAAAAACGTGCTCGTCGTGAAGCGTCCTTTTACATGGGCCGGGTTTACATGGGCCGGGCGTTGAACCTTCTCGAAATTTCTGCGACGGTTTTCATTCCAGCACTGACTCTTACTGAACTTCGAAGGACCAAATTATGTCTGAGAATGTTGATAGGTCGATTCGGGAAGGATGATGAAGAATTTCGTACACTTTGTAACAATAATATTCAATTTAATAAGAAAACATCGTGAAAAGAAAGGATCGCGCGATGATGAGCTCCATCGCCATGTTCGATTGTGTCCGTGTATATCGGTCTAGTCATTGAGCGCCTTTCCGCGAGAGGCGCTCACGGGAAACGATACCCGAGAAGTTCGGTGCTCGAACAGGCAATAAGGTGTCAAGCGCGGCCGCGGCCGTCTCTATCTCTCGTCGAGAAATTAGCTCGAAATGACACAAGTGGTGCCATCCCTCGGGGAAACCCCAAAGTATAGAATACAAGTCAACAGAAAAAGAAATAAGAAAAACATTGAAGCAACAATTATTGTAAAACGGCGCTTGGGAAGGGGAAAAAATTAGCGGGAAACCAGGGGTATAAAAGGGCCTTCCTGAGGATAGGAAAACACTTCTTGGTGGAAGTCCAACTCAGACGCAAGTCCGGAAACGAACATAGGTGCAAGCTGAAAGAAGCAAAGATAATGTTTGGCAAAAGGATAAGCTGAGGGTGGGACAAAAATAAATCAAGTCTTTGGCCGTCTGATTAAGTACCCGAGTACCTGAAGAAAGTAAGGAAAATATCCGTGAAATGATGGGATCGGGACTGGAAAGAAAAGGCAATAAAGAATAAGGAGCGAGGATCGGGGGCGAACGGACGCCAACAAGCAAAATTAGAGAAGTTTCCAAAGTGGGAAATTAAAGCCGAGATTTCGCAGCTGACCAAGCGCCTCGAAATAAATTATCGGTCTTTAAAACTCAACGGTGAAGGCAAGAAAAACAAGGAGCATTCCCCACGAGAGAAAGAGAAAAGGAAGGAAAACAAAAGGGTTAGCGGCCGAGCGAGGCCGAACGCAAAGATTCACAAATTTCAAATACACACATCCACAAAGAGCATATGCGGTAAGTAGTATAACAGGACCGGTTCTAACGCTGGGATCTCAGGGGAGCGGGGCGGGGGCTCCAGCGCGGGGGACCGAGGGCAGACGTCACGCGGCGGGGCGAGGGAAGCCGATGCAAAGAGGGGGTCTAGCGCGAGATAGCCGAGAGTGGGGGCGTGATGATACGCGACGCTGAGCGATAAGGAGGGGGTGGCGCGGGGCCGTTGACACCATAGGGCGGTGGGTAAATGTTGAAAACTCATAAAATCGTGTGATTTATTATAATCATTGAAATTATTTACATATTATCGACGAGGCGGAGCGTTTTTATTACGTCACTGGAAGGCCGTACACAGAACAATTCAGATATGCGTGTGCAAGTGTGTGTGTGTGTGTGTGTGTGAGAGAGAGAGAGAATGAGAGAGAGAGAAACAACTATGAGTGGCTAGAATTTTTTTCGATAATATAAAAAACTGCAGTTGCCATATGAAGGGCGGCCTTCCAAAGTGCCATAAAATGCCTTGTTTATTATATGCAGCAGCGGCGATGAGAGGAGTCATTGTTCCAAAAAAAAAACAAATTTTAATCCCATCGACATTTTGGTTTCATTCCGAAATATAACGTCAAGATGTTCACATGTGCGAGTATGTATGCAGGGCATCCGGCCAACCACCCCCTGGACTTGACCAAAAACGAGCTCGAACAAGTTCCAAAGGTCTTGCTCTTAAAATATTGGGGTCATTATATTGGTTTACTGTGGGATCGTTTGCCAGAACATCATCGCATCGACAGTGAAGTGATATCATATCTTCCATGAATGGAGCATTATAATACGCCACAAATGAAATATCACATTGATGGCCCCCCCACCTCAACGTCGAGACTGTGAAAAATGTCATGAGGTGGGAAACTTTCCACGTGGGAGGAGGACCGGGTTCCACGAACGTGTTTGACCCCGTTTTTCATTATTAGAAAAGTGGGGAGAAGTTTGAAAATTTTAGTGGTGGGGTTACAAAACGAGGGAGCTTATAATTTCATGGACCAAGCTCAGACTGCACTATTCCACCGCCACATCAACATCTTCAAAAGTAACTTTGAACATTTTTTGAAAAGAGAAAAGTGTGGAAAATGGATTTCACGAGTATCAACAAAGTCAGCCGAATGGCGGAATTCCTTCCAACGACAAAGGTGTCAGAACTCATCGTACACTCGGAGCATCCAATCTTCGACATGAGGGCCGTACAAACCAAGTTTGGGAAACGCTACATCGCTGACATCGCGAATGCGTTCACTGTCTTCCTACCAGCGCGACTTGTGGTTTTCGACGAAGGTCTTCGACGAAGATTTGGAAACGTTCGAGCGTATGCGGCAAGAGGCACGCGATCATCATCTCTTCATGAGGTACATGGGTGGAAAATACAACAGCGTCGAGTTCTATCGACTGTGAGCATACTATGGTGGGAAAGACAAAATTCGTTGGAACACCATCGTCGAACGGCTGTCCGCATCATCGAGAGTATGCTGTAACTGGCACGCCATGGTCAACTCTACATGCAGTTGCGGAAAATACAACAGCGTCAAGTTCCAGCGCCTCGTAGCATGGTGGAAAAGACAAAATTCGTTGGGGCAGCATCATTGAGTGCACAGTCGTCCGCATCACAGTCGCCTCGCCATCGCTTTCGACGTTTTTAGGGTTGAATATGTAAAAATGTATTTAAAAAAAAACTGTATTATTGAAATGTATGAGAAAGAGAAATTCAAACTATTTCCGTCGTTGAATAAATGAAGAACACAAATAATATATATTTTCATCGAAATGTTTTTTTATTCATTTTTAAAAAATCCCTCGCTCACACAACGCTTCGTATATACTTAACCAGCTTTTCAGCGATTTTACATTCACATGGGCGCAGTTGTATTTCGTGTTGAAGGAATGGTGCGGGCATTTGGAGTTTGTGATTTTCGGCAACTTCTGCAGCGATGGACAGTCCAGAGTCTCCAAGTCGATGACCTTTGTTACGGGATCCGTGAATCTTGATAGCCATGAGCATTTCTCGAAACGCTTCGCATAGACGGTTGGAGCTCCTTGCAAGATTTCTCGAATTGTCTTTCTAGTTGCCTCGTATGGTATGCCGCTGTGATCTCATCGTATTCCATGGAAATTGCGTTCCAGCCACTTGTTTGTCATTTTGTACTTGGCCGGTAAAGAGTCCCATGCAAATGGTGCGTCGAAGGCGAGCGTCAGCGGTTCAGCATTCTTGTGGAGTTTGACGATGGACATCTCCTTTAGGACAAATTTGTTGATGGGGCTCTTGAAGCCCTGTACATCAACGATAAGCTCCATGTTGACTGACGTGGACGCGAATCATCGGCATGATTTTATACTAATTTTTTTCACCCCACCACTAATTGGATTGTACTCGACAATACGATCATGGAGGATCATGCAGTATGCTGAGGTTTGCGGTGGAATATTGTTTTCCAATTCGAACTCAAGACGCACGTCCACAGGACCGGACTTGAGAGAATCGTTTTGCTTTGAGCAGTCAATGACAACGAGGGGGGCTTTTTCTAAAAATTCCATCCTACTCAGCAATGGTTCAGCCTCTTTGTTGTAATAGGTCGGCTGAAAGTTTGCATACATCTCGTAGAGTAGAGCATATTGATTTTGATCAATGTTCAAATTAAAATTTCCATATGGATAACATTGGGAGTTGAGGTATAGTTTGACATCGCTCAGGTTACAATGATCAAAGTGGCTCGCATTGTGTTGTTTCTTATTTTTCCGTTCCGTCTGCAGCGCGAGTATGACATATCGTGGCTTCTCCAGCGGATTCGAGGTTTTCACAGACCACACGTGCTTGGAGGTGGCAAGCAGCAATGGATATTTATACAGTTCCCATGTACGAAAACTTATGGAAATTGGTGCGTCTTTGGCGAGAAACTTTAACAGTTGAATTTGTCGCTGCTCCGAGACTGTCACATACGGCACGAGCCATTCTATTTTATGCAATACGAGTTTGTAGTCTTCGGGCGCTGTTTGTACAATGGCATTGTCATCGGTCTTTGATCTTGTGAGAATCAACTCGTGCTTGGCATTTACGACAATTTTCCGATAATCTTCAGCGAATCCGAGGAGCATGCTGAGCGGTATACACACATCAAAGTTTCCCGATACATCTACAATCTGCTTGGTCTTTTCGACATCGAGCCATCCAGTGTTCTCGAGCATAGCACTTTTGGCCGGTGAGAGAGATGAGTATCCCTTAATTACACTCGTAATACCGAAATTCTTATTACGATCAATTTCTATGGCATTCAATTAATATCGCACTTCCTCAAACAAATGACATATGGCATTGTTGACGAGACTTGTAGCAGTGGTTGGCGCCCCATCACGCTTGGATAATTTCCCACATATGTGTAGGGAACTCTTGCTTGGCAGGATAGAGAGGAGGATAGAGAGATTCATCAAAGACCACGGGCGTTTGAATGTTTACAATTTCTTCTTCCATTTCACGCACCAGATGCACAAAGCACACACTGAATATTTTTTTACACGCTTTCGCCACGCACTTTGAGACCCAAATTCTTCAAGAGTAGCAGGTTTTGAGGTGTTAGCACTTTGGGCACTAACCAACGACTGATTGTTTTTATCCATGACCGTTTATTGTTATTGGAGGGTCTGCTGAAAACTATACCCATCACGACTTTATATGCAGGCGTATGGTGATTACTTCACCTCGGAAATTTACCAAATCGCCGTCCTGGTCCACTATGCGAAGCTGTATGGCATCAATCGTTCGGCTCGTGATTGGCTGATAAATAACGTGTGAAGGAACTTCAATTATCTTATAGCCCGGTGGCACAGATGGAAAAAATTCGTGAATTGTGTGTACTTTTTGTCCGTTAATATAGGCTCCAGCGGTAATATTGCACTCAACGCGTAGGGCGTTCACTTTGAGAATGGCTACAGGAAGGTCAGATTCGTGTCTTTTATTGGCTTCCAATTTGCGTGCAGTGAAGCCTAGAAGATGGCCAATAGAATCTTTCGGCTCAAAATTGACATCATGATCACACTCGATCTCACTGCGTAGCGTATTATTATTCGGTTTAATGCTGATTTTGTTGTTTTTACGCGTGAGCTCTGCTTGTACAAACGCCTCAATATCCTCTATTTCATAGCTACCCGTAGGTATCGTCAACACCTCATCTCCCACGTAAAGTTTATCATGGTCAACGTCGATATTGGGAATAGAGTTGAAGGTTAACAATTCAACGAGACCGAGGGTATAACTTTTGTGTGGCGAGCGTTCGATGGGGGGAAAGTACTGCGCCTCGAGTATGGACGATGAACCAGATACGATCAAAGTTAAGCTATCATCCATGGTGCTGGTAAATTGACAACTGAATTGTCCACGTCATTTCCTACCCATATATAGTGTATATTTGTCTTTGTGCTGCAATTGTCGAGAAAGAAACTTCAGACACAAATGTCCACATTCAATCGTATCATATTCCTGATATCCCTTATAATTATAATTAACGCTACCAGCACGAAAATATCTCATGAGTTCGGATGGTGGTGGAAGATTGCCGAAACTATCAAAGTACACGACTTTCCATCCAGTCTTTTTGTAAGCGACGGTGTGTTCCAGGACCGACATTTTCATCCAAATTTACAATTGCTGCCTCTCATTTCAGGGGTCCGCTCGCTGGTAATGTATCGCGCATGTAAACCCCACGGAAATATGGAATCTTGAGGATTTTCGCATATTTAAGAAGGTCGATGTCGGTGAGGGGTCGGTGAGGTAGCGTTACTTCTAGTTTTTTTGGTTTGATATGAAGACCCAATCCCTGCTTATATGGTTTCAGATGTAAGCCCTTGCCCAATGCAATTGCTTCAATTGTTCGATTATGGCGCTTACTTTCATCCAATTCACGTTTAGCTGCTTGAACAGCATTTACAGCTTTAGCTATACTAGCCGCACCACCTGACAAAGCACCAGCAGCGCTAAGACCCGCAAAAATGGGCACGAGGAATGGTAATAAACCACCAATTTTATGAGGTACAGGTAGAACCCGAGGTGTGCACATTTTGCCACCTTGTGTCTTTACAGCTGCACGAGCACCCTTTAGAGCTGATTTAATAATCTTTTGTGGATCATTACTTTCAATCATTGTCTTCTTTGCGGCGCCAATTATTTTTTTCAAACCAACGCCACCCTTACGGGCTTTCATCCCCATACCGAATGTTCTCTTTGTCCTCATAATATTTGCCACACCCCAAGCACTCGCTTTTTCACGGATGCTAGCGTCTTTAGCAGTAACACGTTGCCAAGCCTCTTCAGACAACACTTTATCCGCCAAATGTCTGGCTTCAAGGTTATCCGGATTTTTCGAATATGCAATATCATGTTGTTTGCATGCCGTATCCAATGGATTAATACCCGGATCACCACGAGCAAGCCGCTTGGTCAACTTTGTGCCTGGTCCGCAATACTGATACCCGGGCAGATGTAGTTCAACGGGGAGTTTGTTGATTAGGCGGTTGACGAAACCTTTACCACTCTTGCCATGCACAATCATGTCTAAAGACAATACGCGACTGATGGATAATCCCTATAAGAATGCTATTTATATGATTTCGCCGTTAGTCGTGTGTGAGATGACGCCCAACAAGCAAACTATCGGAGGCGGACTTCCCGTGATAAATTTCGATGAATTAGTCGAAGATGCTGGAGCGAAAAAGCGGCAAAAACGTCATGGAAATTTATTGCCGGATAGCATACGTGCACTGTTTTGTGGTCCATCGAATTGTGGGAAAACCAACGGTCTGCTCACTGTTATCATCCATCCCAATGGTTTGAGATTTGAGAACATTTACTTGTATTCCAAATCGCTGAAGCAGCCAAAGTATAAGTTGCTCGAACGGTTGCTCGAACCTGTGAGTGGAGTTGCGTATCATCCGTTCAACGCACATGAACAAGTAATAGCACCAAGTGAGGCACAACCCAACTCTATATTCATCTTTGATGATAAAGCGTGTGAAAAACAGGATAATGTTGGAGCCTTCTTTTTCATGGGAAGACACGAGATTGTTGACAGTTTTTATCTTTGTCAGACGTACACCCGTATCCCCAAACATCTCGTGAGAGATAATGCAAATTTCGTGGTGCTTTTCAAGCAGGACGATATGAACCTCAAACACGTCTACAACGATCATGTTAATACGGATATGACTTATACATGCTTTACAAACATGTGCATGGAATGCTGGAATTCCGACAAGTATGCATTTATCACTATTGACATGGATAGTGGTATTAATGAGGGTCGATCTAGACAAGGTTTTGATTATTTTCTGACCATTGATAAATGATTCATCGCTGGTGGTTGAAGAGACAGTATTATGCATATTGTGAAATTGCCAAGGCGAGCAATGCAATCAGACGAAAGCATCGAATGATGAAAATGGGAAAAGATAGCGATGAGCAGAGAATGCAAGATGTCTTTAAACCTATAGTGAGACCACTGGAGAAATTGGTGTCGTATAAAAACGGCGAGGTAGCGAAGGAGGAAATTAAGGATGAAAAAGTGAGTGATAATGCTGAAGAAGGAGATGCGATAAATAGTGTGAAAAATCAATTGAAGAATGAGACACAAGATTCCTTCAAGAGTGAAACACAAGATTCTTTCAAATTGATATATGAGGATGATGATGACTCGCAGAATGTTGATGAATTAATCGGTGAATATCTCCTATTATTACGAACAAATAGAAAGGCAGGCTTGGATGTTTTATATGGTGTACGGAATCTCGCAAAAAACAAATGAATGTTTGGCAATTCTCCGATAATTTTCGAGTCTCAACATATTCGTGTGGGTGATGTGAATTATCCGAAAACTATTGGATTAACGGAGCTCTTGTTTAAAAAAGTGCCCAATGTCGAAACTTTCACACCGGACGATTCGAAAAACTATGAAAATATCTTCATCTCGACAATTGCACACACAAATTTTACAAGCCTAATGAGGCTATACGACGTAATACCTGCCATAAATTCAACACTTATATCGCAAATATAGTCGATCATCATGTGGGAAAGGGTATGCCAAAGTATAAGCTAGCCAGAAAAAACACCCATTTGGACTATATTTATTGGGATAATCCAAATGAGCTAGTAGATCGTCTTCGCTTACTTTTGGGATCGCAAGCAGCTGGAAATTCTGCACATTCGAATGAAATCGTATCGATTATCGAGGAATTGCGCGAAGCTGAAAGCATTTATTAACTCAGCATCGGAGAATTCACGCATTCTCAACATGAGTGACGATGTGTTTGGACGCCAATTAAATAAGAGTGTGCTGCTCAGTAAGCAAGGTCCTCCAGGCCGACCTGGTATTGGGTTTAGAACGACAGCAGATGGCCATTATGACTTGGGGCAGAAACGATTGTGTAACGTCGCTAATCCGGAAGGACAAGACAACGCCATCACTCTAAGTGCTTTACATAAAAAATCTCGAAATATCATTAAGAACATACGCAAAGAAATGAATGAGAGTAATCAGTTATTGGTTATATGGACTTGAAGCTACGATGAGAGACATTGCAAAAACACTCGAGGCCGATGTCAAAACTCTACAATATTTGGTGATTCGTAATTCCGCACCATTGCTGCACTGGATGCGCGACTGAGTGGACTAGAAAATGAACGAGAAAAAGAGCGCTCTCGTGCTGGAGCTACATAGGCCTGCTCGACGAAATTATCCTCGTCGGCATGTGGACATCCGTAGTTTGGACGAAACCTGACAAGCTGATCTCGTCGATATGTCATCATACGCGCGTGAAAACTCCAAACATAAATTTCTCCTCACCGTCATCGATACTTTCTCAAAATTCGCCTGGGCCGTACCAATGTTGAATAAGAATGGCAGAGATACAGCAGCCGAAATGAAGTCGATAATCGATAAGGGAGGACGGACACCGCAGAACTTGCATGTCGATCATGGAAAAGAATTTTATAATTCCACTTTCAAGTCTCTAATGGAAAAGCACAATATTAACATTTATTCAACGTATAGTAATTTAGAAGCATCCATTTGCGAGCGTTTTAATCGTACACTGAAAAACAAAATGTGGAAGCAATTTAGCCTTCGTGGTAATTTTAAGTGGATCGATATTCTTGATAATTTAATGGCCGAGTATAATGACTCTGTACACCGTACAATTAGAATGAAGCCAAGGAATGTCAATGTCGGTAACGAGAAGAAAATATTGCGACAAGTTTTTAACAAGACTCAACCTCCAATGAAGAAGCCACCAAAATTCAAAATTGGCGATATCGTGAGAATCAGCAAATTTAAGAGTGTATTTGAAAAGGGTTACACACCAAACTGGACAACGGAAATATTTACAATATATAGCGTGAAAAACACAAGGCCTGTAATGTATAGCCTGACAGACCATACGGATAAACCTATTGCAGGTGGTTTCTACGAGCAAGAGCTTCTAAAAGTTAAATATCCCGATATCTATCTCGTGGAAAAAGTACTGAAGAAACGTGGCAATCGAATGTTTGTAAAATGGTTGGGTTTCAACAATACCCACAATAGTTGGATAAATACATCTGATTTGTAGTGAACAATAAAAAATCTTTTTTTTTTAATTTACGACTCCTCCCTCTCTGCCGAAGGCCCCAGCAAGTGGAGGTCAAGTGCCGTCTCCATGTCCGCACGTGCTGCAAAGGATGAAAAGTCCGTCTCCCCCGACACCGCATCATGTGTCCCTTGGGTAGCTCTTTTTTTTACTCGTCGCATTAGAATCTTTTTTTTCCCCTGGAAAAATGCGTCACGACGATATGGAGGAAAATAGTTTGAATGAATATATGGATTACAAAGGGTAATAGTTTTTTCTTCTTTATTTTCTACCAGTTGAAAAATATACAAAAAGATTGCGATGTTATAGAATATATTGGTGTTAAAATGGTATTCTGTAATGTCCCCATGGTAATGTGTTTGTGCTATTGAGTATGATATATCGATTATCATCGTGTGGGCTAAGAGCAATTTTTCTTTCGCGAATACAGGGTGCGCCAGAGAAACTTACTAATTTGAAAGGTCAATAAAAACAAAAGTACTTCAATTATTGTTTTAATTTTTTTTTATTTGAGAATACAATATCCCAATTTTTTTTCATGCAGTCTCGAAAATGACATCGGATAAATGGCGACCCCCATTGCGCATACACTGATGAAGTCGATTTTTGAAATTCGTATCCACTCTTTGCAGCATATCAATCGGTATGTTGGCAATGGCGTCGCGAATGTTGTTCTTGAGGTGTGCTATGGTCCGTGGTCGATCGACATAAACCAGAGATTTCAAATAACCCCATAAAAAGCAATCGCATGGAGTCAAATCTGGAGAGCGTGCCGGCCATTGGAGATCGCCTCTGAGAGAGATGAGGCGGTCGGGGAAATGTTGTCGCAACAAATTCATTGAGTCTCGTGCTGTGTGTGCTGTGGCTCCATCTTGCTGAAACCACACGTTCCTAACGTTCATTTCTTCGAGTCTTGGAAGAAAAAATTCCTCGATCATGTTCCTGTAACGAGTTCCATTCACGGTAACTGCGCGTTCGTGTTCTTCAAAAAAATAAGGACCAATTATTCCCATTACCGACATCGCACACCGGACAGTAACCCGCTCACAATTAAGTGGCTTCTGGTGAAGCTCACGTGGATTTACACCACACCAATAACGCATGTTTTGCTTGTTGACGCAGCCGGAAATGTGGAAGTGAGCCTCGTCACTGAAAAAAAACGACCGCGTCTTCAGGCAGGTTGTCAACCAGCATTTCACATGCATTTTGACGGGCAACAAAATCGCGTTCAGTTAATTCTTGCACAACAGCCAATTTATAGGGATGAAATTGAAGGTCTTCATGGAGAATTCGTCGAAAAGTGGTGTCAGAAATTCCCATAGCAGCTGCGTGTTTGCGAGCCGAACGCCGGGGAGAACGCACAACTGACTGCCTCACTCTTTCGACATTTTCCGGAGTTCTGATGGTCCGTTGAAGTCCATTTCTGGGTTTAGCGACACTTCCACACTCCCGAAATGAGTTAACCCACGACAGAATCGAATTACGGCCAGGAACGAGTCTGTGAGGAGGAATTTCAAAGCGAGCGCGGAAGGCACGTTGCGTAGCAACAAGTGAGCGACCGTTAGAAAAGAAGCTCTCGACTGCGAAGGCCCGCTGCTCTCTAGACCAGAGCATGATGGCAACTGACTGGAGGGAGAAACAAACTTGGGAACTTCCCCCTCCAGATGCGCCCCCTCTCGCCCCTCTACCCGCCCAACTCACCGCGCGGGAATTTTTTCAAATAAGTAAGTTTCTCTGGCGCACCCTGTAGTATATACATCGTGCAGTGTGGATCTTATACACGTTTGGCTCCGCCACACTTCAATCTCCTCATTTAAACACTGCATATAATCATCAAAAGTTATTGTTCTTGCGACAACGCCACTCTTTACACCTTTAACTTTTTTGTTATCCTTTTTACCATCTACTCTTAACGCATACATTTTTGACCGAAGTCCGACAAATTCCGTCATTATAGCACCGTTGTTTTCATCCTTTATAAGACCCAGTACTTTCTTATTTACTAATGGAATATCGAAAACATTGTCGATGGGATAATCACTCGCGTCGAGCCGGGCAATAGTTTGCTTCATACCTTCATATACATCTTCGCACTCAATGTGGTAGATAAGGCTATCGGTATCGGTGTACATTATTTTACATTTTTCACGATACAACGGAGCCATATGATCATAGTGGAACTCGTACAAACACGTTTTCGATATATCGAGTATGCACATACCAAAATATATTGGTTTGTAGAATTTCACTTCAAGTTTACGCAATTCAACGGCAATCAAGTTTTCGGAAAAGATGCTCCTACTGTGAAAGTTAGGCTTCGCAATCATCGCCTCGGCACCATATCTCCCCTCCCATTTTGTCAACAGTTTCACGTCAACGTGATTTCGAACGTTTTCCATTGTTTTGCCAAATACCGCATTATTCATCAGCTTATATAAATTTTGTTCAAAATCATTTTTCGCCATGGTTCAGAATTGCGTGTTTAGCTCGATGTAAGACCGTAACCATGGAGATTGTTGGAATTGCAATATTCGATGGATTTTTGTTATACGGAGCCCATGGCGTAGACACTGTTGAGCATTCCGGTAATGTACAATATAACGCTCTTTATTGTACAAAGTTGCGAGCAACTTGTCCTGCCGCTAACCGGGTGGTTTTCCACGCGTTGGACAAAACGGAAGATCGCTATGTGCATCGTGTAAATTTTGTGAATAATCTAAGTCTACCTCGAGAATGTAGCCCGTAGGTGAATCGTTTGAGATTAATGATACATTAAAATTTGACAGGTCGTTGACCCATTTGAAATTTGCATAAGGCAAAAATTGACACATTGCCCAGCCGTACAAATTGTTTACATCGAAATACATGAGATACGATGAAGCTTTAGACGGATCGTGTGACTCCATATAATTGTTATTCGCGTTAGCATATCTGTTCGAACATTGACTTAGTCCACCACGTATGTCACGTTCGATAAACATGACCATGTCAATGTCAGTGAGCAATTCGAATGTGATACTCGTATGCTGCAACATTGCGTCCCATGTATATCCGGGGAGTGAATAGTAATATGCCGGGTCAAGTCCATAGCTCTCAATACAGCTATCACGGAAATTTTCAAATATGTCAGCTAATAACAGGACATCCGTTTTCAAATATAGATCGCTATGTTCGCCTAACGTTTGAATAGAGAATTCCTTCCAGACATTTTCCGCGTGTGTATAGTCGCCCTCGCTTACATTGCCACCACTCAATGAACTGTAAAATGACTCAATTGGCGGTAGACACGTTTCTTGCAGCCTACTGAAGTCATCCACATATTCATATGGGAAAACACCTTTGCGCGTCAATAAATCGAATTGTTGATTGTTAGGAATTGCAGATTTCAAAACTTTTAGTCTATCCTTGGTAAGAAATGATGCTATTTTATCGAGAGAAGTATTGAGAAATCTGTACGAATCGATAAATCGCGATTTGATGTCATTTCGCGTATTATTCGTGAGTTTCACATTTTTCGTAAATGAAATATACTTTTCTTTTGTTATGGGAAGTACTTCGACACTCCCTTCAAAAGCTGCACCCACTTCCTTAATAATGGAATGCGCTTCATATCCGGATAAATTGTGAAATACGATGGGGATGAAAAAGGATTGCTGAAAGTTCGAATTGCAGTTCGAATGTGCCTCGATACACCCAGTCAAATGACAATGATCTCTAACACGTGTATCGCCGTGCGTAAATGTTTTCTCACATATGTGGCAGTGCGTAGCGCGGTGGAATTCTGCCCATTCCTCGCGTGTCAAATGTATCATGGGGACATTAGTACATAAAATGGTTTTTACGCGAATAGCTAAACTTTTCAGCTCTTGAACGAACCAGGAAATGCAATTATCACTGCGAGCCGACTGATATGTGGATATGGAATTTTCATATGAACAATGCACGTAATACGCAGCACTGAATACTTGGTGATGTTGATACCTATTTGGATCGTCGGTTTTCGACAAGACACACTCAAGGTCTGCGTATACAACGAAGGGGAGACGCTGCTTCCGATCAAAGTTGTTGAAAGTGAGACACTTGTTCTCTTCGCGTGGCAACTGAATGGCATATTCGTTCAGCTTTCCACAATCCGTTGTGTGTGACTCTAGTTTCACATCCGAACTGAAGTAATGCAAGCACCTGTGCAAAGAGATTTAATTGTTTTTATTCGACCGATTTTTTCAAATATATAAGTATGTTGCATATTTGATTGTATTGTAGGTTTACATACCGATCGCAGATATATTTTCGATGGTCCAGCATGCTAAGTTGCGAGCTCACCAGCCTGGATAAATTTTTAATCCACGCAAAATGTCCAACATTGGTGTCTGATGGATCTTGAAGGTACAGCAAATTTATATGCTTATCCCTTTTGTGCTCACTAATGCGTATTAGAAGGGTTTTCTTCTTCTCGAGGGTATACACATTGATTGATAAATTATTCTGTCGTTCGAATTTTTTTCTTTTTTCTAGAGTCACGGGGAAGGCAATACCCTGCAGATTTAAAACCGTCGAAAAATGTGGATATGAAGATTCACGATCACTGTTACGTTCGGCGGGGTATAGAGCCGCGACCACGGACCACGCAAAGCACGCATTGTCATTGGACTTTATATTTACTACTGCACGCTTTGTCATTACTTCCTGTGGCAATTTAAGGTGGCAACCGGCACGGATTGGATTATATTCATTCACACTTATGGTTAAATTTCGAATTTTTAACAAGGTCCAGCCACTATCGCGTTCTTGAAATACGTCAAGGGATGCTAGAGTGGGTTCGACAACGCGTTGTTCATACCACTCATCTAAATCAGATGTTTGAAAAAGTTCAAAGTTTTCTGTATTGACACTTTTGTTCGCGTGCTTATCACCTGCCACAAACTCACCATTGAACGTGGTATTAACCTTTACACTAAAATGTTGTTGAACAATGTTTTTCACATGTATAAGCACTATGTCTCAGGCATCTTCGAGAAATTGACGTGGTTCAATATCGTTGCCGTTAATTACTGAACCAGTCAGTATACGACTTTCGAATGCCGTCTCAATGTTCCGCCAAATCAAACCATTTCCTCGCGCACTACATCCAGCCCCCTCATGAACAAAACGTTGACGTATCGAATTTTTCAAACTTTCAAGTCGCGCTATCTGACCGATTAATGATCGGCGATTACCAATTGTCAATCGCGGACGTTTATTTCGACTTTGGTTCTCCAACGATTCAATTAATTCACTGTATTGTTGCTCCCACACATTGTACTCTTCCACCGAATTTATGAGTATAGCTTGTTCTCGTAGTCTTTTTTCTAACACGATGCTACACATATTTATAAGTTTGAAAAAATTGGTGAAGTAAGAAACGATGTTGGTTTGTTGACTGCTCCATTCAAAGTGTTAAAACTTCCGAGCAGCAGCAATCACAACGTTCCACAATTCAAAAAAAAATTATTTTCCCTCTTTATCATTATATTAATAGTCTAACAGCCTCCCCTCTCAGGCTTTTTTATGCCTTCATTCGTATAGAATCGGGGATAGAGCAGAAAAAAATAGAGGGATTTTACGAGTTTTTAAGGACCGGCCATATTGCTGACTGACATAAAACGCCATTCGATATCTAGACTGAATATTCAACATGGTGTCAACGGCGTGAGTGAGAGAGACATACTACATACATATATGCAAACCGATAGGACGTCTGTGCTCAAGTCGTGCATAGCAATCTGAAATCCCAAAATACTGGGATGTTCGCTAGGAGAAACCACTTTTATGCGTCTCCATACGTTGTTTTCAAACGTGGTTTTGTGGAGATCGTAAAATTCAATACTTGAGATGAATCCTAGCAGGTCAGCCTTCGCCTCCACGATGTAGGGTCACTTTTTTACAGTGCATCATCACCCTGGTCGACAGTCAAAAAAGAAACAAACATTGAGAAAAAATTCTTTCGACATCGTAGAAGGCCATTTTTTTCCTACCCATCCCCCTTATTTCCTACAGGCTGAGGAGAAAAACCGTTTGCATATCCTAGCGTTGAAGTATGGAAAAATTCGGGCAATACCATCCCTACCATTCTGCATCCCAATAGAGATCCAAAAATCGAAATCTCAGAAAGAATCGGGACAGGATTTTTCCCCATTCCAGTCTCCAACCTCCGAGGCGCGTTTTTAAAACGAAAGAGCTGTAGAAAAAAGAAAAGTGCAATAATGGCTGATCAAATCCGCGAAGTTGATGTGATTGATATCGTCGACGACGACGACAACGTAATAGACGTTATGGATGTAGACGATCTGGAAAGTGATATCGAATCGGTAGATTCCGCGTATGAAAGTGGATCTGATAGTGAAAACCACGATGTGCGGGAAAATAAAATGGACATGCTTCAAATTTATCTTCTCGACCAGAACGTCAAATATTGTGTGAATTATTTTTACTTCACGTCAAATGGTCGAGCGAAGTATTGCACTTCGTGCTATTTCCACGCACGGGACGCGTTTAGAGAAGCAATAAGAGTGTGCGGTCACTACCGCGAACGCTATGCTGAGATGAGGGGAATTTTCTGCAACGACTGTCGAGATCCACTGCATCAAATAATTCCACCCGACATGTGTACCACCTGCATAAATTTATACCGACCCAATTGTAAGTATTCCCAATCAACTTTGATATCATTGTAAATAATGTCAATGTGTCATATAGATTAATGAGACAAAAATGCATGTTTTGTTTGTTTCAGAACGATTGCATCGACGTCGATCTTTTATTTTATTTTTCATTTTTAACACACACACACACACACACACACACACACACACACACACACACACACACACACACACACACACACACACACACACACACACACACACACACACACACACACACACACACACACACACACACACACACACACACACACACACACACACACACACACACACACACACACACACACACACACACACACACACACACACACACACACACACACACACACACACACACACACACACACACACACACACACACACACACACACACACACACACACACACACACACACACACACACACACACACACACACACACACACACACACACACACACACACACACACACACACACACACACACACACACACACACACACACACACACACACACACACACACACACACACACACACACACACACACACACACACACACACACACACACACACACACACACACACACACACACACACACACACACACACACACACACACACACACACACACACACACACACACACACACACACACACACACACACACACATACACACGCGCGCGGTATTATGTATAACACACTCTGATAATTTATATTTAAAATTCTTCTATTATTGATGAAAATGTTCTATTGCAACCATTCTGTACGCAATTTATAGGAGAAAAAAAAAGAATAAGTACTTGCTAATTACGATTGTTGTCTCGTTCTATTCAACCCCCCCCCCCCCCACCGCCGCACGGTTGGCATTGTCGTCCACCCCCTCGCCGTGTGACGTCACACCCCCACTCCCGGTTACCTCGTGCTAGACCTCTCTGTACTGCCTTCCCCCTCTGCAGCGGCTTACCCCTCCCTGCCGCGTGACGTCTGCCCTCGGTCCCCCGCGCTGGAGCCCCCACCCGCTCCCTCCTGAGATCCCTGAGTTAGAACCGGTCCTGTTATACTACTGCGGTACACCTATAAACGAAATTGGAGCGAACGATATCGAGACACACACACAATCAAACTGTACATGAAACGAATTCGAAGCGAGCGGCACCGACAACACGTCTCGGTGACAGACGTCAAAGCGACAGTACAAAGATACGCAACTGCGGTGAAATGAAATTTACAGGGTGATTCACATCTGATGTGCTTGATCGAGTAAAGGAATTACCAATAAAATTCGATTCTTTTTGCCAGATAAAAAAAGGTCTCAATTAATTTACTCCCTAGTCGAGTCCCGAACCCAAATAAATTTAATGTAATAAGGGGTTACCCGTTACAATATATATATATATATATATATATGCAGGGTGATCCAGAATAGGTGTATCACCGGGAAATCCCGGGTTCAGCAGGTTACTCCGAATATTTCTACTGAGCCGTTTTTTTTTTTCGACCGCGTTATCAAACGGGAAGCATTAGAAAATAGGCGTTCGGTCTTCGAAAGGAACGATCGAATCCGCCATGAGGGACGATCGAAAAGGGCCGAAGAGTAGACGAAGCGCCACGTAGCCGTGGCAGACGTCAGGAGGGTTCTGCGATAACGCACCGTTTGACAGATGCCAGCGCGGGTCACCTTACGTTTAGTGAATCATTCGCTACGTTATCTGTCACCTATCCGGTTCGAGACTCGTGACAAGTGATTTGACGTTTCACCTATCGACTGCTATCGGTCGGCGTGCCAAAGACTGAAGCACGCCGAAATTCATGAGATTTACGATTTTTATCGTGCTTATCCATTGAGAGTGCCTGATATTTTCGTTTTCTTAAGAAATTAAAATTAACAAAACCAGCAAATTGTCAATGACCATCAAATTTCGATATACCGAGGGCTTTTTGTTGCGTATTGAAGAAAAAATCAACAGCCGGAATTTCATTGAAAAACTCAATAATTTGACGCTCAATTTTCGGCGATTCGATGTTTTTCGGATTCCATTTCTCATTCGACCACTCCGTCTAGTATGATAGTCGGAATGCAAAGTATGTTCGAGCTGGGTTAAGGAACATGAGGAGAAACTTTGCATTTTCTCATTAGGGGAGACATAATCAGTTGGTTCCAGCAAAAGAAAATCGAACACATTCTCGAAACCGTCCCGTCGAGTTTGTCGTTGATTTCATCTCGTTCCCGATTAGGGAGAGTGGATCATGTAAGCAGAAGTATAAGCTGCGAATACGGTAGCTCCTTTGCGTACGTGTAAAATATGAAATCAACGGCTCGATTGGTACATGAGGGTTGTTTTCTCCATAACCCCGTCCTACTCGTCATAAACTGCATCGATTTCATCTCTAGTTTAGTAAGCGATGCTGACGACGTGGATGGTCTATCGCTGTAACTGAACTCGGACGATTGCCACTAAATAACGTTCTTTTATAAAAGTGCGCAAATTTTGACATTTCAGACTGCGTTGGCATTCTAATATTCTGAAGAGAAATCACAAACAGATTGGCAACGCTTTGGGATTTCCGGAATCAATCCCTATCGGGACGTGAAAAATTGCATCTCTGGCGGTACAGAAGATCTTCTCACCTTGTTTCAAACCTCAAAAAACGTCGTATCGATTTTCTTTTCCCCGAACCGACTGATTTCATCTACCCTAATGAGAAAATGCATGTTCCTCATGTTCCCGAACCCAGCTCGCACATACTTTGCATTGATATTGGTTCAGAAAAACATCTTTCAGGAGATAAATCCGACTATCATACAAGACAGAGTGGTCGAATGACAAGTGAAATCAGAATAACATTCCATCCCCGAAAATTTAGCGTCAAATTATTGAGAGTTTGTTAATAAAAATTCGGCTGTTGATTTTTTTCAATACGCAAAAAAAATCGCTCGGTATATCGAAATTTGATGATCATTGACATTTTGCTGATTACGTTAAAATTCAATTTCTTAAAAAAACGAAAAGATCAGGCACTCTCAATGGATGAGCACGATAAATATCATAAATCTCATGAATTGCGGCGTGCTTCACTCTTTGGCACGGCGACCGATAACAGACGATAGGTGGAGCGTCAAATCGTGCGGCTTGTCACGAGTCTCGAACCGGATAGGTTGACAGGTAACGTAGCGAATGATTCGCTAAACGTCACATCACGCGCACTGGCCTCTGTCAAACGCTGCGTTTTCGCAGAACCCTCCTGAAGTCAGCCACGGCTACGTGGCCCTTCATCTACTCTTCGGCCCATTTCGATCGTCCATCATGGCGGATTCGAGCGTTCCTTTCGAAGATCGAACGCCTATTTTCTAATGCTTCCCATTTGACGACGCGGTCGGAAAATAAAAAACGGCTCAGTAGAAATCTTCGGAGTAACCTGCTGAAACCGGGATTTCCCGCTGATACACTTATGTTAAAAAATGGCACAAACACATACGCTTCATGCTTCATTTAAATGGCTGTACTGAATAGGATTTTTTCAGATATCAAAAGTCAGTCGTTGGGTTACTGGATCGGCAAGAAAGAAGAATTCACGATACACTACGAGCACAGCAATACGCCGAAACCCAGTAGTGTTATATCTCGTAATTAATCTCTTGAAACCATCTTTTGAAATGATTCGTCGTTAATTCCCCGGATTTCAAAGCCAAGTTTTCCTTATCAATAAGGAAAAGTAAGGGCCTATTGGGCCAACTGGACACAGTGACTCCACCTTTTGAATGTCGTTTTGACAGATGATAGTTTTCAATTCCTGTCTGTAATATATAGCTCGTTTTTTTGTATGCGTAATTGAACTCTTCTGCATCTTCCGAACATACATGTTCATTAAATTCGGGATCTACGTGTCATGTATAGTGTTAATGTTTTCCACTGTTATCTTCTACTGTGGCTGCTTCGTAAATTTTATGTCGTGAAAGAACATCCAAACCAGTGTCGGATTCTAGTTCTATAGGTTGATTCATCCCTTCTCTGATAATTTTTTCCAGATCGTTACTGAGCTGTTTTTCGCATTTGGTGTTTGGAGTTTGAGGCAAACTCATAGCACTTCTCGCTAGATAGATAAGACCGTAAAAGTAGAAAATTCGACATTTGCATGTTTGAATGCATAATAGTAAACGTTAATATAGATTTTTCGAAATCAATTTATTCTCGAAATTGGTTTTATTTTGCAGACTCAAAATCGATGTATAATTTGTATAATTGACATGTATAATATGCCTAATATTTACAAAAACACTGCTAGCATAAGCGACTTGCATTATCATTATTGCCTATTGAAACCGCAAAAGCCAGAAATTCAGGAGGATATTTTTCCACTTTACAAAAGTTATAATCACATGCATCTGTATCGGACTAAATCCTTCGAAGATCGAGATAAATATTTTTGTCCGATAATGGTACATATCGGACCTACACGCTTATACGTGTAGGTGAGCGTCGGGATGGAAGTGCCGATTTTGAGTAATTGCCGAAAATAACGATTAAAGTGTAATTCAGGATCAATTTGTAGACCATCTAGTGTCAAATTTAATGTAGTTTTTGAATTTATATTTGTAATTTGCATTTTTACAATAGTTTATGACTGAGACTGTGGGTCGTGTTGTGCCGATGACGAGGTCAATTGTGCCGTTCAGAAGGTGGGCAGTTCAAATAAAAATAAAAACGATTAACAAATGATAAACAATAAATAAGTAAATAATAATTTAAAAATAATAAATAATAAATTACATAAAAAACAAAAATGTTGTAATTTTTATGACAATGTTTTTATTAATCAAATAATATCCACTAACCTCATCTTTCTTATTTTTTTTTCTTGTAAAACTTCCCTTTTCGCTTGGTTTTTATGTTTGCCTTTGTTGGTTTTCACTTTACGTTGCAACTTGCCCGTAGCTCTGTTTTCCTTCGTGTTATTTTTTACTTTTGTGTTCTTCCCTTCTTCCTTGTTCTTCTCAGGCGGATCTTCGGTAAATCATTATACTCAAGGATGTCAGTAACAACTGCCTCTTGTTCAGCATTAAATATCAGCCTAGATTTGTATCCAACCATAGTAGTTTGTCCTGCTGTAATTTTATTCGCTAACCGTTGTAATGTATGACATATCTACAATTCGCGTGCTATTGTTTTCAATTTACTCCCGTCTTTGAGAACCGCGTCAGCAGCTCTTTGGAGTAGGTCCTTGAAAGTGGACCTACCCTCTCTGCCCTTCTTTTGTATGTACTCATCCTTCAAACAAAAAATTAGGTCATAAGAATGGGTCACTTGAAGGGGCTGGTGGTTGCTTGTTCCAGCGAACGGCACTTTCAGCCTCGTTACAAGTAGACACACTTTATATCAAATAAAAAAATATTCATTTAACTGAACTCCGATTTCAATATACCGTTCGACTCTTGGATGATTAACTATCGCTTTAATGAAAAACCGGCATTCATAATGTGAAAAAAGTTACACGATAGGATGAAAAGTATAAACACGAAAATAGTAACTCACAAACAAAAATGGCTGCTGCCGATGTGCGAGTGTTAGACGTTTTGCGTCACATCATGAAACTGCAGCTATTTCTTTCATCTTTGAGATATTTAAAGCAGTGGCGTAGCGTGGGGGGGGGGGGGGGGGGGCGAGGGGGCCATGGCCCCGGGCGGCGCAGATGTGGGGCGGCGGCGGCGAGCGGCACTTAGTTGCGAAAATAGGGAGGGGGGGGGGCGGCAAATTTAGGGTTAGCCCCGGGCGACAAAAATCCACGCTACGCCACTGATTCAATGAAGAAAAGACAATTCGAAGACAATAGGTACTGCAACAGTCGCTGTCTTCGCTACTGACATTCAGTACGATCGCAGAGCCTTCACAGTCATTGGGTAATGATATTATAATGTTCGAATTTTTAAAGACATTCATCACAAGAATTTAAGCCGTAAAAAGAAAAATGACATTATTATTTGAACTGTAGCTATGTAGGCATTGATTAAAAAACTTGATGAAAATTCGTGACACCAGTTCGACTCAACTAACAAGGAACAGCATTTAAGCGTTCGCCGTCGATTTTTTTAAAGCTCATATATGTGATGAAGCATCGAAAGCTATAAGACACGTATTTCTTTTATCAGTGAACAAACTTTTTTAAGAAGGAAAACCCTTAAGGGTATATATACACCTAGATGGTCGAAAAAATCGATTTTTTTTTCATTTACTTGAAGTTTGAGGTTTCCAGAATATCTGGTGAAAACGGCAAGTTAATATTTCGATAAATAAGCCTGTTACAGTCGAGAAAGTGAAACGTGTTTTGCGGCGCCGAGCCGACAGGCAGGTAGCGGCAAGCGACCCTTCGAACAAAGCGTGTCTAGACCTATTTTGCGGTTCTATTGTGTTTTTGGGCATGCTTGGCTCCAGGTAAAACGGAAATACTATATGACTGTTATTCATTGCCAGACATAGACACGTTTTGTCAGTAGCTTGCCGTTCGTGCAACTGTGCGTTACAGTGAATTTTCATTTGCGAATGAATATTCAGTGAAAAATGGATATAAAAAATAAAGGTTCTCGAGAAGCTCATCGATCCGGATTTTTTCGCAAAGGTCGAAGCAAAAAGAAAATACCGCTCAACAATCGATATTCTGCCGAAAAAATTTCCGACGAGAATATTAGTTCCAGTGCCAAAAAATTGAAGACTGATTGTGAGACATCCGCACCATAAGATCCAAATATCGGATATCGAATTTTTGTCTGTGTTTTCTGTCTTATCGGAATGTGTAAAGTGCAAAAAGTGTGATAGTGATGTTCGATTCTCTATAGAAAGCACTCGAGGACTCGGGTTTAAAATTGTAGTTTTGTGTTCATTGTGCAAACTGACTGTCATTCCTTCGTGCCCGTACATCGACACAGCTTACGAAATAAATACACGATTTTTTTTGTTATGCGTTTATTGGGGATTGGTTGGCGTGGAGCTATGAAATTTTGTGGATTCATGGATTTGCCGCCTCCGCTTCAACAAACGATGTATGATATGATAATTAATAACATTCATTCTGCTGCTTCAAGTGTTGTTCAATTGGTGTTAAAACAAGCTGTAAAAGAAGAACAACCGGAAATAACACAACAAAATTCGAGTGCTGATATAACAAAACTGACCGTTTCAGGAGATGGTACGTGGCGAAAACGTGGTTTTACCTCATTATATGGAGTTGCGGTTTTCGTTGGTGAGTTTACAGGAAAAGTTGTTAATTTTCTTGTAAAATCTTCTGATTGTGCTGAATGTAACCATTGGAATAAACACAAAAATACCGAGCAATATAGGGAATGGAAATCTAATCACGATGAACATTGTCAGGCCAGGTCAATTATGAAGGATCGTCGGCAAAATGGAAGTAGACGCCATGATAGAATTATTCTCAATATCTGTCGAAAAGCATGGAGTTAAGTACACTCATTACGTGGGGTATGGCGACTGTAAGACGTACACGGGTATAGTAAATGCGAAACCGTATGGTGATGAGATTGAAATTGTAAAAAAATAATGCGTGGGACACGTTCAAAAGCGAATGGGAGCCCTTCTTCGTGGATGCAAGAAAAACAATCCTGAAAGCGGCGGCAAAAACCAATTGACGGCAAAGCTTATAAATAAACAGAGCATTTCCTATGGTTTAGCTATTCGCAGAAACTGTAACTCCAAGGATGACATGAAAAAAGCGATAGGGCAACATTCTACAATTACGGCTCAACAGACAGCAAGCCTCGACATCATTTCTGTCCCGAAGGCCCCGAATCGTGGTGCAAGTGGCAACAAGCGGAAGCTAAAAAAGAACTGAAAAATTCTTCACGATTCCGTCACGACTATTCTGCATTGCCAAAAATGGTGTTAGATGTCATCAAACCAATATACGAAGACCTCAGCAATGACAAATTGTTAGAACGCTGTGTTGGCGGATATACCCAAAACTGCAATGAGAGCTTCAACCAACTTATTTGGAAGATAGCTCCAAAAACGATGAACAGCGGGCCCAAAATCGTTAACATTGCTGTATTTCTCGCAACATGCACGTTCAACAATCGTGTCACCTCATTATTGAAAGTTATGAACGTATTAGGAAGATCGATTGGATCAGGAGCGCACTTGTACGCTGCGCAAGAAGACGAAACTCGCACAGCGAAAGCCGAGCTGCAAGCGCAAGAACAGACAAAAGAAGGTCGAATACGGCGCTGACAACAAAATTTAGAAGCTATGAACTATGAACCGATTAAGTATTCCAGCAGCTTGAGTCTGTAATGTTTTTTCATCGCCTCAAGAACACCTTGGTCCATTGGTTGACATAAAGATGTGACGTTTGTTGGGATAAACTCAACTTTGATATCCCCATCTTGTAGATCTGGGTGAGAAGGAGCGTTGGTGAAAAGGAGCGTTGTCCACAAGAAGTAGCGCTTTTCGAGGAAGTCCATTTTCTTTCATGTATTTTTCTACAGCTGGAACAAACTCTGCCTGGAACCACTCTTTGAAGATGGCACCGTTCATCCATGCCTTAGACTGATTCGTGTACCACAATGGCAATGGTTTATTAGCTGGTTGCCGTCTAAATTTTCTTGGTTTTTTGGATTTGCCAATTAAAGTTAGGCGCAGTTTATGATTGCCAGTGGCATTACTGCATGCGAGGACGGTAACTCTTTCTTTGCTTTTCTTATATCCGGATGCCGTTTTTTCTTGTTTAGAGGCGAGGGTTTTTGTTGGCAGCATTTTATAATTCAACCCGGATTCATGACAGTTGTAAAGTTGATCGCCAGTATAACCTTCTTTATCGATGATTTTGTGCAGTTTTTTCTTAAAATAAGCGATAGCGGCTTCATCCCCGGATAATGATTCGCCGCTGATGGCAATTTGACGAATGCCATGCCGCTTCTTGAATCGATCCAGCCAGCCATCACTTCCAAGGAATTCTCGCTCCTTTCCTTCAATCAGCTCATAAAAAGCCATCGCTTTTTGACGAAGTAGAGGACCAGAAACTGGCACACCTTTGTCTCATATTTGTTCGTGCCACAAAAATAAAGCCTCTTCTAATTGAGGATGTGCACCTTTTCTCATTGTTTTTCGAGATTTCACTCTGCTGTCTGACGCTTGGAGGGAACAAAATTTTTCAATTTCTGATCGATTTTTCCTCCAATCAGTAATCGTTCTTGTACCGACGTTCAAATCCTCAGCAACTTTCGCGGGTGGCTCACCAACATCTATTCTCTGCAAAGCGCGAAGCTTTTGTTCCAATGAGATCACATTCTTTTTTCGTTTCGCGTCGGTATTCACGTTCCGCGATTTTTTTACCGACACTGGACTAATCTTTTTTTCGTTTTTGGCCAGGTAAAACTGAAGGTTTTAGGCCCGTTTTGGACATTTTAAAGCAAGTAGCGCGAGCACGAAACGCGTTAAATCGAAAACACACAGACGCACGACTTGACAACACTCGAGACGCACTAGACAAAGCTTTTGACTTTTGAAACCATGCAACACGAACACGAATTAACGACACTCGGACTCTTGACAGGCCCCAGTGCACTGATTAGCATTAGACTGCCGAAGAATGTAAACGAACACCAGCGAATGCATGGCTCCGGGCGCAAACAAGTTGAAACTTGTCCTTGCAAGTGGCTGCGGCACGAACGGCGCGATGCGTCCGACAGCGCCAATGTGGGCCGCGTAATTTACGTGGTTGATAGAGTATGTATGTACATATATGAAGAGGTGTCATGAGAAAATAAGTAATGGGTCGCGATGGTATTCGGTGGGTGGGGGTGGGGTAGGTGCATTTGAAAAAGTTTGTTCGGATAAAGCGGTTTTCGGATAAACGGGAGTTTACTGTATTGGAAAAAATTAAGGGGTACACGCCTTTCTTTGAGAGGTGGTTTCTCCATTTTAACCCGTTTTTTCGCCGATAAAAAAATACGTGTCGAACAGTTTCCAATGCTTTTTCACATATATGAGTTTCAATACGGTCGAAGGCGGAGACTTAAGTGATGTTCCTTGTAAATAATGTTTTTCGTTTGCAAGAATGTGTACGGTAGATCGGTTAACAATGATAAGTTTCTGAGTTTGTATAATTTCACAAAGAATAGTTCTTTCAATGTTACATCACTACGACCCAGGAAAAGTTCGAAAGTGCACCGAAATAATAGAACTGATGATTTCTTTGTATTCACTTATTTTCAATTTATGAATTATTCAAGCGGTGAACCAAACTAAAAATACGCGATCAACGTAGTATGGAATGCCGTTGAATATTGATGCAACCTTCTTGCATTGTGACAATGCCACCACGAGCTGCTACAGTAATACCATCAGATGGGAGGCGTTGTAGATCGCAGTTCACTTTGATCTTTAATAGTGAAAAATTATACTATAGACTAAAGGTATACTCACTCAACTTATATATTTTCGCATCCAAGTATACATTACCCTGCGAAGTGAACTGTTGAATCGGTGAACCTGTCATCAACGTTTCCAAAGTATCAGCACGGTAAGCTAGACATTTATGAGCAAACGTTCTTTCATGTCGATCGGGTCTTTAGATATTGACTTCACTTTTCTTTTGTGGCAAATAAAGAGTACGGGCGGACAGGCTATTCGGTTGAAGTCTTCAATTATCGTTTCAACGGATACTTTCGTAAATAGCGGGCTTAGAGTCACAAAGGACTCACCACCGACGACCGACTCGAGTGAATTCACCGTCTAGTCGTTGCTTTGTCAGGATGACAGTAACAACGATGGAATTATTTGACAAAGCATACTACAAGATAACTAAGTTGTTACTTTCGTTTCTTGGACAGTGGCCTCTTCAATCAGCATGCAAGAGACTGACTATTCAAACACTAATCGCATCGTTTATGCTTTCAATCGCGATACCAGAGGTTTGGGAGCCTTCGGTTCAAGTCAATCCGTCATAGTGATCCTAAGAGTATTGAAAAAGTTGTCCATACAGGTGATCAAGTTTATTAGTGCTTTGGACGACCTGGAGATCGTAGTCGAATGTATTCCGCCCCTTGGATTACACGTTTTGAATGCTATGAAATGTATCACAACTTCATTTCACGCTGACAAGGTAAAATATTATTGTAATGCGTATAATCTTATTATACCATGAATTCGAAATAGAGCACTGTCTCTGGCAACTAGCATTGATAATTTTTTTTGAAAACAGCTAGTGAAGCTCATGGCATGCATGGATCTTGACTGGAAATCCCGTGTAGGTGGAGACGGGAGTGATGTATTGCATGAATATGCAGCACGTGGAAGAATTCTTAGCACCGGTTATGCTTGTGAGGATCGGTCTTCTACATCATTAAGGGAGGAGATACCTTTCGGCGAGGATAAAATTGTTGATTTTCATGACTTTTTTAGAGAAAGATTCCTTCACCATTGTCGATACTTGGCGTATGTTTGAGTACTACTTTTGGCGGCTGCATGGTATTTTATTTATATTAATCTTTGAAAATAGTGGAGGTTTGGCACAGTATTCTAAACGGGTTGCCGCGGATGTTGTTGGGCGGCCCGACACTTAGCGTCGGCGGGTAATCTGAAAAGAACCAACGAAGATTTTTTTTTTTTCAGTAACACTCATACGCAGAATATGAACCAGGAAAAAGTGAGACGTGTTGAAAATTGATGAAATGGTACGCTTTGAAACAAAAAGATTGAATTTTCCATAAAATGGCTACATTGGTAATAAAAAATACTTTTATTTTAAAGATTTAAAATAATTCAGGATCATGTTTTAGACAATGAAGATAGAAAGATTTACATCAAATTTTATCAGAATCGGTTGATTAGTTTTTAGCTACACGTCTCGCCAGTTTTGAAAATGCACTTTAGAAGACCGTGCCCTTCCTCCGCCATTTTTAAAGATTAATAAAAATGAAAATTCCACGTAACAGCCAAAAGTAGTAATAAAACATACCCTCTGTCTAAAAAATGATCAATAAATCTTTCCTTTAAAAAAAATCATGAAAATCGGCCAATTTTTTCTTCGCCTAAAGGTATCTCCCCCCTAGATATAGATTTTTTTACAAATAGCAATTGGTATAATTCCGTTGGATTGTGTTCGCTTACTCACAGTCTACATGTTGGGAGGAGGTGCGCTGTATGTATGTGCACCACTCATGCCTTTGATACTCGACATCGTCCAACCTCTCAACGTAACGCGTCCGCGCGAATTTCTTTTTCGCACAGAATACTTCATTAATCAGAATGAATATTTCGTTCCAATATTTTTCCATGCATTGTTGACAACGAGCATATCAATGGTAATCGTTTCTGCCTGCGATACGATGTACGGTGCTTTCATACACTACGCTTGTGCGTTATTCATCGAACTAGGGTGCGTCTTGACGAATTAATTGCAAGCGATGTGCAAATTTTCGACAATTTTTTTATATTTTTAGCAAAGAATTGGATAAGCCTCATTCAGATGTGCAGGAAAATCTCTACATAAGGAATGTCAACGACCACATATATCAGCATGTCCGCAAATGCGTAGAAAAACACAAAGAAGCTATTGAGTATGTGACAAAAATGTACCGCAATCAAACAGTATACTCCTTTCAAAATCTTTAATTACCCTTTAGAAAATTAAATTAATAAGAAAATAATTTTTATCAATAGATTCTGTGATCTCTTGGCGTCTACGTATATGGTGTATTTTTTTGGTGTAATTGGAGCAAACATTTTTCTCATCAGTTTCACCGGTGTACAGGCAAGTAGCGAATCATGTTATCGCGCTTTTCCTAGTTGTAACACCGATGTAGATACCTACGATTTTATTTGCGTATAACATTTTATTCCGTTATACAGGGTGAGGCACATAATGTGTTACAGAGCAATAGCACTCAAACTATTGATCATGTCCAAAAATGTTTCAGACCAAAGTTTCAGTGTTCGATAAGGCCGTCATACTGGACCACCCTATCTTTTTTATCGGTGGAGGCGCTGAAGCTACGTCACGGTCAACACCACTTTTTAAAATGGAATGGTACATTTTTTTTAAACCACCTTGTGGAGCACCTCCAGCCGCATAAAAAACATTGGGGGTTCAAAGTCGTTCAAGGTCATTCAACGTCAGTATCGTTTATACAAATCTAAATATCTAGATATTTAGATTGGTATTTCATTTTAATAGGTGACGTTGAATGACCTCGAATGACTTTGACCAATATTTTTTATGCGGCTTGAGGTGCTCCATAAGATGGTTGAAAAAAATGTACCATTCCATTTTAAAAAGTGGAGTTCCCCTTGACGTAGCTTCAGCGCCTCCACCGATAAAAAAATAGGGTGTCCAGTATGACGGCCTTCTCGAACACTGAAACTTTTATCTGAAACATTTTTAGATATGATCAATAGTTTGAGTGCTATTGCTCTGTAACACTTTATGTGCCTCACCCTGTATATACCATGTATGCACTGAACTGCACTTTTCTCAGGTACAGCGTTTTCAATGATTCCAGACAGTTCTGAAACTCGACGATCCAAGCATGATAATACGATATGGTATTTTTGTCTTCGGACAGCTTATGCACGCTTTCTTTCTTTGCTGGCATGGTCAAATGTTGATAAATCACAGCGAAGATATAATTTTTGCTGTGTAAGGAGAGTTTACACATCAACTTGTCATAGAATTAAATTTTTCGTCAATAACAAGATTATTGCTTTCAGTTACAAATCTCGCTGGTACGACTGCTCATTCCGATCACGCAAACTTCTGACACTAATGATAATGCGGAGTGGCAAGCCATGCCAACTGACGGCTGGCAATTTATTTCCGGTATCGTTGGAAACTTTCACGGCGATTATAAAAACAGCCATGTCATATTTTACCGTGCTTATGTCTTTACAATGAAGTCTACACAGTTTTTTACTCTATCTAAAGTGCAGTTGTGCGTAAAGCAGACAAGGTCCTGTTAAACATCGCGTCATTTATTTTGCTTCTCGGATTATGTTTGTAATAGTAATTTCGTATTTTCAGAAAAATTAGTGACAGTATTGTAATTGCTTGTGGAACTTTGCAATAGGTCCGGATATATTCTTTCAAAAATTGATGCGAACATGTGTTTATATACGTTTCGGCCCCTAATACAGAACTGGTGAAATCGTTCATTACTGTCTAAAGGTATTCCTTTTGCGGAGGGCCTTATTTTGTGAGATCATAAGAAGGGCCCTTCTGAATCGTTCGTAAATTACAGTGGCGCTCAATACAAATAAGTTACAATAAATTATTATACCCAAATATAAACGGAAATAAAAAATTTCGCGCAAATTTATTAAATTTAGACATTTTTACATATTCTCTGAAAAGTCGCGGGCACGAAAATTCTTCTGCTTGTGACATTTTTCTAAGTTTTATCATTCATATTTTTTTTAACATTCGGTGACCCCTTGTTTTTATTGTTGTCGCGGAATCTTTAATTATTTGTACACGCGTGAGCAGTTTATAAAGGGTTTCTCAACATTATCTGACATTCTAAATTGCACGCCATTTTTTGTGGCGAACATAGAGTACTAATCTTTGACAACTGGCATCCGGAGGTATGGAGGTTTAGTTGTGAAGAATTACACGATCGAGCAAGGCATAGAAGTTGTACAAATTCGCTACAATGTTGTATCCCCGGCTTGAGAACCCGGGATAGGTATTTTTGGGATCGTTGCGAAATTAAGAGTTGGAACTCAAGTTCGTTGAATAGGAATATAAGTTCATTACTGGGCTGGTCTTATAATTGAATTTACAGTGTGTCGGTCGTACCTTAGGACCGAATCGTTCAAAAGCCAACCAAGGACTGTCTGTTCCTTGGTGTCTTCTCGTAATTGTCGACTCTGATTGTCGTAATTTGCCCAAGATCAAGCATCGTAAGATGCTTGGTCAGGACGTGTCCTTGCGAAAGTGTAACTCTCGCAAGGAGGGCAATAAAGTGTCACTCTCGTAAGGAGGGCAGCAAAGTGTAACTCTCGCAGTTGCGCAAACACTTTTGTATTGCACAACTTTGCGGACACAACAACAAAAATGGTGAACATTTTGCAGAGACGGTTCGAAAAGTCCGCGCATCTTTTGGTAATTATAACGCACCATCTTGCAACACTGTGGTGAAGTTAATCACAAAAATGGGGGTCTGTGGTTCAATTCTGACCACGAGTCACTGTTTGGTTCGGATTTTGGGTTCAGGAAGTTATGTGCCGTACTTTTTCGAGAATGCTGCTGGAAATGCGGCGATCGTCAATGGGATTCGTTATCAATACATGATAACCAACTTTTTATGGACTGAATTGAATGGCACCGACTTGGAAGACATTCGTTCAACAAGATGGCGCAACCGGCCACACTGCGGGTGTCACATCCGCAAGGGATGTGAGCATATTTTCGTTGCCCTCTTTGTTTCTTACGCCTAACGCAATAGCACGGAATAAGGGTAGAAAGGGGTAGTGTGTGGGAAGAACAGAATCAAGGAATTAACGAGAGGTTTCAGTGCTGAGGAATAATTCTACAGACTTGTGTATGATTGACACTATGTTATTGATTATAAGATACTAGGCGGGTTAAAACGATCAGGTGTACGATAAATGATACAAAAGAAAAAGGTAAACACCCGCCGGTGCGGGTGGATGGATCAATAGAAGATTAATTCGTATGAAAGTTAATTGGATATATTCTTTAGGCTGCTGGATTAAGATTTGATAGGAGAACTAGATTCGATGGTAGTTGACGGCAGACCGAGCTCTGAATTTGATGAAGATTGTCGGGAGACTGCTTCGACTTTTTGCATACTGACCCTTCTTGGTTCGCATGCGAATTTTTTTAATGAGTGGGAGGCAATCTGGTTTCTCTTCTTAGAAATAATAGCGCTTATGGGAGGGGCAAATTAGCTTTTTTTCCCTTTGTTAATCGACTGCGCATGATGTGTGTAGCCGAAATTCGCGCTAAGTCGTTCGCCACAGCGCGGTGACCGTTTGATTCGTACGGCCGAGCAGTTTTCATACTCCGCTCCGGTTACCGGGTCGAATCATGCAGGGTACTCTTTGTCTTCAAGCACATGGGCCAGCGTAAGGTTTTTTGGAGTGAGTTGCTATATGATTTTTAGTGCTGCGGCTTTTCGTGGAATATTCACCCGAGATCGTGTTCTTGTTGAAAGCCAATGTGATAGGAAAAGTCCATGACTGGCGGTGCTGTAATTGCGCATATATCGCTGTGGTTTGAATGCGCTCGCAGACCATTCGCAAGTGCCTTTTTATGCGGTTACGCGTCTTATTCTTAGATTTGTACATTTAATAAGCTTATGACGGCAAATGAGCATATTGGGAATAACCGAGATATGACCCCTCCTGCACATTTATAACACAGGCGAAACAATGCTGTTGTTGCAGACGAACTTTCATGGTCATGTTATCTCGCGCCGCGGCGATGTGAATTGGCCACCTAGATCGTGCGATTTGACGCCATCGGACTTCTTTTTTAGGGGTTTTCTGAAAGGAAGAGTGTATGCTAATGATCCACAGAACATTTCGGAGTTCAAGGAAGCAATTGGACGCACCATTAAAGAAATTAGTCCGCAATTCTGCAAAAATGTTATTGAACATTTCGTCAAAAGAGTGAACGTTTGCAGACAGGAAAGAGGAGGCCATTGATCGAGTATTGTGTTGCACACATAACCTCCATGTTTATACTATATATAGAAATAAAAATATTCGTACTTTTCAAATAAATAAAACTTTTGATTAATAAATTAAGATGCCAGGTCATTTTCAGATACCCTCTATTAGGCATCTAGAGTTATTTAGTGTATAAATTATTAGATAGAAATTAAGCCAGCGTGTCATCTCCATAAAGCGCCGTATAAATGAGACAATTATCAGAGTCGTCATTTTTCGTCAAAAGTTCAGTAACTTGGCATCAAATATGACCAGTATACTGGGATGTATTTTCACTTGATTATAGACGAAAATCAGTTAATTGTTAAATATTCGGGTTCGTGAAAGGAATACCTTAAGACACAACATTTAATTCCTGAAGTGGGCGCACCAATTCATCCCTCGGAGCTGCCGCACGTTACGTCACGGAGGAATGTGAGCGGTACGAAACTGTAACCTCGGAACACGAAATATACTTGTACTTCAAAAAAGGAAAACAAACGTACGAAGGCGTACCGTTTTGAAGGCTTCGTTCCGTCCCAAAGGGAAATATAGATGGGATGACGGAGCCCCCGAGTAAGAACGTAAGTAACCGAATTCCATGGAACATTCGCAGTGAGTCCTTTGTGGTGAGTCCGTGACTCACGAACACAATGTAACCGCTTGAGAAGAATTTTGTTCAAGTTTCCGTTCGAGATTTGGTTCAAGAAACAGATTCTACCTATGGCGTCGTTAAGACTTGGAATAAATGTGGAGATATCTGACAATGAAACGTTGCGAGGTCGATGTCTCCGATTTCGATGAAATTTGGCATGCTTGTAGAATGGGTGAAAATAGGCGGCACGTATTTTTTTATATCGGTGGAACCCGATTTTTAGGGGTTAAAAAGAACCCTCGAAAATTGGGGTGTTTTTCGTTTTTCGTCGATAACGTTTTAACGGTACGAGATATGAAAAAACTTCAAATTGCAATAATGTTTATTTTTTGCGTGTACTATACATTGGAGATGAGAACGATGCAGATAGCAACAAATTTCATATTGTTTATTGCAAAAATGCAATTTTTTAACCGTATTTCCAAGAATTTTTAATTCATTGGGATATAAATTTGCGTACATGTAGAGAATTAAAAAGTGCGGATTTGAATATTTTCTTTTTCCGATATTTCACAATTGAGGGGTTGAAACTTCCCGTCGATTTTTTTGCCGAGAGCATCGTATAATCAGCTAGCCTTTTGGCATTTCATTCTAAATTCACGTCAACATATGTTCGTGTTATGACGCCATTGCATATTTGTAACATTCCAGCCCCCCCCTCTCCTCCAACGGTCCATCTCTCGAAAGGCAATCGTTCAAAGTTCTTACCGTGCGGCATGGACGAAAAATTGTAGAAATAAAAATAGGTTACAAAGAAAGTACAATCAGTCAAAATAGTCGATATACATTTTCACGTTTTGGCGGAACGACACTCTTAAGGGGTCAACGCACCCTTAAAAACTTCGTTCTTTCTATAGCTCGTGAACGGGCCGAAATACAAATAAAGTTCGAAAGGAAAAAATGTTGTATTCTTTGACTGCTAGACGTTCATGATGATAATGATGAGTACACTAATAAATGGCGTGTTGTTTATTGCAATAATTCGTTAATTACTTGTGAAAAATCACTCTTCAGTTTTCCACTAATATGGGCAGAGGCAAGGAACGCAATCACGGACCGACTGTGTGCTTCGGGAAGCAACTGGACTACAATTGTATATTTACGAAAAAAATTCTCCCCCGCCACGTACTGCCTTTGAAGATTACAACAAAATCGGAAAAGTGTTGTCACGCTTACTCATTTAGGAAACCTTTCAACTCTCTGTTTTTTATGGATTATACTTATTACAATAATGATAGTCATGATAAAAGTGTTTGAAACAAAGAGATTTCTTACACCACGCACAAGTGATAATAGCTGCTTCGCCGCATATATCGCATGTCGGTACATTTTGTGAAAAGCAAAATTCTACCGGATTTTCGAAGTTTGGTGGTCTTTCTTCTTCGTACACGCTTTTGTACCACGCATATTTGAAAAGGTTTGTAAACCGTGGAAAAGAAAACTGGTTGTGTGTAAAATATTGTAATTTAACAATATTCTCTCTCAAATGCAGATTGACGTCGTAATTTTATAATATTACTGCGTCAGAAAAGTGTTTGACGAAGTTTTTCCATACACGGAAGCCATAAACATCAACGGGCTGTAACATTCCAGTCGTACGTGCAGGAATTACTAATTATCATATGGACTAATTGTCTACAGAACTAATGAAACTGGTGCAATATATTTACCTGCTGGAATGGTTAAAACTTTAATGTCTTTCCCTTGCATATCCATTTCTTTAAATGCAGTTGGACATTGACCGCTCCAAGAATCCAGAAGCATTACCGATTTTGGACCCGTATTGGGAATATATACTTCTTGGAACCAACGCTAGAAATGATTACTCGTCAATTTTCCAGATGTCGAAGCCAATAGAAATATATTTTCGGCTCTGAACATAGTTTGTTCCACTCGAGGACCAAATTTGCCAGTACGTTCGTTTAGAACGATCAACATAGGTGCCAAAAGCTTGCCACTCGCAGAAACCAAAGGCTGTATAGTCTAACTGTGTGTTGTTGATGTTTTCGATTGCACGACTGTCTTAACGTATTTCTGCCCTTCTTTCGCCAATGTGCGGCCTGTATGTAGCTCTAAATTGAATCCACTCCGATCAGAATTAAATGTGTTTTCAGCCCCACCGTTGGCTATGTTGACTTTCACCATTTCTATAAATTCGATAGCTTTGTTTTGAAGGGTATCAGCGTTTAATAATTGTTGTTTTGTTACATATTTAGTAGTTCTCCGTGACACAATTAAATGATGGTTTTTGAATGTCCTTAGCCACGAAGCGGACGCTTGGAAATTTACGGCTGGTATTTCTACAATTTCTCGTGCACGTAAGGCCCATCGTCGAATATCTATATCATGGACAGGCAGCCTTGTGTCCAACGCATCATTAAAATTGTTTAACGTGTAGTGAGCTATCTTTGCTAACTTTTCTTTGTAGGTGCCACCCTTATTTATACTATGGGCCCACCGGCGCAACGGCGGCTCTGATTTCACCTCTTTGAATTTCGTTTGAACAGATGATAACTTTCTATTCCCATTTGCCCGGGATCTCCAGTAATCTACAGCTCTTATCTTGTATTCGTAACTTAATTCTTCTATATCTTGGGTACCTACATTTTCATCAATTTCTGGATCTAGGTATCGTTGTCCGCGCTAATCTCCTTCACTGTCATCTTCTATTGCGGCTACTTTATGAATTTCATTTGGTGACAGAAAATCCAAACCAGTTTCGACTTCCATTTTCATAGGTTGATCCATCGCCTCAATGATCATGTTTTCTAGATCCTTATTGAACTATTTTTCTTGTTCGGTGATTGGAGTGCGAGGCAAATTCATAAGACTTATCGCTATGGATAGAAGTTGAATAACACTCACCGGATTAACGAACATTTTTATTTGTATTTCGAACTCAAAATGTATGGCTGGCTTCTCCGTGGTAACTGCAGCAATAATGATCGTTGGTGAATTTATATGACTTGAAACCCAATTGATAAATACACACGAAAAAAATAACGACGACACACGCTATTATCAGAACTGCTATTAATCTTTACTAAGGCGATTTCAAGGTTATCATGAGAGCCGCTCTTTGCACCGTAGTCGCTCTTTGCGAAGATTTATTTCTTTCGTTCATTGGTTCTGCTGTTTATCAAATTAAAGTTAAAGACAAAGATTAATTATTATAAGACAAAGATTAATTATTATAAGACAAAGATTAATTATTATAAGACAAAGATTATATTAAGACAATTATGCTGCGTTATAAGCTGATAAAAATGTTTACATCATTCTGTTCATGAGTTGTAGCGGCAACCCAAAAACGCTATAATCTCTGCGGATAATGCCTTCGATACGGTGAGCGGAGTGGAATTTCTTCGTAAATATACAATTGTAATCCAGTTGCTTTCCGAAGCACGAAGTCAGTCCGTGATTGCGAGCCTTGCTTCTGCCCATATGAGTGGGAAACTGAAGAGTGATTTTTTACAAGTAATTCCCGAATTTTTGCAATAAACAACACGCCATTTGTTGCTGTACTCATCACTAACATCATGAACATCTAGTAGTCGAAGAATACAACATTTTTTTCCTTGGAACTTTATATTTATTTCGAAAACGAGAAAATGTGTATCGACTATTTTGACTGATTGTATTTTCTTTGTAACCCATTTTTATTTCTACAAATTTTCGTCCATGCCGCACGGTAAGAACTTTGAACGTTTGCCTTTCGAGAGGGAAACTGTTGCCGGGGGGGGGGGGGGGGGGGTGCTGGAATGTTACAAATATGCAATTGCGTCATAACACGAACATATATTGACGTGAATTTAGACCGAAATGCCAAAAGGCTAGCTGATTATACGATGCTCTCGGCAAAAAATCGACGGGCAGTTTCAACCCCTTAATTGTGAGATATCGGAAAAAGAAAAAATCCATATTCGCACTTTTTAATTCTCTACATGTATGCAAATTTACATCCCAATCGATTAAAAATTCTCGGAGATACGGTTGAAAAAATTGCATTTTTGCAATAAAAGATATGAAATGTATTGCTATCTGCATCGTTCTCATCTCCAATGTATAGTACACGAAAAAATAAACATTGTTGCAATTTGAAGCTTTTTCATATGTCGTACCGTTAAAACGTTATCGACGAAAAACGAAAAACACCCCAATTTTCGATGGTGCTTTTCAACCCTTAAAAATCGGGTTCCGCCGATATAACAAAATACGTGTCGCCTATTTTTACACATTCTACAAGAATGCGAAATTTCATCGAAATCGGAAACATCAACCTCGCAACGTTTCCTTGTGAGTTAGTTTCGATTATAATTTGAAAAAAAATTATTAATTGATGACTTATCTTTTGTTGTACAGTTTTGCAAACGCGATTAGTTGATTCAATAAGAGTGAACAGCGTCGTGTTGTGAAAAAAATCATTCGGTGTTCGACGACGAAGCCTGACTAATTCCCTGACTGATTGACTTTGACTCTTAACAAGGAAAGGTCTTGAAGTGTTCCCATTCGATTTTTATAAAATTTGGCATGTCTGTAGAGTTAGTTAAAACGGTCGATATGTATTTTTGTCATATCTGCGGATATAATTTCATTTTTTGAGGGGTGAAGCGCACCCTTCATCTATTTGACGGGGTGAAGCGCACCCTTGAAAGTAGGGGTGTGCTTTTTGCGATAACTATATTGTTACGCGGCCCTTTCCAGCCCGGGTGTCTTTTTATTTACACAGACTCTTTGTACTCCTAGCCAAGTCCCCCGCATCATAAATTATCGCTTCCTGGACCGCACTTCGACCCGATGCCGTGTACCTCGTCTCTGACTTTCCCAGGACACAAGTATAATCGACTGCATTCCAATCCCTCTTCACATACCGTCTACACCCAACACACATAAAATGTGAAATGTGAACAGAAATTTCCTTCACTCTGAACAGGCAATTTTCTTTGCACTGGACAGAAAAATTCGTCCGCAAAGAATAAAGAATTTTCTTTGCCCCGAACAAGAAATTTCTCTCACTTTGAACATACAATTTTCTTTGCCCTCGACAAAAAAATTTGTCCGCACAGAAAAAAAATTCCTTTGCCCCGTACAAGCACTATTCTTCACTCCGAACAGAAAATTTTCTTAGCACTGAACAGAAAACTTGGTCCGCACAGAATAAAAAATTTGCTTTGCCCCGAACAAGAAATTTCTCTCACTCCGTACAGGCAATTTTCTGTGCCCTCGACAGAAAAATTTGTCTGAACAGAAAAAAAAAATTCCTTTGCCCCGTATAAGCATTTTTCTTCACTCCGAACAGAAAACTTTCTTCGCACTGGACAGAAAACTTGGTCCGCACAGAATAAAGAATTTGCTTTGCCCTGTACAAGCAATTTCCTTCACTCCGAGCAAACAATTTTCTTCGCACTGGACAGAAAAATTGGTCCGCACAGAATAAAGAATTTTCTGTGCCTCGAACAACAAATTTCTCTCACTCCGAACTGACGATTTCCTTTGCCCCAAACAAGAAATTTCTCTCATTCCGAACAGACAATTTTCTTTGCCCGCAGCAGAAAAATTTGTCCGCACAGAAAAAAAAATTCCTTTGCCCCGTACAAGCAATTTCAGTTGAGTGGAGGAACAACGAATTTTCTCCACGCCGCACAGAAAATTTCCACTGAACAGAAAACTTGGTACGCATAGAATTAAATTTGCCCCCTAGAAGCATCTTTCTTCACTCTGGACAGAAACTTTTCTTAACAACGAACAAAATATTGACCAGCACAAAATAAAAAAAATTCTTCGCAGTGACACTTTAGCAAAAAATTATTTTATATATACGTCAATAAACTGAGTGTTGCAATTACCATGGTTTCACAGAGCACATCATTTTCTTCATTTATGTAGGTGTGCACGACGAGCAAAAACTTATGTGTTTCGCTTTTAAAATAACACAATTCGCAATAGAAAAATTCTTTCGCAAGTTCGTGCATAACGTAGCGAGGTTATAAAGCCGCCATATTGTCATATCAACTCACTGGACGCGTGTTGTTTGTGGTACACGCGTGCAAGTGAGTTGTTTCACGACGCTTTGTGTCGTTCGAGTCGCGTGTACCTACACTAAGTGTGTCGTTTGAAAGAAAATGGCTCGATATGACACGCTTCATGTGTGTTACATTAAGCATGTTCTACAGCAACATATTTAAAACGCGTTGTTACCAAGAATGGTATAGAGCGTATTGTTTCAACACGGTAAAATAAGTAAAACACGTTGTTTCAACGCGTTAATCAGGTCCTACACACGCTGTAGGCGTGTTGTGTGTTGCTTTAACACACCGACAACACGCTTATTTTTTACAGTGCACGGACCCGCCTAGTCAGTGCAGCTGCTTTTCCTAGAATTCAGAAACACACGCGTGTGCGTTTCCCATCGAAATTTCCAGACGCTCTCCCAAAAGTCCTCCCCACTACGAACACTGTCCCACGGCCGATTTCTTCATAAAGGTGTTTATTCTGTACGTAGTTCTACGTGTATCGTGCGATAGTTCTGTACGTAGTAGTACGTGTATCGTGCGATAGTTCTGTAAGCATTTTACTCCTAGACTGTACTAGACGAATGTTGTAGCCAGACTCGTTGAATAAATCTGCCTCACAATTCGATTAAAGTGTCAACCGCGTCCTCCCATCCGAAAACCGCGCTTCGAAGCTAAACTGGCCACCGAAATCAAGCAAAATCCATTCTCCGACACAACAATATGAACGGAACTAGATACGCAGAAATTTCAAATTGCAATAATTCTTCATTTTTTAAGTCCTATACATTGAAGATAAAAACGATGCAGATAACAACGAAATTTATATTTTTTTTCTATTTTAAAAATGCAATTTTTAAATGCGTGTCATCGAAAGTTCTGATCTGATTGGGATGTAAATTTGCGCATGTGTAGAGGATGAAAATGTAACGGGTACGTATTTTTTTGTTTTTCCGATATCTTGTAATCAAGAGGTTGATCCGCCCTTCGATGTTTTAGCCAATACCGGCGTGAATCTGCCCTTCGATGTTTCCGCCAATACCGGCGAGGGTCTCACCGTTCGGCATGGAAAAAATGGCACAAATTAAATTTATTTGTTTTTTGGCCATAACTTGTGAACGAAGCGAAATAAAATTAAGTTCAAAGGCAAAAAACATAGTATTCTTTGGTAACTATGCATTAGGCTGGTAACGATAAACATATCAGCGAGTTGCGTATCGCTTATGGTAATTATTAGTTTGTTGCATGCATACCTACGAAGACTTTTGTCTCACCGGAATGGCACGTGGTACATGTGCAGAGAATGGAATATAGTCCACACATGGTTTAAAAACCAATTAATCGATATCTTGCAATTAATGGAGGTAGTCCTCTAGGAATAACCGGCTAACTTCATGCTTCCGGAAACAACTGGATTACAATGGTACATAAACGAAAGCATTCTCCTCGAGACGTACCGCCTTTGAAGATTAAATCATTTTCAGAAAATATCCCAGCGCTTATCTATTTAATAAAGGATTGAACTATACATTTTTTTAAAAGGATGGTGCGTATTACAATAATTATAGTCTAAAAAGTGTTTGAAACAAAGGGATTTCTTACACCACCCACAACTGATAATAGCAGCTTCGTCGCAAATATAGTATATCAGTGCATTTTGTGAAAAGCACAATTCTACTGGATTTTCGATTTTTTATGTTTTTGTTTCTACGTAACCACTTTTGTACCACGCATATTTGAGAAGGTTTGTAAACCACGGAGAAGAAAGCTGGCGTTGTGCAAGAGGCTCTAAGTTAAAAATATTGTCTCTCAAGTGCAAGTAATTGTATAATATTACTGTCAGAAACGTATTTGACGGTTTTTTTCCCTACGCGGAAACCGATAAACATCCAGGGGCTGCATCATGCCTATTGTACCTGCAAGAATTTTTTATTGTGAATAATTTGTGTCTACAGAATTGATTAGTGCAATATATTTACCTGTTGGAATAGTTAGAACATTAATACGTTTCCTTTGTGTATCCATTTCTCGAAATGCGACATTGGCCGCTCCAAGAATCCAGAAGTATTATTGAATCTGGATCCGTATTGGAAATATATATATTTCTTGACGCCAGCGATTGAAATAATTAATCATTAATTTTCGCCATCTCAAAGCCAATATGGATATATTTTCTGCTTTGAATACAGTTCGTTTCACTCGAGGTCCAAATTTCCCAGTAGGTTCGTTTAAAACGACCAACATGGGTGCCAATTATTTTACGACTGGCAGAGATCAAAGGCTGTATTTTACCATCTTGTTTCGTCCTATGAATGTACTGTACGTTCATTCAAACATCAACAACACACAGTTATACTCAATTATGTGTTGTTGATGTTTTCGATTGCACTATCGTCTCTACGGCTTTCTGTCAGTATATTACCAATGTATACGACCTACATGTAGCTCTAAATTGAATCCGCTTTGATACAAATTAAGGTAGTTTTGTAGGTACACGTATGAGCCAAAAGTTTTGGTCGAAGCGTATAGTAACATCCAATGCCTACACGATGCTGATGGTTGTACATTTTTGACAGAGCTTGTACCCTCTATATGTCCCACACACTCGCACGTCATGCATAGATAGATCTCATACTTGTATAGAGAGCAGCGCTGTAGGCGTGGCAACAGCGCGATTTTCCTGCAACCACAGCGATGAGCTTCCTAGGATCTGTCTTTCGCGAAATATTTTATATAAATAAAAAAAGCGTGATAATGTCAACCCAAATGCGACATAAAGGAACGTTTACAAGAAAAAAGGCGCTTGCTAAAAGACTGAAAACTGTGGCAGCCATGTGTCAAGCAAATCGGGCTAAACGCGATGAGAATAATCATAACCTCAACGATGAGCAATAAAAATTCGCTGTCGAAGGACGTCTGAACGTGGATTTACAACATCTTGCCAACAGTATACATTGTATTTGCTGAAACACAGACATTTTTTTTAGGAAAACTGGAGAAAACGCTAATGGGATTGAAGTCTATTTTACATATTTCCTGCGACGAGTGTTCTACAATAACCCAGGTTATATCTACACACACACACACACACACACACACACACACACACACACACACACACACACACGCACGCACGCACGCACGCACGCACGCACGCACGCACGCACGCACGCACGCACGCACGCACGCACGCACGCACGCACGCACGCACGCACACACACACACACACACACATCAAGCGGAAAGGAGATCTCAGCTACGCTGAGATCCTTTTAAGATGAAGAAGGATGAACAATTAAAGGAGGTGGGACAAAGTGTCTCGAAAATACGTCGAACGATGGGGGGTGACATCGTCCTCGTCTTCGATAAAGCAAGCCAAGACAAAACCGCCAAGTTTTCTACGGCTATCGAGAAGGCCCTCGGCGAAGAAGCGGCAATAAAAAGCAGGGTGCAGCTCACTACGATCGAAATCAAAGACCTGGCCGAAGATACGACGAAGCAGGAGATCTGCAAAGCCCTCCAGGACGTCCTAGACGAGAACGCCTTGGTGGAAGCTGAAGCTGTCAAATCTACCCGGAAAGCGTACAGTGGCATCCTAACAGCGACGGTGACACTACCTGCCTCGGTCGCGAAAAAGGCTACTAATATAGGGAAAGTTCGAGTTGGCTGGGCAGTCTGTCGAATACGAGACATAGTTAAGCCAACTTAGTGCTTCAAGTGCTGGCACTATGGGCATCTGTCTAGCAGTTGCAAACGCACGGTGGACAGATCGAAGTGCTGCATCTAATGCGGGGGCGAAGGTCACAACGCCGAAAAGTGCGCTGCAGAGCCCCGCTGTGCCCTATGTAGCGGCAAAGAGAATGATGATGCTTGCAAGCATGCGGCAGGAAACTTCAAATGCCCAGTGTATAAGAAGGCCTACCAGACGCTCATCTGAAAGCGAGAATGAGAGTACTGCAAGTGAATCTTAATCACTGTGAAGCGGCACAGGATCTGCTTATCCAGACTATGCGGGAGCACAACGCTGACGTGGCGATCATCTCGGAGCCATACAGAAACCTCGACCACTATTCCTGTGTAGCGGATAAAGCGGGCAAAGCCGCTATCTGGGCCTGCGGCGAGTACCCATTCCAGGACATCTCAAAGAGACTGGAAGACGGCTTTGTTAGGGCAAAAATAAACGGCGCTCACATCTTCAGTTGCTACATGCCACCGAGCATGACACTGGAGAACTTTGAAGAAAGTCTGCACCGGCTGATAAAATATGCCAAGGATCGGACTCCACATGCGATTGCGGGTGACTTCAATGCCTGGGCACTGGATTGGGGCAGTAAAAAGACGGACAAAAGAGGTCAGGCACTCTTGGAAGCACTGTCCGTACTGAACCTAGTTCTGCTCCACGATGGCAAGGTACCAACGTACTGCAAGGGAAATGCCTCCTCGGTGATAGACCTCACCTTCGTCAGTGGTGGACTCGCTAACGGCGGTACACGCTGGCAGGTATCGGGAATCTATACACATAGTGACCATCGCGCCATCACATGGGGAACGTCAAGGCAGCAGCGCAAGCGACAGACGTTAGGTGGTTTCAAGGTCCTCGGCTGGAAAACAAACATGTTCGACATAGACGTATTTCGCGAGGCCTTGGACGGCAGTGAAATGGAAACCGACAACCAAAACGCAGAGACTCAAGCGCAAGACCTGATGAAGAGAGTAGCAAGGGCCTTTGATGCTACGATGCTGAGAAGACGGGAAGGTATCCATTACCCCCCTATGTATTGGTGGAAGGATACGATTGCTGGGCTACGACGCGAAAGCAACCGAACGAGGAGGCTAGTCCAACGAGCCAGGGGCAAGGATTCGCCCCAAGCACTGGAGGCAAAGCACAAGGCTACACGAACTGCGCTGGCTAAGACAATTAAGCAGAGCAAAAGGCAAAGCTGGATCGAGCTACTCGGTGAAGTCGGAGGTGATCCCTGGGGCAGGCCTTACAAGGTAGTCATGATCTGCCTGAAAGCGCAGTCAAGTCAACAACCTACCTGCCCAGACCAACTCAGGAGGATAGTGTCAACTCTCTTCCCCCAACAAGAGGAACTCAACTATCACGAGGAAGTTGAGGACATTGAAGCTATCCCGCCTGTTACGCAGGAGAAGCTGCTCCGATCGTGCAGAAAAGTGGGCAATACGAAGGCACCGGGAATGGATGGCATCCCGAATATCGCTCTTAAAGCAGCCATCAAAGAAGCTCCCGTATTGTTAATAGAAATGTACAATGCATGCCCCAGGGAAGGATAATTCCCTGATCTATGGAAATGGCAGCGACTTGTTCTCTTGCCAAAGAGCAAAAAACCGCGGGCTGATCCATCGTCATATTGTCCGTTGTGCATGTTGGACACCGCAGGAAAAATCCTGAAGAGAATTGTTCGCAATCGGGTAGGAGCCGCTATCGGGAACTCCCTGGCAGTCAATCAGTACGGCTTCCGTAAGTCCAGATCGACGCTAGACGCGATAAGTCACGTGGTCACCACGGCGAGCCAAGCAATCTCCGGCACAAGATGGAAAGGGGGGTAAAAAAAGTATTGCTTCGTGGTCGCCCTCCATATCAAAAACGCTTTCAATTCAGCCAGGTGGAGTAATATCTACTCTGCGCTGGATAAGCTAAACGTGCCATACAACCTGAAAAGGATAATAGGAAGCTACCTTGATAACAGGTTCCTGAAGTATGACACAGAAGATGGACCACAAAAGTACAAAACCACTGGGGGCGTACTTTTCATCAAGGCTCGGTGCTCGGTCCACTTCTGTGGAACATAATGTACGACGGCTTATTGAAACTAACACCGCCACAAGGAGTTGAGATAGTCGCCTTTGCCGATGACGTCGCAGTGGTTATCGTTGCAAAATACCTGGAAGAAGCTAACAGGATGTTCGAAGAGACATACACCCAGACCCAGCACTGGATGGGTACAGCTGGCTTGAAACTAGATGGGCACAAGACAGAGGCTGTGCTGATCACCAGCAGGAAGAAGATAGAGACGATAGAGCTGACTCTGGGACATCACACAATTACGTCACAACCCATTATAACATACCTGGGTTTGATGATCAACGCACGACTCAGCTTCAAGGAGCACGTAGAGTACGTCGTTGGCAAGGCGGGAAAGGTTAGAGTGGCGTTAGCGCGACTGATGCCAAACATAGGCGGGCCGAGGCAGACGAGGAGGAAGCTACTGGCATCAGTGGTCACTTCGGTCCTGACCTATGGTATTGCCATTTGGGGCAATGCATTCAATACCGAGAAGTACCGACGAAAGACCGCAGGGGTCTTCCGGCTCAGCGCCTTAAGGGTTTCCTGTGCTTTTCGCACAGTGTCGGAAGATGCAGTGTGCGTACTCGCGGGAATACCACCTATAGAGGTCCTGGCCGAAGAGAGAAGATCCCTATACCACCAGCGGAGGTCACCGACAGGACTCCAAGATAAACACAGAGATGAAATCAGGAAACGCAACTTACAACGCTGGCAGCAGACGTGGAATGCATCCGTGAAGGGGAGATGGACGTACCGCCTAATTCCCCAGATAGATGGTTGGCTGAACCGCAAACACGGGGGGGGGGGGGGGGTCAACTACTACCTGACGTAAATGCAATCAGGCCACGGCTGCTTCAGAGCATACCTGCATAGGTTTGGTCACGATGAGTCTGCGGTCTGTCCAAATGGATGTGGAGTACCAGAGGATGCTGAACACGCATTCTTCCAGTGTCCACGATACCAAGAAGAAAGAGAGAAACTGGAGGAGGTACCAGTGGAAGCACCAACTCCAGAGACCTTGGTGGGACTCATGATGAAAACAGAAGAGAACTGGGCAGCGATTAGTAGTTTCACTACGGCGGTACTGAAGAAACTGTGCCAAGAAGAAAAAAGTGAAGAAGCGAGACGAAAAGAAGTGAAGAAGCGACGATAGCCGCTGATGCTCGAAAAAAGAGGAAGAAAGCCAGTCGGCACCATCGGAGGAAGAGCTACGGCTGTGATCACTCTCGCGAAGTAATGCTTGGCGGCGGTCCCGCGAAAGTAGAATAGGTCAGTGAGAAAGAGGTTTAGGGTTTAAGTTGGTACATCAAGTGCGCGAGTCCAACTCACGGGTTGCATACAACCTACGGTGCACAAAGAATGTCCCCCCTCTTTAAAAAAACACACACACACACAGGGGGAGGTCTGAAACCTCTACGTGTCGCGTACCCAGGAGGCGTCTAGGGGGAGGCTCTCTACACATAGGGGTAGGAGACAATTAAAATACCTCCCGTGGACCAAACAGATACGGGGAACAAACCTCGACAACAAATGACTATGGGAAGTCCAATAAAGGATATACCGTTTAGGGTGCAGGGGCACGGAACCCCAGTACCGGCGCCTCCAGGGAGTGAGCAAGCGGGCTCCCGGGCGTCGTCATCGAACGACCGCAGTGCCATGGAGGTTGGCCACTTAGCCTCCATCGCGCACAATGTTCCAAGTGAAGAAAAGGAAGAGGAAGGTGGAAACCAGAAGGAAATTATGAAGTTGGTGGAGAGGCACGGAGAGACGCTGGAGAGCCTAGCCTCTTTTATTTCAGCAGAAGAATAACCTACACAAAGAGATCCAGCGGTGGGTTTCTATGCTTACCAGTACTTGGAAAGGTATAGAGGAGACGGTAACGTGGAGTGCAAAGCCAGAGGCGGCAACGTCGACTGGAGAATCGACTCTCCCTAACAAGGAGAGGAAAGACGAAGTCATGGACCCAGACGGTACCTCGACGCCACGGCAAGTAATGGGAGAGGTGGTGAGACCACTAAAGTATTTTAAGTACTGGAAATTTGGACACTTATCACGAAACTGCAAGAACAGCGTCGACCGGGCTAAGAGCCGCATCAAATGCGGTAATACTGGTGACAAAGTTGCCGAATGCACAGCAAGCGCAAAGTGTGTCATATGTGCAGAAGCGGGAGATGGGGCACCCACAGCCCACATCGCAGGTAGCAGCCAATGCCCAGCGTATACGCGAGCTCTCCAGGCTCTCCAGGCACTCCAAAAACGATGCTAATGAGAGTACTCCAGCTCAACCTCAACCATTATGAGGCCGCACAGGACGTGCTCATGCAGACTGTGCGGGAGCTGAAGCCTGACTTGGCGATACTCTCGAAACCATATAGACATCTAGACATGCAACCCTGGGAATCTGACGCAGGTGGGAAGGCCGCAATTTGGTCCTGCGGAAAGCTTCCGTTTCAGGATCTTGCGAGCCGGATGAAAACTGGTTTCGTGAGAATAAAAGCCAAAGGAGTTCATTTCTACAGTTGTTATGCACCGCCCAGCCTGGCGACTGATGAGTTTGGGAATTTTCTCGACAACTTAGTCGCAGACGCTAAACAACGCTTCCCAGTAGTCATAGCCGGAGATCACAAGGCGTGGGCTGTGGAATGGGGTAGTAAAATGACGAACAGGAAGGGTCATGAGGCTATGTCCTTATTGGATGTAGTACTACTTAATGCAGGTACAAAGCCCACTTTTGTTAAAGGTGAGGCTTCCTCTATAGCGGACCTCACTTTTATGAGTAGTAGCTTGGCGAGAGGAAACCAGTGCCACTAGGCAGTCAGTGATATTTACACTCACAGTGATCATCAAACGATTCTGTGGGAGATTTGCGGAGACTTCAGCAGAACAGCGAAGGCACCGAAGACAAACGAGGAGGGCTGGGAAGCGAAAATGCTTGACGCGGACTTGTGTCGTGAAACTTTTGACACCAGCCCGCTCGCAGCAAAAAGTGCAACCGAGAAGGTCGAGGTGGTCATGCAGAGGGTCACCGAAGCATGCGATGTCATAATGCCACGGAAACGTGATGTCGACTTCCGACCGGCGGTACACTGGTGGAGCGAACAAATTGCCGGCCTCCGAAGGGAGTGTCATCGAACTCGCCGCGTAGCGCAACGAGCTCGAAGCAAACGCTCGTTCCCCGATTTGGAAGAACAGCACAAGAAGGCGCGCTTGAAGCTTAAAAAGGTTATCAAGCAGAGTGACGCTGAAAGCTGGGGTGAACTGTTCAGCGAGGTGAAAGATGCTCCCTGGGGCAGGCCGTGCAAAGTGGTAATGACTCGGCTGAAAAGCCAGCAGATGCCATCGCCTACGGACGCAGCCCTGCTGAAAAAGATTATCACACATCTGTTCCCCGAGCAACCCGAGGAGGACTACCAGCTCGAGGAGGACGTCGATGAGGATATCCCACCCATTACTGAAGACGAGCTCCTTACGTTGATTGCCAGGGTGGGCAATAATAAAGCCCCCGGCATGGATGGGATACCGAACATCGCACTCAAGGCAGCGATCAAGTTTGCACTGGCAATATTCCTGGGCATGTACAATGCTTGTCTTAACGAAGGAATCTTCCCGCACAAGTGTAAGTGGCAGAGGCTAGTGCTCCTCCCGAAAGGGAAGAAGCCACCGGTCGAACCTTCATCCTATCGTCCGCTCTGTATGCTGGATACGGCCGGAAAGATCTTCGAGCGCATCATTCATAACAGGATTGAGACGCTCGTAGACCCTCTACTGGCGGAGGGCCAGTTTGGCTTCAGTAAGGGGCGCTGTCCTCTGGATGCCATTAACACAGTGGTGAAGCAGGCGCAGGAGTCGGCTGCGGGGAAACGATGGACAAGAGGGTCCAAGAAGTACTGCGTAATTGTCGCTCTCGACGTCAAAAACGCTTTCAACTCGGCGGTCTGGAAGTGTATTATGGATGCCCTACAAAAATTAGGTGTACGATGGTACCTACGGAGAACAGTGGCGAGTTACCTATGTAATAGGTGGCTTATGTACGGCATAGAGGATGGACCGAAGACGTATAGGGTAACTGGAGGAGTTCCTCACGGCTCTGTACTTGGAACGCTTCTGTGGATCATCATGTATAATGCTTTGCTGCTATTACAATTGCCGAAAGGAGTGTCCATCGTAGCGTTCGCAGATGACGCGGCGCTGATTGTCATCGCCAAATTCCTGGAGCAAATTACCGCACTCTTCGGCGGATCTTTCACCAAGATAAAGGAATGGATGTCTTCTGTTGGACTGCAGCTTGCAGTCCACAAAACAGAAGTACTCCTCGTGTTTAGCAGGAAAGTGATGGAAACGGTGACGCTCAGGGATGGAAACGTCGAAATCACATCCCAACCGTTCACTCGGCCTAATGTTGGTGGCCCCAGACAGAAGAGAAGAAAACTGCTGTCAGCAGTGACGACCTCAGTGCTCATCTATGGCATACCCATATGGGCTGATGCACTAAAAATCCAGGAGTACCGCAGGAAGGCTGCAGCAACGCATCGCGTCAGCGGCTTGAGGGTAGCCTGTGCATTTCGCACTGTCTCCGAGGACGCTATCAACGTTATCGCGGGCATGCTGCCCATTGAGGTGCTCACCGAGGAGCGTAGATCGATGTACTAACAGAAGGGAGCTAGAAACCCTAGTTATGCAGGGACAGAAGCAAGAGCAACCAGTTTCAACCAGTGGCAGACGATGTGGTATGCCTCTACCAAGGAAAGGTGGACACACCAACTAATCCGGTGGAGATATTAGTAAACCGCCCACACGGGGAGCTCAACTATTATCTCACTCAAGTGATCTCAGGATACGGCTGTTTTCGGGCTTATCTCTATAAGTTTAATTATGAAGATTCCCGAACTGCCCAGCATGTGTAGTAGTCGAGGAGAACGCTGAACATGCATTGTTCCGATGCCCACGTTTCACTGCCTCCCGCGCGATAGTCGAGGTTCAGCTGGAGACACGCATCACCCCGGACAACTTGGTGGCGTTGATGCTGAAGTCAGCAGACGCATGAACAGCGGTATCGGCTTATGCTGCCGCAGAGTTGCGACGTGCAGAACGCGCGAGGAAGAAGACGACGCCGGAAGACCAGGCAGTCATAGATGAAATAAGCGACACGAACCCCTAAACCACTTATGCCAGCTTAAGTGGAACGGGGGATGGAAGGTCGTCTGACAACACTGCAAGAAGAGCTAAGGCCTCTCCGGCGATGTAGTACCTAGCGGTCGTCCCGCGGGAGAATTTATAAGGCCGCAGAGCAATAGGAGTTTTTAGTCGTTGCAAGCCCAACACACGGCAGTTATTTGCTACGGTGCGGAGGCATTTTCCCACTAAACCTTTTTAAAAACAGACACACACACACGTGTACATATATGTATACTCATACGAACCAAATTGAATTGATAAAACATAAAAAAGGTAAGGTAAACAAAGTAAATGCTGACAGTGATTGTTAATTAGATGGCTAGATTAAAAGAAAAAGTTTAAAAACAATAAATCATGTAACGTATTTATTTTTTACCCTCCACCGTAATGACACTTTTCGACGTTTTTTCACATTAGGGCTTCCCCCACCTTCAATTCAACATGCAACATCGTTTTTTATCCATACCAATACCCCAAAAAAAATTTGGACCGATTTTGGGCTGGAGCAGTGATTCTATAGTTTTACCAGGATTTTTGGCGACGCGCCATAGTTTTCGAGATATCGATTTTTGAAAGTTATTTTTTTACCGCGCTCCTCCTATATATATTGTAATGAGGTCCTCTATTTGTTTCGTGGTCGTACTTCTCCCTATTCTCTTCCCACGATCCTTACTGCTGAGATGCATCTGTGCAAGTGGCTCTTCACCAAATTTATAGCATCCGTCTACCTACATTTGGAATATCATTCCCACGCATGGCTTTCCAAATTCTTGGAAAACCTATAACGAAAGCCCTCCTTGATGCGCCTGGATCTTCGTGAGCGGCGCTTTCATATAATTTATAACGTCCGGCCAGCTGCATTAGGAATGCCGGAACTTTTCATTCCCTAATATGGTTTTTCAAGTTCTCGTGAAACCGATATCGAATACCCTCGCCTGCATTTTCTATAAGGATCCAGGGCCAACGTTCCTAATGTCACGTAGGCCCTTCCTGCCACCATCCCGATTTACCCACACTCCATCCCTATAAGTTACCTCCGTTCTAAGCTAAAAGGGAGTCAGTAAGTCTCCGAATACTGTACGACGCCGAATCTCTGTCCTTCAGTTATTTGAATAAATCCGTCTCAAGTAGCTCAATCCGTGTTAACCGAGTTATTCCGTCCTACAACCGAGTTCTGGAGCGAGTCAGTCACTCCTTTCCTCCAAAATTGTAATAAAAGTGTCCATCCCGACATCACAATTGGTGCTAAGTGTGGGGTGTGCCGACTAATCAACGCTGGGAACATAGGACCGATCGACGACACTCCGAGTCTGCGAGGGACGACGTTTTGAACTGGATCCACGAAAGGAATCGGTGAGTAAAGATTCATTTATTCGTTATCGCAAACCGCAAATTATAACCACCGATTCCGAAACTGACTCAGTGGATCAAACCGAAATGTCGTTGTCTAACGTAAACGCAGCCATCAAAACGGCGTTCAGCCGAATAATAGACTCAGATTCACAAACCGAAATGGAAGATAACCTTTCGCGCATTACGCACGCGTTACCGGAAGATTCCTTTGAAGAGCTAACACCGAAGGAAGCTCTAGATCTAATTCGTGAATTCGATGGTAAATTTTTAAGGGTCGAAACTTTTATTGTGTCGCTTGAAGATGTAAAATCGCAAGTGAGCCGATCAGATTACCTTCGTCGATTAATAATCACAAACAAAATTATCGGAGACGCGGCAAGAGAAATTCAAAAGTACGAGACAAACACGTACGAACAGCTCTATGAATGCTTACGGATCCTCTTCGGAAACTTCCAACCTGTCAGCGTTTGGACAGACAAATGATCGCGAATATTTCAACAAAAAACCGAAAGTGTTTCGAGATTTACGAATCGATTTTTAAAAGTACAAAATCAACTCCTTACCGTATTAGCTAATTCAACTCCAGATAAAACACAAAGACGATTCATTGTAGAGTACAAACGCCAAGAAGGGCTCGACCAATATCTGTTAGGGTTAAGAAAAAGAGATTTCGACTGAAGTACGGGCTCAAAAACCAGAGAATATTCGAATGGTAATAGCTCGGGCACAAGCGGTAGAATCCTATGACTACACAAGAGAGATGACGACGCACAACATAAACATCACTGAAAAGAATACAGGTAGCTCAAAAACCCGCAAGCCGCCTCATCATAAATCTTTCGGGACTCCCTCAGCGGCACCGTTCTCTTCGATAATATACCGATATTGAAACCGCATGGGTCACTCCGAACGTGCCTGTCGTAAGAAAGCATACGACTCACAAAACCCCAACAGAAACGTACCGCAACAATCGGGTTTTCACAACGGGCAGTCTCACGATTACTACGACACAAGAAACATCCCCCGAATCAATGCCATCGAATCCGCTAAACGAGTGGTCAAACTTCCCACACGAACAGCTAGCAGAATAGGCTGTTTTCTTCTCGATACCGGATCAGCCATAAATCTAATTAAAATCAACATATTAATGGAAGAATCGCAGATAAATCGGAACATTAAAACACCGTTCTCCATGGGCAATGAACAACATGAATCCTTTTTTGCTGCCAAACAAGATTTTCAAGGGAAGAGTCACATCTTCCACGTCGTTCCAAATGACTTTCCCTTGGAAGAAGATGAATTGATTGGTATTCGATTTATGAAAAAGTATCAGACAAATATCGGCGTCGGAAGAGAACATTATTTAATGTTCGATGACAAGCGTTTCGAATTCGAGAAGGTGTCGGTCACGATTCCACCACGAACCATCTACTTTATTAAAATTCGCACGAATATCGAAAATGGAGCAGCCGTCACGGACGAAGATAACCCAAAAGCCGTAGTACCTTGCGTTTTCGAAGCCAAGGACTATGAAGCCCGAGTACTAGTTATGAATGACTCGGAAGAACCTATAACGGTTACAATTGACCATCTGTACGGTACCCTATTAAGGAAATCGCCTGTCTACCTGAGGAGGAACGCCAAGACGCACCGAAGGATGCAGCCCGGGTCAACGCTATTAGAAGTACGAACTCCGCCGAACGCATCCTAGCGTTGAAGGAAAACGTTCGACTCGAACACATCCCACTAAATCAAGCAGAAAAGGTCTGGGATATCATCGGCAGTTTTCCAGATGTATTTGCTTTACCTGGAGACCCACTGCCAGGTACAAAGACAGTAAAGCATCGCATCATCACGTGCGGCGATAAACCTGTGAACACGAAACAGTACAGGTACCCGCCAGTTCACAAGGAAGAGATCGACAGGCAGGTAAACGAAATGCTGGAAAAGAAGTTTATCGAGCCGAGTGACTCGCCGTACAATTCACCAATCTGGGTTGTACCGAAGAAGTCGGATGCATCAGGAAAACAGAAATAGAGGATCGTGATTGATTTTCGAAAATTGAACGAAAAAACCACCCACGATGCCTATCCCCTCCCATGCATCGACGAAATATTTCTCCACATTCAATCTGGCCTCAGGATTCCACCAAAAACTCGTCTTCGCGAATCAGATTTAAAATTACAGCCCGATAAGTGCGAATTTCTACGACCTGAACTAGAATTTTTGGGACATGTCATTTCGGAGGAAGGAGTAAAACCAAATCCGAAGAAAACTGAAGCAGTGCAGAACTTTCCTGGGCCAAGCGATCAAGAAAAAATTAAGCAATTCCTAGGACTGGCTGAGTATTACCGGAAGTTTATTAAGGATTTTCGCAAGATCGCTAAACCGCTTACGGGACTTTTGAAAAAAAAAACAGCATGGTCATGGACAGACAAGCAAGAGCAATCGTTCAATTTACTTCGAACAGCATTGACAACATGGCCAGATCTACAATATCCTCACTTCAAGGAATCTTTCACCCTCACCACCGACGCTAGCAACCATGCGATAGGCGCCGTGCTATCTCAAGGATCCCTAGGAAAGGATCGCCCCGTTGCGTACGCATCACGCACTGTCAACAAGGCAGAACAACGCTACTCCACGACTGAGAAAGAAATGTTGGTAATAGCCTGGGCCGTAAAATACTTTCGACAATATTCGTATGGGAAGAAATTTCAAATCGTTACGGATCATAAGCCACTAATATGGATTCTCAAGACTTCAAACCCTCCAACAAATAGTCGCTTGATGAGACTCCGTCTAAAACTCGAGGAGTATGAATACGACGCAAATTATAAGAAAGGAACGTTAAATACTAACGCTGGCGCATTCTCACGGATTTACCCGGTAACTACGCGCCTAGCAAAACGCGATGACTTCCAAGGTGAAGAACCAGAAAATCAAGAAGAAATCCTCACCGAAAAAGAAATTGACGACATAGAAGAACCTAGCAACCCAGTGGAAATGACTAATGATCGAGGGACAGAAAATGAAAATCTCCCTCTCTACATCGAATTTGAATAATGAAGGAAATTCCGCAAGTTCCTCAAATCTTAGAAGAGACACCGCCCAGGAATAAACCGAGAATCAACACCACGGATCGACCTGGAGACACTGAAGAAGAATTGCACCTTGATTTTTCAGCAGATGAAATTGAGTGGTATAACGCGTTACTTGAGAAGCTATCAACGATCAATAAGTCAACGAAGATTTTCCTAGGGTGAAAACATCTAAGGGAGAATCCAATTACGAAAATGAGAATTAAACAAATGATCTCATTTATTTGGTCAAAGAGAATTGAACCACCGCTAGTCTACCTTTAGGACAGGAAACCCTACGAGCGAGGTACAGAAGAAGAAAGAATGAAGATAGCTCGTGCGAACACAACCACGAGCAGAAGCGATAATCACGGATACACCGGAGAAGCCAAAGTAAAAATTGCCTTGGATCTTGTGAGGCCACTGCCTGAAACCTATGAGGGACACAAGTACATCCTCTCTGTACAAGATCAGCTAACGAAATATATTACGCTGATCCCTTTAAAATCACAGGACGCCCAATCCACCGTAACATCATTGGTTAATGATTTCATCTACTTCATGGAGCTCCGAAAATTATCTTAACAGATGGGGGACGAAACTTTATTAGCCAGACGTTCAACCACCTGGAAAAACTCTTCAAAATTTCACACATGACAACAACAACATTCCATCCTCAAAGTAACGGAAGCCTTGAACGAGCCTTGAACATGGTCCAATTAAAGAACAAATCAAAGCATTGATTTAGGACAAACAAGAAGATTAGGATAAAAAATTAAAGTTTGTTTCCATGGCTTACAAAATAGCGAAACATGAAGGAACAGGATTAATGCCATTTGGAATGCAATTCGGGATGAAATCTAACATCCCGAATAACCTTCCAGTTCAGAAGACCAACGTAACGATCGATCAATATTTCGAAGGACTGCGGGCTGATCATGTATCGTGCAACGTATCGTGAAAAGAGGACGCGATAATTTCATCGCAGCTAAAGAACGCTACAAGGCAGTCCAGGATGCTCGCATACACCGTCCCGTACCCATTTTTGCAAAGGGCGACAAAGTCCTCGTTGCTCAAGAGAAAGACAACATACCCCTTGCCCCGAAGTGGGAAGGACCAGCCATTATCATAGAACAAACATCAGACGTCAACTACGAGGTCTTGCTTAATAATAGACGAAAATTAATCCACGTTAACAAATTAAAACCTTATCATAGAAACTAATAAAAAATTCTGTGCAGGCATTATGTTGCTGGTCCCAAGTAGAAATTGACCACCGGCCCAGCGCTGGCTGAGTACCGAACTTGCTTGGCCGACGCTCGGCAAAAATGCTTGGCCCAGGCCTGGAAATGTGACGCCTGGCTGACACTCGGCAGCCAAGTGTTGGCTATGATGCCTGCACCGCGACTGGGCCCATGTCGAAATTGACTATCGACCCAGCGCTGGCTGAGTACCGAACTTGCTTGGCCGACGCTCGGAAAAAATGCTTGGCCCAGGCCTGGCTGACACTCGGCAGCCAAGTGTTGGCTTCGATGCCTGGACCGCGACTGGGCCCATGTCGCAATTGACCATCGACCCATCGCTGGCTGAGTACCGAACTTGCTTGGCCGACGCTCGGCAAAAATGCTTGGCCCAAGCCTGGCTGACACTCGGCAGCCAAGTGTTGGCTACGATGCCTGGACCGCGACTGGGCCCATGTCGAAATTGACCATCGACCCAGTGCTGGTTGAGTACCGAACTTGGTTGGCCGACGCTCGGCAAAAATGCTTGGCCCAAGCTTGGCTGACACTCGGTAGCTGAGTGTTGGCTATGATGCCTGGGCCCATGTCGCAATTGACCACCGACCCAGCGCTGGCTGAGTACCGAACTTGCTTGGCCGACGCTCGGCAAAAATGCTTGGCCCAGGCCTGGAAATGCGACGCCTGGCTAACACTCGGCAGCCAAGTGTTGGCAACGATGCCTGGACCGCGACTGGGCCCATGTCGAAATTGACTATCGACCCAGCGCTGGCTGAGTACCGAACTTGCTTGGCCGACGCTCGGAAAAAATGCTTGGCCCAGGCCTGGCTGACACTCGGCAGCCAAGTGTTGGCTTCGATGCCTGGACCGCGACTGGGCCCATGTCGCAATTGAACATCGACCCATCGCTGGCTGAGTACCGAACTTGCTTGGCCGACGCTCGGAAAAAATGCTTGGCCCAGGCCTGGAAATGTGACGCCTGGCTGACACTCGGCAGCCAAGTGTCGGCTACGATGCCTGGACCGCGACTGGGCCCATGTCGAAATTGACCATCGACCCAGCGCTGGCTGAGTACCGAACTTGCTTGGCCGACGCTTGGCAAAAATGCTTGGCCCAGGCCTGGCTGACACTCGGCACCCAAGTGTTGGCTACGATGCCTGCACCGCGACTGGGCCCATGTCAAAATTGAACATCGCCCCAGCGCTGATTGAGCATCGAGCTTGCTTGGCAAACATTCGGCAAAAATGCTTGGCCCAGGCATAGAAATGCGACACCTGGCTGAAACTCGGCAGCTCAGCGTTGGCTAGGATGCCTGGACCAGAACTGGGCCCATGTATGTAAAAATGTTTACATTAGGCATGCCATGAAAGTGTGTTCGATTATACTAGGGTTCGGCGGAGCACTAGGATAGGGCTAGCATGCTATTTGAGACACGATATATAACCTTCCGGCATTACCGAATAACAGCCCATACATGATCGAATGGTGGCATTCAAAATGGAAGTATCTATGTGAAATTGTTCCGTCGACATTCTATCCAGCTTAGGCTATACATTGGGCCAATCTTAGCACATCACATCACTGTGATATAGGTTTATTGTGAGTCTACCCAGATCTGGGCCTGCATTAATCCTCGAAGATTGTAGCGGCGATTTTATTTCTGGGAAACTTGCTTGGCCTTTTTATAAAAAGTAATTTCAATTATTTTGTTCGTTTAAATGGAAAAAGTAATAATATAAAAAACCATGGTTTGAAATAAAACAAAAAATATATCAGAGTGAAGAAGAATTTTGTATATAGTGAAGGAGCCAATAATGTTCCGACGGATCTTTTTTTATTACTTGGCGTTTTTCTTGTTTGTTAAAGTTTTCTAGGGTTCCACTTTACTCTGATTGAGGCCGTACAGTTGCGGAAATGTGTAGTAACGAGTATGGCATAAAGGAAACTACAAAATATGGTGCGACAAAAAATTAGCTTTTCTTTAATAACCCATATCAAATTATTGCTAATTCCCGCTTATTCGACCCAAAACTCTACATTTTCGCAACAAAAAAATTATGTGATGCTGATACAAAATGGCTAATATTTTAAGGTTATAGTCTTGCCAGATGTCCAACCTTACGATATGACGTTTTACATCTAACAATTTCAACCATAACCTCCTGATGGGGCCATTTTTTGTCAACCGGCGGAGAATTATTTGTTCTCCCATTATTTAATGGTGACAACAATTTCATGTGACAACAGTAAGATGATTTTTCAAAATAAAAATAAAATAATACGCAAAATATCATCCCTAAGGTTTAACAATTTTGTTTACAAAAATTTTAGTAAACTTGGTTGGCTATTTTATGAAAAGTTGTTTCACTTTTTTTACATATAAATTGAAAATATATAATAAAACCATTGTTTAAATAAAAATAAAAAATATTCCAAGATAAATAAGAATTTTTAACTTGGTAAAACACGCGATATTTTTGAAATAATGTTTTTGCTTGGCGTTCTTTTTTTACTTTTTCAAATAATCTTCACCATGAGTTAGCAATAGATGACGCGTTTTAATTTCGGAAGTTCATCCGAACGACCGCAGGTAGATAAAAAAAATATCGGATTATTGGGTTCGAATAAAAACCACTCGATTCTTTGGCAATCATTGTCTTGTCCTTTTTTTAAATTTTATTGACGAATAGGAGATTCAAGCCCGTTGCAGTGAGCGGACGAACCTTGCGAAGACAAAAGAGGGGCGGGGGCGAGGGCTCGTTCAAAGAGACGCAACGCACAATCGTCACCGTGTACGGCGATCTAAGGGGTCACACCACTGTAGATTTTTTTTAAATTGATTTTTTTACTTGACTTAAGAGATGCTTTGAACCATCTCGAATAAGGGGAAAAAACATTGGTACTTGTTAAAGAAGGTTCGCAGGCCTGTGTGGGTCTGCGGTGGCAGTGGCTGGCCCGTGTGCGAGACATCGACCGTTTTCCTCGAAACTCAATTTTTTTAAAACGGCACGCAGCATAATTCCAACAATTTTCATTCTTATCACTCCAAATTTTGAGTACATCTCTAAAATAACATTGCGAAGAGAAATACCTACGGGATTGTCCATGAGTTAATTATAACATTAGTTATTAACAAATGATTGTCCTTTTTTCCGTCGAAAATGAAGTTTTTGGTTAAACGCTTGCCAATTACACAAAAATTAATATTTTCACAATCCTCTATGTATTTCTCTAGCTATACTTGTGTAAATTAATAGAAATTTTTAATTTTTTTTCTAGAATGCAATTTGCGTCAGCCACACTGCATGCCGCAGAGCGTCTTAAACTCAACATGCCTCGCCAGAATGACCCCAGCGTCACCATTTGGTATAATTTTTTGATATACATTTCTGTTTATTCGCTTAAAGACATAACTTATATCATCCTTGAATATTTGTATTCTCTTGTTAGTCCTTCTAACAAAAAAAATCGGGAAAGATCACTCAATTTTTTACGTTTACAGTGGTGTAAGCCCTTAAGGTAAAACGAGCGCGTGTCCTTGATTTCTATCGATTTTGTTCAAATTTTAACCAGACATTATTCATATCATTATACATATTTAAGTGAAGTTTGACAACAGTTGACTATTCAGATTGGGAGATAATGGGTTTTTAAATAGCAACTTTTAACACTGCAGAGTCTGCATTGACTGAAAGTCAAGTCACATAATTCGTCGTACCATTCTATTATGTTTATTAATTAAAAAAAAATATGTTTAGATAGAAAACTAGTTAGGGAACGAGTGAAAAAAGTTTCGATTGTCTTTACTATTCAGTTTCGCTAAAAACGTTCAGTAACAACAAAATAACCCTCGGTAAAAAATATGTATCCCCTATAATAAGAATACATTATGCAACACCGCGGAACAGAATGTTCAATATTTCGAGAACGAAAATAATTATCGTGTTCCTAACGTTAAAAACTTTTATCGTAAAAAAAAATATTTGCGTTATATACATCAATAATTTGACATTGTTTATGATATTGCCATGTGTCTTCTTATAGGGGACACATATTTTTTACGGACAATTACTCTGTCTAAATTTCAATGTAGAAAGCAATGCGAGGGAAGATCATGGTGTCACGTCCCGTAACGTTGCTTTATTATTATTATTATTATTATTATTATTTTTGCTTTCCGGCGACTCCGTCGCCTCGTGTCTTTGTGTGGTGTCGGGTAAAATCGCCGAAGTGAGGCCGGATGTGGCCGGTCGGATTCCGCTGATCGGAAATCACCTGATCCACGGAGTTCGACCGTGGGACCCCGGGAGCGGGCAAGTTTCCGTGATCGTGGACAAAAACCCCCACCGGGTTGATAGCCGCCGAGCCGATGTCGGTCCGGTGGCAACCAACATCGTTAGTTCCGATTTGTCCACGGTTCGCTCCTGGAGTCGGAGAAAACTCCTAATAGAGCTGAGTTCGCGGCGGTGTACTAAGTCCCGGCATAACGTCCCGGCGAACCCGCATAGAATCGTGAGTCTCTATTAGAAAGCCCTAATAGCACCGGTCTCGCGGCGGTGTAATAAGCCCAGGTTAACGACCCGGCGGACCCGCACAGAGACACCAGTGCTATCATAACCTATCATATCCCTTATAGTGAAAAGAGGATCGGGGCTTACGACGAGCCCCCGATCAAAAATTAGAGGACCCTTAAGTGCGGCGCGCGGTGTGCGGAAGTGACTCGCGGGGGAACTGTCCCCGCGGAAGAGTGAGAGAGAGAGAGAGAGAGAGAGAGAGAGAGTGAATAGCGCGGCGGGCCTGTCCCCGCGCAGCGGAGCGACTACGATCGTAAGTAGAACCACAATAAACATGTTTAATCAAGTTGCAGCGAATTAGAATTCTTTCCCCTACTAATCCTTCCTCCACAGGAGAGTTGCCGGGCCGGTAGGGGACGTGCGGTTATCCCTGAAAATATTAACAAATAAAGAACCCAAACATAAAATAAAATCGTCCCTTCTGGACGTACCAATGGCAAATGACACAGTACGTAAGGTTGTGGGACAGGCCATATTTTTTATTCTTACGTCAATATAAATTCCAGCGATACGATCGTGCTATCAAAATTCGAGGATACACGATAATATCCTTATGATCGCGGGTACGGGAAAATTCCATCGATATCGAAGAATTCGTGAACTTTGCGTGTTGCCGTCGTCGCGTCGAAGCGACACTTTGCATCGTCGTCGGTAAGAACAAAACAGAAACACTTTTCGAGTCTCGCTTTCACCGTGAGCAAACTTACTCGTTAATTTTCGTCAATGTTGCTCTTCGGAGACGCCAAGAAACTTCAAGTGTAGAAAAACGATGTATATTAATCTAATGCGACAAACCGCCGAGGTTCCGATCAACGCAACTGCCCGGCGGTACGAGATAGAGGGGTGCTGCGTATAAAAAGTCGCGGCGTGTTCGTAAGTCGGTCAGTGGCTTCGAGATCAGTGGCATCGATCAGTGGCGTCGAATTTTTATATTTTTTATTACTTGGCGTCGTGACGCTGCCGCGTCTCTTGATAATTAAAAATATTTCGAGTTTAATTTAATTTTGTAGATAGTGAAACAACCAAATGGTTTCACCTGATGAACGGTTGAAACGTCGAAAAAAAAAAATTTCGACCTTTTTGACCGACTGTTCGAGAATCTCAACGATCGCGAAATTTCGAAAAGCCGAAGCGTGGGTTCGGTCTTAGTGGCGAAGATTCCTTAGTGATGGAAGCCAAGCTTCGATATTGTAGACTTTCCCAAACGTTAACACATCGATGGCACAGAACAGACCCAACTATTGTTTGAAGGTTCTGAGAACCAACATTACTGATGCTGCACCATTTAACAGTCCAACGCAGCTCGGGCATAATTCGACTATAGATTCAGCTTCGGCTATATCATTACAGTAAACATGCGCCACCCGTTGGCCTAGGCTCGGCCGAGCGTTAGGACGATTGTCGACACCCAACCTCTTTTCCGTTAATGAGAAACGCAACTTTATTGTCGGCGTTATTCCCGCCCATGGTCTAATTGATATTCCTAATTGACGGAAAAAAGGTTGGGTGTCGACGATCGTTCTAACGTTCGGCCAAGCCTAGGCCAACGATTGCCGTATGTTTTCTGTAATGATATAGCCGAAGCTGAATCTATAGTCGAATTATGCCCCGGCTGCGATGGCCCGTTAACTGCTGCAGCAGCAGTAATGTTGGTTATTCGAACCTTCAAACAACGATTGGGTCTGTTCTGTGCTATCGATGTGCCCACGTTTGGGAAAGTCTATAATATCGAAGCTTGGCTTCCATTACTGGGATAAGTCTCAGCCGCCCATGTAGAAAATCCAATACTCGGCCGAGAGTGGACTATCGGCTGAGACTTGGCCCAGGAGTGGAAGCTTCGATTTACTAGACCTGCCCAAACGTTGGCACGTCGATGGCACAGAACAGACCCAACTGTTGTTTGAAGGTTCTAAGAACCAACATTACTGATGCTGCACCATTTAACAGGCCAACGCGGCCCGGGCGTAATTCGACTATAGGGTCAGCTTCGGCTATATCATTACAGAAAACATGCGCTAACCGTTGATCTAGGTTCGGCCGAACGTTAGGACGATTGTCGACACCCAACTTTTTTCGGTTAATGAGAAACACAACTTTATCGTCGGCGTTATTCTGGCCCATGGTCTAATTAACATTTCTAATGGACGGAAAAGAGGTCGGGTGTCGATGATAGTCCTAACGTTCGGCCGAGCCTAGGCCAACGATTGCCGCATGTTTTCTGTAATGATATAGCCGAAGCTGAATCTATAGTCGAATTATGCCTGGGCTGCGATGGCCCGTTAACTGCGTTAATATCGAAGCTTGGCTGCCATTACTGGGCCAAGTCGCGGCAGACTGTCCACCATCGGCTGAGTATTGGAATTTCTACATGGGTTACTTCTTCCTCTCCTTGCAACGTGTGTTACGTCCGACGAATTAAGGGTGGAACCACTCAAGGCATCATATATATGGAAAACCTGGGAAGTGCCGTAATCTACCATCAAACCTGGACAGTAGTCAACTACGTCGATATCACCCAAATAAATCTACACCGGGATGAGCTGAATATGGCTTCGATATCCTTGCCAAGAATCTGCAATGGAACTGACAAAAAAAGGACTTGCGCCGAATCAGCATCAATCGAAATCCTTCGACAAAGGTTAAATAGAATAGACTCAAGAAGATCTAGATTAATGAACATAATTGATTGTAGACCCCGTCTCAAAAGAGGTGTTTTCAATTTTATCGGTGGCATTAGTAAAACTTTGTTTGGAACTTTAGGGAATTCCGATGCTGAATATTATAACGATGAGATTGATAAACTTCATACTGACAATAAGAAAATGAGTACTTTAATTCAAAACCAAACGGCGACAGTTAAAGGCATGGCATCAACACTTTCCAAAGCTATGGAGGAATTGCGCACCGAAAATGAACAATTATCGAACTTTTATGGAAAACTAAATTTTGCCGTAGCTGATAATACTAGATATAAAAATTAGCGCACAAGTAACTCTTCTAGAAACCCTTATAGACGAATACAGTGAATGTATCAACAATGTTTTTAATGCAGCTAATGGTGGGAAACAAAGGATAATCTATCCGCAAATTTTGAATACTGCTGACTTGGTTAGAGCACTAAAACCAATTCGGGAGCAACCCTCATCCAGTAATACTCCTCCCGTACCTTTAGAAGAATCTGCCTTTCCGACAATTGTTGGAATTAGCGCCGTAAGCGTCATGTTAAAGGATAATCGTTTTACTTATATAATTAAGGTACCAGTAATAGAAAACAATCTACTTAACGTTTTCCGTATTATCCCCATTCCTAAACAGAATGGCACTTCAACTACATTTTACTATGTGCATCCGCCGGATACGGTTGCACTGTAATTGTTTTCTTGTATTTCACGATGAGGTGCGGATTTTGTGGAAGCTTATTTAATTTATTTACCAAAGCATTTAAAGCTACCTGCTCTCCATGTATCAACGTGTACAATAATTGTTTTCATCTAAACAATGAACATGTTGACTACATCGTTAATTACGATAGGGAAGAATGCGCTATGTTAGAAATGACCGGAAACCGCAATATAAAACATACTGTGAAACCAACAGGTCATCGTCGATCCACCTTAAGGCTTGAAGAAAATTCATCTTATTTATGAATTTACTTAAATAAGGAGGGAGGTGTAATGAGGTCCTCTATTTTTTCCTTGGTCGTTCTCCTCCCTATTTTCTTCCCACGATCCTTACTGCTGATGCATTTGTGCAAGTGACCCTTCACCAAATTTATAGCATCCGTCTACCTACATTTGGAATATCATTCCCACGCATGGCTTTCCAAATTCTGAGAAAACCTATAACGAAAACCATCCTTGATGCGCCTGAATCTTCGTGAGCGGCGCTTTCATATAACTTATAACGTCCGGCCAACTGCATTAGGAATGCCGTAACTTTTCATTCTCTAGTATGGTTTTTCAGGTTCTCGTGAAACCGATATCGAAGACTCTCGGCGACATTTTCTAGAAGGATCCAGGGCCAACGTTCGTGACGTCACGTAGGCCCTTCCTCCCACCATCTCGATTTTCCCACACTCCATCCCTATAAGTTACCTCGGTTCTAAGCTAATGAAGTGCGAGTTATTCCGTCCTACAACCGAGTTCTGGAACGAGTCAGTCACTCCTTTTCTCCAAAATTATAATAAAAGTGTCTATCCCGACATCACGATATATATGTATATATATATATATATATATATATATTGTGACGTGACTTTTTTTGTCCCGTGACTTTGAGCAGTGGATCGGATTTACGACCCTTTTGGAGGCGCGTCGAGCAGCCAGATTCCCGACTCACACTTAGGGACCAGGAAAATGCGGAGAGCAGCGAATTTTTGTTGTTGTTATTACAATATTGAAGGGATCCCCCTGCAGGAAATCCTAATTATATTTGCGACGTAACGCGTGCCTTTGGCCGGGGACACCGTGCTTGAGATGCCCGTCCCTGATTGGCGAACTCGCAGTACCAAAAGAATAAATATATTCTCTTTTTATTATTTTCTTTTAAATAAAATTATTAAATTTAGTACGACCACGAGAGCCTGAGGCGACTGCGTCCCGTGCCGTTTTAGTGAAGGTGGTTCGCCCATGGGGAGGTCCTTTCTCCCAACGATCGGCGTCGGGGAAGGTCGGAGGCTCGGGCGCCATTGTCCGCTCTGCGCGTTGACCCAGGTGGGTACACGCGGGTTTTCCCTTATCGGAGCAGGCGAGCACGGAACATCGGTGCTCGCGGTCAAGAGATGCCCGAGGGGACGCTGGCTTAGGACGAACGTGTCTCCCGCCCTTCGGACTACGCGGTCTGGGAGCCGCACCTTCCTGCCGGCATCAAGGACGTCGCGGTCCGTTAAAATCGCCGCCTCCGTGATGGGACCGCGGTGGGCGCTGGCGGACTGCGGGTGATGTTTTTTCGGCGTTCAGCGTCAAGTGTGGGCCCACCGCGGGGTTTGAGGGATGCCTTGCCTTTGCGAGAGTGGCCTCCCCTGCATTCGTGGCGGGGTGGCGCCGGGTCTCGGCCGACCTCGAAGGCCACACGCGTCAATCACACGGTTGCCGAAGTTCGAAATTAGGCATCGTCGCGATAAGAGACGGCGAATTCTCAGAATTCCTTTATAAAGGAGAGAGAGAGAGAAAGAGAGAGGGAGAGAGAGAGAGAGAGAGAGAGAGAGAGAGAGAGAGAGAGAGAGAGAGAGAGAGAGAGAGAGAGAGTGAGACGACTTCGTCGCGCGAGGGCAAGCCTTGCTCCGGCGGGGTGGAGGGGTGCGGAACGCCTAGCGTCGAGATGGGAGGTGAGGAATCGGCAGTCTGAAATTTGGCGAGCTCGCGTTCAGTCGAGTTTTGAAAGTCGTAATTAGAGTCAGTAAGTGCCGGTTAGAACTTCAGAGCGGAAAGCCCGAATCTCCATCCTCTATCTCTGGGTAAGCCTGGGATTTTCGCTCCCGAGTCGTGTTTGCGAGTTTTCGGGAACAGTCCCCGTCATAGTTTCTGTTTTTTTGTTCGCCTGGAGGCGCGCGTAAAGGATAAAGGAGTACTCGGGAGGTGAAAATCCTAAGCATTAGTTCGGTCAAATTTTGCCTTGTTCAAGCTCTGTTTGGTATAGCAGTATATTATCTAATTAGTAATTTTCAATGTATCGCATTTGAGTAATAATTTTCCTCTGCGACGCAAATTAATAGCCGAGTGGTTAAATTTCGAAGATGTGTTCGGTTAGCGTAATTATGTACGCTAGCACGCCAAGGCTATGCCGATGTTTATATATCTGCGTCTCTCTCTCTAATGCTTATTCTCTCGCGTCGATCGTACCATTATCCATTTCTCGAGCGATCGTAGGTCCACCGAAGTAGCGAGGATTTCAAGGGCCCTGGGGCAATATCTCGCGCTCGAATAATAGCCGTCTATCTCTCGTAATTATTATTATTTTCGGTTATCTCTTGCAATAATTATTATATTCCGTTCACCTCTCGTAATTATTATTATCCTCCGGTTACCTCTCGTAATTATTATTATCTTCCGGTTCCCTCTCGTAATTATTATTATCTCCCGGTTACCTCTTTACCTACCAAGTTACCTACCAAGTCGTAATATAAACAAATATCGCAACACAACGACCTTTTTTCTAACCTCTAAAATGTCAAAGTTTGTGCCAAATAAACAGCATTTGCGGGAAACATTGCTTTTCTGCTTCAACCTAAAAAAAACAGCAGCTAAAGCACGTCGGTTACTTGAGGGGGCCTACGGCGAACATATACCATCAAAAACAACGCGTGAAGATTGGTTCAAGCGGTTTAGAAGTGGCGATTTTGAGACTGGGGACAAGGAGCGCTCGGGAAGACCGCAAACATTTGCGGGCGCCGATCTCCAAGCGTTATTGGATAAAGATGACACTCAAACAGAAGATCAACTTGTCGAGGCATTAAATGTGACTCGGCAATGTATTTCGAAACGTTTGCACGCCATGGGAACAATTCACAAGGAAGGCAAGTGGGTGCCGCATGAGTTGACAGAGACAAATGGAAAATCGAAGAGCACTTCCGAAATTTTGCTTTTGCGGCAGAACAGAAAGAGTTTCCTGCATCGAATTGTTACTGGCGATAAAAAATGGTTATATTTCGAGAATCCCAATCGCAGGAAATCGTGGCTTTCACTTGGCAAAGCGCCAACATCGACGGCACGGCCAAATCGCTTCGGAAAAAAGACAATGCTTTGCGTTTGGTGGGACCAAAAAGAAATCGTGTACTATGAACTGCTGAAACCGGGCGAAACTGTCAATGGGCATCACTACCGTCAACAACTAATCAATTTGAACCACGCATTACTCGAAAAACGGCCAGAATGGGACACGAGACACGAACGTGTAATATTGCAGCACGACAACGCTCCGTGCCATCGCAGTTCTATCGTCCAGGACACCATAAAAACACTGAAATGGGCTCTGCTACCGCACCCGCCGTATTCGCCAAACCTGGCCCCTCCAGACTATCACTTGTTCCGGTCGATGGCGCATGGCTTGGGTGGGCTACACTTGGCCAATTACGATGCAGTACAAAATTGGTTGGACGAATAGTTTCAGTCCAAAGACGCGTCTTTTTTTCGTCGCAGTATTTATGTATTGCCAGAGAAATGGCAAAAATGTGTAAATAGCGAGGGACAATACTTCGGATGAGCCATTTTTTGTATTTGTCTTGAAATTTTAGATTTTTTATTGGTAAAAAAACCCGGAAACTTAGTTGCGCACCTAGTATTATTATCCTCCGGTTACCTCTCGTGATTGTTATTATCTTCTGGTTACCTCTCGTAATTATCGTTATCTTCCGGTCACCTTTCTTGATTACCATTATTTTTCGGTTACCTTTCGTGCTTATTGTTATTTTCCGATTACCTTTCATAATTAGTATTAGTTTTCGGTCACCCTTCGTGATTATTATTATTTTTCGGTTACCTTTCGTCATTATTGTTACTTTCCGGCTAAGGTGCTCGGCCCATAGGCCGTCAGGGTCCTAGTGATCGTCATGTTTACGCATTAAATAAGTATTTTAAGATAAAAATCAGTCCTTTGTGCAGTTCTGTGGTATATTAGCTTCCAGGAGGTATTTAGTATGTTGTACTACATTTTCACACCCGTAAGTATACGCATAATAGGATAATCAAATTAAATATATTCCGCTACGACGTTTAGCTGTCATTTCGGCCGAATCCTTCATTAGGAGGTTAACGTGAACCATGTCAGATCTCGGGTGATTTGAGAATGCCTGTGGACTTACGTGAAGTAAGTTTTCTTTCGCGTGATTAACAAGGATTTGAGTTTTGCGTTCAGCATAAAAAATCATAGTTTTATATTAATTTCAACGAATTTTCATATATGACGATTACCGGTTCAGCAACATAATCACTCTGCCGATTAATCGCCACGGCTGTCGATAACTGGGACAATGTTAGCAAAAAAGAGTGTTACGAATCGGATATTAGTTTATAGAAAATCAGAAAAGAAATATTGGGTCCGTAATTAGCATTGTCTGAAGGATCCACGGACGAGTAATCGTCATACACATATTCGCGATAGTAAAAAAAAATACATATAAATAAATGTTGTCGATTACTGGGTCGTGACCATTTCGATAACTGGGTATGTCTTGAACACAGGTGAATAGCACTCGATCGAAATAACATTAAACATTATTTTATGAAAAAATAGTTGTTTATAATGACTACAAATAAATAAAAATTATAATTTTGACGTAATAGGCAATAATTAGTTTTATTTTTTAAATTAATAAAGTTCCATGGAAGAGAAATTTATGTTTCAAACTCTTTGTCAAATGTTTTAATAAAAATCATAAAGTTTGTGACAGAGTGCGTACAAAATATTCTGCCGTTCTATATGCAAACATAATCGAGTCAACATAGTCCTACGAACCTTTGCATAATTATTTAAGGCCTCATATACCTTTGGATGGTCGGAAAACAAGGCTTTCTGGATTTTTTAGAATACTCATAAAGCAATCAAAACGAGGTTTGGGAGGTTTATTTCATATATCTGTAGGTACCTTCAACGAGCGGACTGATTGGAGTCGCACATGTGCACCCAGAAGAATTTTCTTTTCCCCGTAATCTTACATGTTTTGCTACCGAAGTACACACCATTATTATAAAATATTTATTTTTGTGCATCTAGCCCGATTTATAAGAATGTCGCATTTTCGACTGAAACAACGGCCCTTGTTCGTTTCCAAAAATCGGAATTGTTAAACGACTGTAAAAATCGCGTGTACATCGCTATAAAATGTATCTAAGAAGTTATAGTTGAAATTTGAAGTCGATCGGTCAAAACATGCAGGACCCACGAGGCCGCCCGATTTTGAAAACATTCCTGCATGAAAGACGCGTTTAAAGTTGGAAAACCATTTTTCTACATGTCTTAAACAAAATGTCCACCTGAAATAACTTTTGCATATTATTTTCGACATGTTTATACATAATTTCAGTCAATAAAAATAGAACAATTTTTTTTCAAACGTATAGAAGGCTTCAAAGCAGTTTAAACGCATGTGACGATTGGTGGGACGTTTCCATGGCGTTTACCAGACCAACTGTTATGGCGGCATAACGATGACTCGTACAATAGCGTCTTATAACCTTTACGAAATATTTTCTCGAAAACTGTACGAGGCACGGGAATTTCACAGCGACCTTCTTCTTCGTAATAAAAAACTGGTTAAGAACGACTTGAAATAACTTTTACTCACATTCCCAGTTGAGCTATATAAATTTTCAAAGTCAAGCGATCTGCTTAAGGTGACGATTACTGGGCCATCTACCTTACCTTACAGAATTATCATTATTTTTCGGTTACCTTTCGTGATTGGCATTATTACTCGGTTACCGACCGTAACCTTCAGCATTCCCCGGTTATCTTTCGTGGACGGTATAATCTCTTGGTCACCTCTGGCCTCCGGCCATCGCTGGCGATACTTCCCGTTATTGCTATCGTTCGAAGACTGCACCTACGAAAGTCCCGATTCGTATCGAGTATCGGGCGTACCCTATCTTCGTATGAGAGCCCTACCTGTTTCGAAGTCACCCTAAGACCACGCGTTTAAGGAGGCTATTGGCCACTTTCGAGGGTTGTCCCCCGTCTAACGGACCCCACGAACTATTTTGGTTAATTTGGGCGATGTCGCGCCCTGCGGGCTGTCGCGTGATTCCTGACGTTGCGTCTCAACTATTTTACTGGTCCCGCGTCGCTTTTGCGTTTTGCGTTTACGATTATCTTGCGCGAGCAGGTAATGCCGTGTAAAGTCTGGGCTACTTCAATAAAGGCCTGTTATTATTTATTTTCCGAAATTTTCTTCATTCCACACGTCTGCGCCCCTCTGCCATATTCTCTCACTCAGGTGAGCTGAGTTACCCGTTTCTCCCTCAGTCCTCACCGTCAAATACGTTTTGGTATTTTTAAATGTTTTATTGCATTTTACATGGTATCACCTTATAATGCTTGATAACCGTCTGCTGCAGCGATAGAAGTCGAGTTTCTGCCGCCCAAACTTGATAAAGATCCATACAAAGCGGCGAGCGCGATTACATATATAGGTATAGTCAGAGCTGAGTCGGTCAGCTACAGATGCAGTAGGAGCGCGTTAAAAAAAATTACTTTCAAAAATCGATATCTGGAAAACTATGGCGCATCGCCAGAAGTCCTTTTAGAGGATCTTAAAATATTAAAAGGAAAATGTATGTTAAATTTCAGATTAAAATTCGGTTTCCGCTTTTCGAAAGTTTAGCCAAAATGTTGCTTTATCTAAATAAAGCTTTTCAAGTATCTAAAGCTATGTCTACATTTTTTTTATTGCCGCGCAACCGCGACATCTCAGATCGCCTGACGTCATATGTGTGTGAACAAACGACAAGCTAACCTCGAAATCAAGTGCAAGGTGTTATTTTTTACGATTTTGTGAATTTTGCGATTCCTGATTAAATCCTGGTCCCATGTCAAAAAACGTAAACAAGAGACAAAAACGTAAAGAAGAGAGGAAAATACGCACATGGGAACGTTTGTTTACACACGAATAACGCCATACGCTGTGATTAGTGTTTCCTTTGAGGTGAAGAATAAATTAAAAATATTTGAATTATTAGACTTTATTTATCGTTTTAAAAATGTAAATTACTATTATTTAACAAAAATATTGATTGAATAATCCTTTTTAATCGTATAAACATTCATTCTAACTACATTTTCGATTTTTTTCTGATTACTGTCCGATTGCTTATTGCATTTTTGACCTAAACGCAAATATCTACGCAGCCGTCACTTTTTTGCATCACTCCTTTCACGTGTTACAGCAGGAAACCGAAATTTTGTCATTTTCGTAGATCTTTGATACGGTGAAGTGGTTAGACTTTTTTTTTAAATATACAAACGTAATCCAGCTGTATATAGGACCACAGAGCTAGCTGCGTATAGCAAAACCCTATTTTTGTATTGGGAGTACAAATAAGTCTCCGCCGTTTGACAAAAGATGGCCCCACCAGGAGGTTATAGTTGAAATTGTTAGACGTGAAACGTAATATCGTAAGGTTGGACATCTGACAAGAACATAACCTTGGCGATTTTGTATCAGCATCACATAATTTTTTTCGTGCGAAAATGTCGCACTAATGATTGTCATTTGCGGAAACTCTTATCTTTCACACGAATCTCCCTCCAACAATGCTTCCAATTCCGCGTCTTCGTTTCGGCTACGGTCTTTGTCTTCGACGTCAAACCTAACGTTCTTAAACTTTTGAAACCACTTACGACAACTTCTCTCACTCAAAGCAGCCTCACCATATGCTTTTACAACCAATCGATACGCCTCAGCTGCAGATTTCTTCAAATTAAAGAAGTAAAGAAGAGTTTTAAAGTTCCGCGAATGACACTTATTCGGCTCAAAACTTGACATTTTCGTACAAAAAAAATTATGTGATGCTGATACACAACGCTAATATTTCAAGGTTATGGTCTTGCCAGATGGCCAACCTTACGATATGACGTTTTAGATTTGACAATTTCAACCAATTTCAACGAGCAAGTGCGTGGCGACAGTGGAGGGAAACATGTCCGACTATGCGAAAAAGGCCATGATAGAGAAACTTAACCTTCAGATTCAGCAGAATAAGATTTTCAAGCAAGAAGAAGGGCATCTGTATGGTGCTGGAATAGCTGATTAAATGTGAGTTGTCAATAACAAACATGGTATGGTGCTGGAATAGCTGATTCAATGTGAGTTGTCAAAAACAAACATTAAATACGATTTTTTATAACGTCAAATTTGGAATGTGTTTTCCTGGAAACAGCATTTTTTAACGAGCAGGACGCTCTACAGCTTCAACAGATGAACCGATTCACATGAATCTTTGCGCAATTGAAAGGAAATCCAATTTGGGGGGCCGTCAGGAAGCGATTTTTTTTCGATAATTCATTCCGCAATATTTTTTTCCTCCGTTGAAGCAAAAAAACCGGGCAAGAAATTGAGGTCTTGTTTTCAAACGGCTGTCATTTTGTTATCCAGGCGTTTTTTAGAAAACAAAAAAACAAGGCCCTTAAACTCAGTCTACTTTGATAATGTTTAACCCGTTTTTATTTTAGATGAACTGGCAAGGCAGTGGAGCGCCCTGCGCAAACCAAAATACGTCGTGCATGGCTTTATTTGACGTGAGCTGGAGCCGCAAGGTTGGATTTTTATAAATAAATAAAATTGGGATTTACTTTCCATTGATAGGAGAATAAAATACGTTGAACCTATTTCCAAAAGAATTTATCTTATATTAAAAAAAATCTTCCGAAGTTAATGCATTTTTCATGCCTCTCGACGGTAACCTCGCCTTAAGGTATAACACCACTCTAGTAGCAGAAAATAAGGCCTTACTTTGACAATTTATTTTGGGAGTTTGAAAAAAGGAATAGGATTTCTTCTGGAAGGGTTTATTTAACACATATTAAAGTATTAAAAAAAATTATTATAATTTTCATACAAAATGGCGGCAACAGAGCCCATCTTGAAAAACGTGTTTTTTACAAATAGCTTCACGGGAGGACGGTTTTCTCGTAAAGTATAAGACCTGGAACAAAAAACAAACAAAATTATAATCTATATATTATTAGCTATGGGACTACGTACGGATTTTTTTATCAAATTTTGAAAATTGGCCGACTTTGACAGAAATAAATTGATTTTCTGCCCAAAAATTGGCAGTAAATTGTGTGTAAAAAAAGTTTACATTGAATCAAAAAACGGCGACGTACTCCCATAGCGAAAGTAATAGTGAAGCGACTATCACAATTTCAAATCGATCCATGCAAAGGTGTTCGAGTACTCCGTGCCCCCAGTTAAAAAAAAGTCGTTTCGAGAAAAACGCGTTGAAAGTTGTACGAGGCGCCTGAAAGAAGTTCGACGCGCTGCGGCAAAATGGATCATTGAACCTTTTAAAAACATTTTTGGCTGCAGAACCAATTGCATATTGTTTGTATGACCCCAAAGTATTTTTTAGGCAAAAAACGATTTTTCTAAAATTCTAGAACGGTGTTCTCCCTTAAAATTGTACGAGGTGTCTGAAAGAAGTCCGAGGCGCTGCGAAAAAACCTATAATTAAACCCCGTGCGGAAAACTGATAGGGCATCCCTAATAAAAATAAGGGCCTTTCAGGGCTTTTCTGGTGCTTTCCCTAGTAGGGATTTCCACAATGGGCCCAGACTTGGCCATTATCGGGATAAACTTGTAGGGATTTCCACAAAAGGACCCGACTTGGCCATTATAGGGATAAACGAGTAGGGATCTCCACAATAGGCCCAGATCTGACTATTATAGCGATAAACCAGTATAAATAGCTTAGGCTGCATGGTTGATGGTATTTCAAATATTCAAATCGATTATATACATCGATCGAATAATATTATCGAACGTAAATTGGGAAAAAGCGTAAGGGCATTAGCAAATAAAAAATCAACGATGAACACAAATATGCAGACAAACATCAGACAGTATTCATTTATCAAATTAAAGAAACCTTTTACATAGATACAAACAATTACTCATGGTTTCACTCATACATGGAGTAATGCTAGCGCATAAGTGTGAACAGTCCCAACCGGTTTTCTCGACATTTTTATAGCAACTAATTCCCGCTCAATACTCATCATAGGGAAAATGATTTCTTCCGAAGACTTCGCTGATATTTCCCATTCATAAACTTTATCTGACTGTGTAGGATAAGTAAATAAATTGGTCTTTGTTTTCCAGATCTTTCCCTCAATGGAAATAGATTCTAGTGATTCAGTAAACCCATATACAGGGTGCGCCAGAGAAACTTACTTATTTGAAAGGTCAATAAAAACAAAAGTACTTCAATTATTGTTTAAAATTTTTTTTATTTAAGAATACAATATCCCAATTTTTTTTTCATGCAGTCTTGAAAATGACATCGGATAAATGGCGACCCCCATTGCGCATACACTGATGAAGTCGATTTTTGAAATTCGTATCCACTCTTTGCAGCATATCAATCGGTATGTTGGCAATGGCGTCGCGAATGTTGTTCTTGAGGTGTGCTATGGTCCGTGGTCGATCGACATAAACCAGAGATTTCAAATAACCCCATAAAAAGAAATCGCATGGAGTCAAATCTGGAGAGCGTGCCGGCCATTGGAGATCGCCTCTGAGAGAGATGAGGCGGTCGGGGAAATGTTGTCGCAACAAATTCATTGAGTCTCGTGCTGTGTGTGCTGTGGCTCCATCTTGCTGAAACCACACGTTCCTAACGTTCATTTCTTCGAGTCTTCGTCGAACAGTGGTGTCAGAAATTCCCATAGCAGCTGCGTGTTTGCGAGCCGAACGCCGGGGAGAACGCACAACTGACTGCCTCACTCTTTCGACATTTTCCGGAGTTCTGATGGTCCGTTGAAGTCCATTTCTGGGTTTAGCGACACTTCCACACTCCCGAAATGAGTTAACCCACGACAGAATCGAATTACGGCCAGGAACGAGTCTGTGAGGAGGAATTTCAAAGCGAGCGCGGAAGGCACGTTGCGTAGCAACAAGTGAGCGACCGTTAGAAAAGAAGCTCTCGACTGCGAAGGCCCGCTGCTCTCTAGACCAGAGCATGATGGCAACTGACTGGAGGGAGAAACAAACTTGGGAACTTCCCCCTCCAGATGCGCCCCCTCTCGCCCCTCTACCCGCCCAACTCACCGCGCGGGAATTTTTTCAAATAAGTAAGTTTCTCTGGCGCACCCTGTATTTTTTTTATTTCTACCACACATCCATTCCTTAGAATGGATTACTTTTGTATTAATTTTGTCATGGCAGTTTGTCATGAAGGCTCACATGCAAATACGCAATCACATTTCTCCGCGCGCACACATCCATACACATGTACTCACGCCCACACCTATGCACATGAACAATTACATAAAAACAAATACAGATATACCCTGACGCATTAAACATACACGTATATCCACTGATACGGATATTTAATGGCGCTGAACTGGTTATGATGAGGCGCCGTTGAGGCATTTTCAGGGCGCCAAAATGGTTTTGATGAGGCGCCATTGAGGCAACTTATAAGGCCCCGGTCGTTGCGCCTTTAATGGCCCTTGTTGACAAAGTGTGACCGGCCGCTAACGGCCCTCATGTGGCTTCCAGATTAGGGCCCGAATAAAGTTAGGGGAATATCATTGGGGCCCGATCACAGCCCCAACTCAATTTCCGCACGGACCTTTCAAAAAAATTCTCTACAGCCCGTGCGGAAAATTGATAGGGCATCCCTCGTAAAAATAAGGGCCTTTGAGGACTTATTTGAGGACTTATTCCCTGGTAAGGTAAGCCTCAAATAAGCCCTTGAAGGCCCTTATATGGCAATCCCGACAGGGGTTGGCATAATAAGGGCCTTTGCGGGTCATATTATGGCAATCCCGACAAGGATTGCCATAATATGGCAATCCTTGCCTTGACAATAGGGGCTAGGTTTGGGCATTATAGGAAACGGAACAGTATACATAGCTTTGACTAAATCGTTTGTGGTATTTTAATTACTACACTCAATTATTCGAGAATAGATAAAAATAGGATAAAAACGCGAGAGCATTAAAAATTATTGTATATTACATTTACAAAACCTTCAAAAAATTACATATTATTCTTATTGCCTTATTCACTCATGGAGTGATGCCAGCGCGTATGTTTGAACAATGCCATTCGGTTTTTTAAAAACATTTTTATAGTGACTATTTTTCGCCGAATACTTTCCATATGAAAAATTATTTCGTCCGAAGATTTTGATGATATTTTTCACTTATGAACGTTACCCGATTGTGTAGGATAAGTCAATAGATCGGTTTTCGTTTTCCAGATATTACCGTCCAACAAAAAAGATTCTAGACATTGATTGGGTCAGAATATTTTTCTAATGTCTACTATAGGGGCAGCGTGCGTAGCTATGAGTAGGTAGGTACTAGGTTCAATACCCATATAGGTGAAAGATTTTCTTCGAAAAAAATCATTCCGAAAGGCCAGGGCATGACGAATTACGATACAAAATCGTTGTGGTAAACTCTCAATTAAGTGCTTAAATTCATTTTGGATTTATGATATATTTTATGCACATAGTACACTTAGATTCACAGTGTACATTGTAAGCAAATAAAGATTTATCTGAATCGAATGTTTATTTATTTGATTTGAATATATTTGATATTTAAATAGCGGAAACGAATAAAAAAATATCTGCGAAACAAATAAGATTGCAGTAGGCCGTGAGACAAGGAAAAAACCTATCTCATTTAAATAGATCCTATTTGAATTGAAAAAAAAATGGGCAGTGTATCGTGACCTTATATAAACGGACATATATACGCAGAAACACATACATTCACACACACGTGAGCCATTGACAGGGATAACTTATGGGCACACCATGGTTTACATGAGGCGTCGATCAGGCATCCTTGAAGGCCCTCATTATTCTGCCTTTAATGGCCTTTAGTAGCAAAGTGTGACCGGCCACTAAGGGCCCATGTGAGGCTACCCGATTAGGGCCCTATTAAAGTAAGGGCAATTCTATATGGGCCCGACCAAAGCCCTAGTTCCATTTACGCAGGGGAGGACCAATTGCATATTGTTTGTATGAGCCCAAAATATTCTTTAAGCGAAAAAAATCCCTTAAGAGAATCGGCAAAGCTATATCTTCCTCACTCAAGGTGGCTTGGTACATTCGTGCTATACTCTTAAAAATGAAGGAAGCAATTTTTTTCAGAATAGCAGTCGTCTCAGATTTTCGGGACTCATATCTCTCGCACTTTTGTCATGTCATCTTAAAAAATTGATGTTCCCGAAAACGAAAATAATCACTTTCCCCTCTGTAATACCGCGCATATCGCATATCCTGTCATTTGTTCAAAAGATGTGGTATATCGTCTTAAGGTAATCCTATCGTTTCAAACTAGTCATACCACTGATCATACTTGAGATTTGTACAATTCATATTTTTAACATATGCAGAAAAAATAATTTGTAGTACCTAAAAAAATTCATGTGTCAACTGTTGAATGAATGTTCACATTTAATCAGAAAAATAAAAAATAGTTAGTCCAACGATTCGCGCAGTAGTTATAGGTTTGAGACATTTGGCAACATTGGTTCTATCTCCGTTTCTTTTTACTCAACCAAGCGAGCTTAACCTCCATGCTTTTCAACGTCGATTTGTCAAAACAACGTCAGGTGCGGGAAATATAGAGAATTGTATTTGGGCCACGACTGGTAAAAAGCGTGGAAAATTTTGGTCGGCGAAATATGTCGGTTAAAAATGAAATATGTGTGGAAATTCGATCGAGTGAGATGAGGGTAGGACTACTCTCAGCTGCTGCCTTGCTGTCACGTTTCTTTATCGTAATAAGTGATAATGAATCCAATATCGGAAGTTCAAATCAAACTTTATATTACGTAAAAATTAGGACAATAAGCGTAATTTTTTCTAAGAGCATTGGATTACTACAAGTTTTAAATTGGTAAAACTGATTATTTTTAAGAATCTGACGGATTCCCACTATTATATACACTTTTGTAGCGACCGGAAATTGGGTTTTTACATGTCGTCTCGGAATTCCTTCATAAGAATACGCAATTTTAATATTTTTTCTCTGTAATTAGGTTGATAACCGACCCTGAAATTTTACAGAGACGATTATTAATATATTTAATGAAGATAAAAAAAATGAAAATCCTATGAATTGAAGTCTGGGGATAGGATTACCTTAAGGGAAAATCTCGATCTAGAACTGGAAAAACGGGAGATTTTTAGGATGTTTGTGAACAAAATTATCTACATAACAATTGGAGGTTTGCGTATTTGATTATTCCTTTATCCAAATTCAAGATATATAAACATCTGAAATGTCAATAGATTAAAAGAGTTAGAAGTGCCTTTTGTAATGGTCCTTCAACAATTTTCTTTTGACAATGATATGTCTTAGTCCTCAGTTCGAGCGTAGTCCTGATAAAGAATCCGCAAATCGTCCTCCCACATTTAAGGTATTTTGATTCCTACGCATTTACGAATGACTGCCAAACCAGGTTATCCTCTCCCTGAAAGCTTAAAAGGGCAAGGGTTATACATGCGAATGCACTTGTTTTGACGCACCCACCACGGAGGTAGGGTTTTGGTGGGTAAACACGTAAGTGGAGTCCTACACTCGATGACATCTGCCGGCTGGTGGGTAACGCATCCCCACCCGCCGTGGATAATTGAGAAAACATTAACCGGAAAGAAATTTCTATGTATTCACGAATGGCTGCCAAGCCTTCTTGTCGTATTCTTATTAACAGCCTGACGTTCAGATACCCGATCAATGTGAATAATTATTTGGATATGAAAAATAACCCATCATCATTGCCTTGTATTCGGACTAGCTCGCGCATGCTTCCTTCTGTCTCAGTGAACCGTGACCCATCCAATCTATGGATTGGCGCTTTGTTTCAAAGACATATTTGTAGAAAACTTTCAATTACTATGAGCTATTATATTTTATGAAATTTTGGCTCATTTGCGATGTTTGCAAGAAAGTCGGCACAAATGTTCATTCGCGTTTCCTTTCGCTCAGGAGTGAGCACTTTCAGCACCATTTCAGTGCAAACTTTTTTCGTTGTCAATTTTCATGCGATATTGATGAAACATGTTTTTATATCGATGTTAAATCAGCAAGCGTTCGAATTCTCAAACACTAATTTTTTCATTAGGAATTAATTTAGGAATATTTTTTCTGTCAGTTAGAGACAAAAAAGGGTAAAAAAATTGAGTTTTTTTTTCAAACGGCTGCTATTTTGTTATCCAGGGGTTTTTCAGAAAAACATAAAACGATAAGGCCTCCTAAATTTAGTCTAGTTTAATAATGTTTAACCCGTATTTGTCTCAGATGAACTGGCGAGGCTATGGAGCGCGCCACGTCGACCAAAACACGCCGGGCATGACTTTATTTGACGGGAGCTGTAACCACCATTTTGGATTTACTAAATAAATAAAATTAGAATTTACTCTCCATTGATATAAAAATAAAATAACTAAATGGCTTTATTTTATTTAAAAAAATATTAATTCCCGAAATTCAGGCATTTTTCATGCCTCTTGATGATAACCTGTCGTTATATATTTTAAACCAACCAAACCTTCACAACGATATATACACTCATCAGCGTAAACTTCTTTTAATGAATCATACGTTTCTATAGCGGATTTCCCAAGCTTTAACAGGGACTTAGCGTTGGCGCGATAACATTCACCGTCCGCTTCGAACAAAGGTTGGTGCCGTACTGGTCATCGTACGACCTTAAAATTTGCACGGTGCGGGAAGAAAAAAAAACATAAATCAATATCCGACTCTGCTGGTTGTTGCCGAGCCCCCGGGTAAGCGGCAACAAAATCAATGACGTTATTTCATGGCCGCACTTTGTATTTGTTCCACCCCCTAAAAATGATGTACAGTAAACCCCCGTTTATACGAATCGCGTTTATCCGAAATCCGCTTTATCCGAACAAACTTTTTCAAATGCACCGACCGCACTCCCTCCCACCGAATACCATCGCGACCCATTACTTATTTTCTCGTGACACCTCTTCATGCCATGCATTCGCTGGTGTTTGTTTACATTTTTCGGCAGTCTACTGCTAATCAGTGCACTGGCGCGTGTCAAAAGTCCGAGTATCGTTAATTCGTGCGTGTGTTAGTTGCAGTTTTAGCGTGTCTCGTGTTCGTATTGCGTGGTTTTAAAAGTCAAAATCTTTGTCTAGTGCGTCTCGAGTGTTGTCAAGTCGTGCGTCTGTGTGTTTTCGATTTACCGCGTTTCGTGCTCGCGCTACATGCTTTAAAATGTCCAGAGATAAAACTGGCCAAAAACGAAAAAAAGATCAGTCCAGTGTCGGTAAAGAAACGCGGAACATGAATACCGACGCGAAACGAAAAAAGAATGTGATCTCATTGGAACAAAAGCTTCGCGCTTTGCAGAGAATAGATGTTGGTGAGCCACCCGCGAAAGTTGCTACGGATTTGAACGTCGGTAGGAGTACGATTACTGATTGGCAGAAAAATCGATCAGAAATTGAACAATTTTGTTCCCTCCAAGCGTCAGGCAGCGCAGTGAAATCTCGAAAGACAATGAGAAAAGGTGCACATCCTCAATTAGAAGAGGCCTTATTTTTGTGGCACGAACGAATAAGAGCCAAAGGTGTGCCAGTTTCCGGTCCTCTACTTCGTCAAAAAGCGATGGCTTTTTTATGAGCTAATTGAAGGAAAGGAGTGAGAATTCCTTGGAAGTGATGGCTGGCTGGATCGGTTCAAGAAGCGGCATGGCATTCGTCAAATTGCCATCAGCGGCGAATCATTATCCGGGGATAAAGCCGCCATCGCTGATTTTAAGAAGAAACTGCACAAAATCGTCGATAAAGAAGGTTATACTGACGATCAACTTTACAACTGTCATGAAACCGGGTTGAATTACGAAATGCTGCCAACAAAAACCCTGGCCTCTAAACAAGAAACAACGGCATCTGGATATAAAAAAAGCAAAGAAAGAGTTACTGTCCTCGGATGCAGTAACGCCACTGGCAATCATAAACGGCGCCTAACTTTAATTGGCAAATCCAAAAAACCAAGAGCATTTAGACGGCAACCAGCTAATAAACCATTGCCATTGTGGTACACGAATCAGTCTAAGGCATGGATGAACGGTGCCATATTCAAAGAGTGGTTCCAGGCAGAGTTTGTTCCAGCTGTAGAAAAATACATGAAAGAAAATGGACTTTCTCGAAAAGCGCTACTTCTTGTGGACAACGCTCCTTCTCACCCAGATGATCTACAAGACAGGGATATCAAAGTTGAGTTTCTCCCACCAAACGTCACATCTTTATGTCAACCGATAGACCAAGGTGTTCTTGAGGCGATGAAAAAACATTACAGACGCAAGCGGCTGGAATACTTAATCGGTGCGATTGATGCTGAAGAAGATTGTGTGCAAGCTCTTAAAAAAATCGATGTTTTAAGTGTCATTGATTGGATTGCTGAAGCTTTGAATCTAATTCCTCCAATTTCTCTCGTGAGGTCTTGGAAAAAGCTCTTAGATAATAAGGCAACTCATCAATGGTCAGAAGAAGAAGGCAACACCGAAACTCAAGCTGGCGTTCCAGAAACAGATAAAAATGACGTAACTTTGGTGAATTCACTGGAGACACTAGCGGGTTGTGAAGACGCGAACTTCGAAGACGTTCAAGAGTGGATGAAAAACGACTTTTTTAAATTTGACTGAGGAAGAAATCGTTCAAATTGCGACTAATCAGAAAGCGTCAAAAGAAGATGTCTCTGATTACTGGTTACGAAGCGACCCAAACCGCCCTGGAGTACATCAGCCAACAGGAGGAGGCGACTTATCCCGAAATCGTTTGTTTCCAACGTTGGAGAAATATTGCCGCAACAAAAGTTTCTCAAGCCATAAAACAAAAAAACATTAGACTTTTTTACCAAAAAAATAAATTCTAATGAAGCGTCCTTGAATTTCAACGTCCATAAGTTAAAAGTTTTTTGTTTTTTTACATTAAAGTTCCTCTTGACAAACGTTTTGTTCCTTTGAGCAATCTCTAGATCTGTTTCATAATTATGTAGTTCATTTTTCGATTCAAAGAGTAGGTAGTAAAATTAAGAGTCCTGTTTTTCCCGCTCCCAAATATGGTGGATTTTTTCTGTATCAACGCAACATAAACGAGCTTTGTTATTCAGCATTTGAAAACTTTGAGTTTTCAATCATACTTTGCAATGCAATTCGGATGCAATTCGGAGTGTTTCACGCGGGACTTCGGTTTATCCGAAATTTTCGTTATCCGAACCGGCCGCGGTCCCGATTATTTCGGATAAACGGGAGTTTACTGTACTGAGAACAAATCAGCTGCGTTTTACGTGGTGAAAATTCTAACAAGACAAGATGCTTACCTCTAATCCGCAATGCCGGGTCCGTAAATCCATTCCTCAATTTCTTCATAACAATTCTTAGGATTTTGTGGATTCACATTTTTGGCCTTTTTATGCTTTTAAAAGGATGTTGAAGCCACGGCAATTCGTGTTTTGCATATACTCGCAGTAAACCGTTTGACTTGTGATCCGACAACAATTCCTCATCAATTCATCACTTTTCGCAGTGGTAATCTATCGTTAAAAGTGCAAGTGATGCATCGTTAAAAGTGCAAGCGCGATTTAACGCGGCAATCTCCATTATTTTTACTATAAGTACAGTACAAATATTTTGGTCCCATACTCCACACACGAGAGTTTAAGCTTCATTGTTGTTCTAGCGTGTGTTTTTTCTAGTATATTTTTTCCATAGATCAGATTCTATATTAGCACCAACTTCTTCTCCCTCGGGGAAATGGAATGTTGCCCTCACCACGCCATTAATATTCTCTACTGAATTCTGATTTTTCCTGATTGGTAATCTATAATAGTTAATGGTGGCCAACTTAGCAATGACTGCAGTAGTCGACGTATATGCTCTGTTACCCCACGATGCCTTTGTAAATTTCCTTCGCCGCTTGCAAACGAATGCTTATCCTTTTTAGTCATGGCGTACGCATTCTTCTTTGTTCACTAAATATTTACATAACAATTCAAATTGAAAATCGCTTCAAATGTTTTTGTATAACTATCGTCAATACAATTCATGTAATATAAGTATTACATACACCCTGTATATTTTCTAATTTCAAGCTCCAAAACTTGGTAATCATTAGAATATCGAAATTTTCTGTCATCTACATATTCTTCCAACATAAAAGTGAAAAATATTTTTCAAATCCGGAACCTCTTGTTAAGGGCATATCAACAAATTTTACCTTACAAATTTTTTAATCCAATTTTCTCATAGTTGGTGAAGTTTTTTTAAGGAAAAAAAATACGAAATGTCAGTAAAGAGGGGAAGTCACTGTGCAAGAACTTGCACAGTTACTTTCCCACTTACCCCAAGGAGAATTTGAAAACAAATTTTTTTGATTTTTATAATTCCATGAAAGTACATATATTGAAAAATATGCTGGCAACATTTTTATTCGCAAGTCCGAAAATTGACGGAGGTACAGTCACTTTAGTGAGAACAGGTACCGCGACCGATTAGTGCCCTTACTCCCTACAGGTGTGGCATCGTTCACAATAGATGAAGTGCAGGCTCTTATTATTTTGTGAAATATACTGAAAATGAAGAATCGTTATATCGCCATCGACAAGATACTTTAATGTAAGTATCAATATTCTAGGGAAAACATAACTTTATACCAACAAAAAAGGGAACGAAAACTTTGAACGCGTTTTTCTAGAAACTATTTTTTTCGACCTTGTCCCATAGAATACTCAAAACTTATCAACCGATTTTCAATTTTTTTTAACAGTTTTGTAATAACAGCCAATTTTTCAAATTTTTATAACTATTGGGAACACAAATAAGTCTCCGCCGTTTGACAAAAGATGGCTCCACCAGGAGGTTATGGTTGAAATTGTCAGATGTAAAGCGTCATATCGTAAAGTTGGACATCTGGCAAGACCATAACCTTGAGACATTGCCGATTTTGTATCAGCATCACATCATTTTATTTGTGCGAAAATGTCGAGTTTTGAGAAGAATAAGCGTAATTTGCGGGAACTCGTGCGTTTGGCACGAATCTCCCTCCAATAATGCTTCTAATTCCGCGTCTTCGTATACTTCGTTCCCGCAAATGACGCTTATTCGGCTCAAAACTCGACATTTTCGCACGAAAAAAATTATGTGATGCTCATACACAATTGCTGATATTTCAAGGTTATGGTCTTGCCAGATGTCTCAGGGGGTGACAGTCGTATTTTCCTTTAACAGTCGGTGGCCCAGTTATTGACGCCTCGGAAAGCAGCCCACCATGCGGCGCTAGTAGTCACCCGCGTTACTCCCACTCCGCAAAACGCCTCGTCGTACTGTTTCATCGTTACTAACCTCCGCAACCTTGACATTTTTGGTTTTCTCCGTTTTCTCAATCTTGATTTTTTACTGGAAAGTGTCGGAATTTTAGAAGGGGTTCTGCAGTTTGGTGTAAGAACAAGTCGGTTTGGTGTAAAGAAAAAGTGATTATAAAAAACCCTTTTGGCAGTTTCAGTTTTTATATTTAACACTGCCTATCGTGCATAGTTTGTGGCTGCACCCATGTAGGGTAATCCGTAGTGGCCAATGATTGGCCGATGCTCGACGCCAAGCTTGCTAACATGGGCACTCGAGCTTGGCCCGATCATCGACCGAGCCTCGGATGATAAGTGTGGCTCAATATTCGCAATCAATATTGGCCCTAGAATGGCTTATGAAAATCGGTCGAGCATCGCGTATGAGTTCGTTCCAGAATCGGCCAACAATAAGTCCCCGTCAAGATTACCATCATTGGCACTCGAGCTTGGCCCGATTATCGACCGAGTCGTGGCGGATAATTGTGACCCGATGTAGATAACCAAAAATGGCCCTACACTGCCAAAAAAAATCATTATTGTTGTATTGTAATTCGTCATTACCTGGTCTTTTGAAATGATTAGTTCGAAGAAAATATTTCACCTATACAGGACTTGAACCTTGAACCTACCTACTCATAGCTACGCACGTTGCCCCTATGCTACCGAGTGCTTGTAACATCTGAGTCGCAGATATGGCATAAGAGACCAAATAGATTCTTATCATTATTTGTACCACATAAACTATATCAATTAGTTAATATCATTGTGATAATTAGAGAGTTTTATCGAATGACATGCTATAGAATTTTTTAACATAACCTAATAAAAAAAGTTGCCCTGAAACGAATTACCCTTATATATATATATATATATATATATATATATATATATATATATATATATATATATATATATATATATATATATATATATATATATGTATATTGTGACGGGCGATTATTTTTCTTTACCACGGAAACGAGAACTTAAGGAAGGATTCTACTTTGAAACTTTGAAAAAATTTTTTTTTTTTTTTTACATTTTTCGAAAGTAAATTTGTTCAAGAATGTTCGGTCAAAATTTTATAAAGTTCCAAGCAGTCTAACTATCCTTTTTCGCCTTTCGAACGCACCTACCTGAGCGCGCTATTGTGACCCGCCCGGCGCGCGGCCCGGATCAGCCGTCTACCTGGCTTTGTTCGCTAAGACAGATGTTCCCCTATCGTAAACCGTTATACCTATATATGCTTATTAACCAAAGTACATACCTTTGCTTCTCTATATTACCCTTCCTTTATAATTTTCCCTTCGCTTTATAATTCCGGAGTGGAGAATCATTTGTGATTAAAAAAGTGAAGACTGCTGATCTAACTATCAAATTAATGAAAGAGTTATCTAAAGAGTACAGTCTCGCAATTCAAAGGAATTCAAATTCAGTAGAAAGCATGCGAAACGAGATCTGGGCCGGCTATTACCACAAAATATCAACAGACTCCAAACCACAGCATACGTACTGTTCAGACGGCTGGTGCAAGTATAAGAAGGCCGAAGCAAACAACGATTTAAAAAATTATAAACATCCTCCTGCTCTTGCTAGTGACGTACAAGAGGTGCTGAAGCCGATCTACGAAGATCTAACAAAAACGGAATTACTGGAGAGATGTTTGGGTGGAAACACTCAAAATAACAACGAATGTTTCAACTCTACAGTTTGGGCCATGGTACCGAAACATGTCTTTAATGGCAAAAAAATCGTCAAAATTGCGTGCCTCACTGCTGCGTGCGTTTTTAATGAAGGATTCAGCCCAGTTTTAAAAATAATGGAAGTCATGGGCATTACAATCGGCCCAACCGTCATGCAGTTCGCCACTATGCGCGACCAACATCGCATCGTTCGAGCGAACCGCCGCTCGACTGAGGCTTCTAAGGAGGGCAGAATTAAAAAAAAAAGGCTAAATTGGATGAAAACACCCACCTGGAACACGGCGAAGGCATATTATATGGCCCAGGCATCGCTGATTGAGGGTAAGATAATTTTTTCTACGATTTATCACTCACCAAAACTTTAAACGCGTTTTTCTCGAACCGACATTTTCAAGTACCGTGGTCGTGATAACTCAAAAAGTACTGAACCGATCCTTATGAAATTTGGAACACATATTCTATATGTGTGTACCAACCGACCTAACTACAATCAACTTAAAATTTTGATTAGAACTATTTTTTTATTGCAAAAAAAGACCCAAAAAACGCATTTTTTTCGTATTTTGGCCGCCATTTGGTTAATTTTGCACGTGTATAAAATATTCTAGTTAGGTCGGTTCCTGAAGACATACTGAACATGAAACTATTTGATTTTTTTGTTTCAGACCATCCGTCGGGAAGATTTCACGACCACGGCAACGGTACCTGCTTTTCGAGGCGTTGGCTTTAAACATATTTTACGTGTACAAAAAATGAATAAAATACATCTAAAATTTTTTTTATGTACTTAAAGAGTGTATTTATTGAATAGTTTAAACCCCATATCGATATCTTTAATAATATTCTCAGAAAAAATTCACGAAAATAGCGTTTTTTTCATGGTTCCAAAGTAGAATCCTGCCTTAAACACGAGAGCTAGGTGCGAGAAACCGTCACCTTCGGCCGTCCACCCCGCGCGCATGCATCCGCAATCCCCGGGGCGCCAGAGAATTATGTTTCACTGGATTTCTCAACCGGTATGCCCTGGAGCCATCGGACCTGGAGAACTCCGTGATTTTTGTTTCACCGGAATCATAACCGGTATGACCTGGGAGTCTGGAGACCTCCCTGATTTTTGGATCGCCGGAATCATAACCGGACTAACTGGATGCACTTGCACGGGAGGACGGTTGCGGTACAGTACGGCTGCTCAGGCTGTGGGTTGTGGTAGAGGGGTCGGGATTCACTGGCGAGTACCGTGAACGATCACGGGATCTGTCACTTTTGCGACACCGGAAACGTCACTCATAAAATAAAACAAGGGTTTCATTTTATAATGCAGGAGCCGGTGGATTATCCACCCGAGAACTTTTTACGTAACGGAACTTAATCGCGAACGCGAAAGCGCGAGCAAAAACGTCATACCCACGGGAGTGAGAGAGCACGACGACGTGCCTCTAGCGCGAGAACGAGAGGGCGACGTCATGGGCACGAGAGAGACACGACACATCCTTCCATCGCGACGTCCGATCGACAAGTCTCTCACGATATCTTCAAAATCGAGAGCGATCGCGATTTGGGAGATAACCGTCTCACGCGAAGATTCGGTAGCGACTCTGTACCTCGCGCGACCAAGGCCGGCGTACGAGGGATTATGCGAGAGCGAGACAGAGCCCGTTAACAGAAAAAATGTCAACACGCTCGCGGCATCGAACCATGCGAAATCGCCGGTTCAAGGGAGAACTTTATCTCGTATAATATCGAGAGCTGAAATATTATCTCGGGGGCTGGAATATTCTAGTAGAATATTCCTTTCGGAATCTATATTTTCTGCCCGAGTTACCCCGCAAACGGAACGGTAATAAATCGGGACGTTTTCTCATCGGTAACATGGAGGCTCTCGGAGATCGTATCCCCGGGCCACCGTGCGAAAGCGGGCAAAGCTTCTGTCCAGAAGCGCGGCGCGGGGGTCCCCAGCCTCCGCCCGTAACCTAAACGGCCCGCTCTCCAGCACGATGCACCACTACGGTGGGGCGCCGGCGTTTCAGCCGGGCGTGCACCGATTCCCCAAGAGGCCTCACTGGGTGCATCCCTCGGTCGGGATTGCTCAGTACGTTGAGCCACACGCCGCTCGACCGAGTTCCGCACGCCAACGTAATCGAAACGAAAACACAACCCAAAACTTCAAACGTACCAAGACAAACATTCTAGAGAAAAGACCCTTAACACTAACGGATGGGTCGCAACCCGGGCATCGAGAGCATATCTTGATCATCGGTAGCATTTTTGTGACGTGGCTCAAAAAGTCACGTCACAACTCCCCATCCCTTAAGGGTGGTTACGATCAGGTGATCGTAACTACGTGATCTCTGCTAAGCAAAAGCCGTAGCTGAAATGCACACGGTAGAAATCATTGTCCTTCCCAGTTGCAGTCGGTAGCTCAAAACGGTGGGAAGGACCGAGACCTACTGCGGGGAACCAAGCACCCGCAGCGCGAGAAACAAAACCCGAACACCAAACGATTGTTCGTATTCACTGGCTAAAATGCATCTCTCCCGTTATAGTCGGTAGCCTAAAGGTGGGAGAGATCGAGATCTACCGTGGGCGAGTGATCGCCCCACAGCACGAGAAAATATAATCGCAAAAAAACAAAAATAAATAATTTTGCGTAAACGGTAGCATGGTTGTCTCTTCCAGTTACAGATCGGTAGCCTTAATATCGGGGAAGAGACCGAGACCTGCCGCGAACGGATAACCGTCCTGCAACGCGAGAAATATTGGACCAATGTGGTCCACACGTACCACCACCAAGGACGGAACAAACGAACCAGAATCGGACTCACCAAATCAGCCGGGGCGTCCTTACTTCGGTGGTCGTTCCGGGAACTCTACGGGAACTGCTCCAAGTTTTCCATCCCCTTCTCCGGGGTAATTGGTGCCGAGAACCAAGTCGCGTCATCGCGACTCACGGGAACTGCGAGGTTTATTTCCCTCGCCGGGGAATCAGGGGCTTAGCCCCCTATCGCGGGACCTGCAGGACATCACGGTCCTGCACGAGAACTGGGGCCGGAGGCCCCTCATGGCGTGAACTGCGGGGCGTTGCCGCCCCGCGCGAGAACCCAGGCTAATTCCCGTATTGCGAGAACTGTGAGGCGTTGTGGCCTCTGCGAAGGCCAAGGCCAGAGGCCGGGCTGGCATGGCGGAGATCCATTGCCGCGTGGCCACTTCGCACGAGAACCATCGGCCAGAGGCCCACATCGCGGGAACTGTGAGGCGTTGTTGCCTTACACGACAACTCTGGGCCAGAGGCCCATATTGCGGGAGCTGTGAGGCGTTATTACCTTACGCGAGAACTATGGGCCAGAGACCTATATTGCGGGAGCTGTGAGGCGTTATTGCCTTACGCGAGAACTATGGGCCAGGGGCCTTTAACGGGAGCTTTTAGGGGTCAGCCACGAATGAGGGCTCTACCCGATGGGTGCCTCTCCTTGCGTCCGATCTGACGTTAACTATTGCGTCACCCCAAGAAAGGATTTCCTTCGGGGGAGACGTATCGGTAGCTGAGGGTGTACCTCGTAATTGCCTTCGCCGGTTTGCAGGTTCGGTAACTGGTCGGCGTTGTGTCGCTACACGGGAGGTTGTCGAGAAAGTATGTCGGCAAGGCTTATCACGGGAGGCAGAGGAGATTTTCTCACTCGCCACCTTGTCCGTTTCCCCGATTACAAAGGGGTAACGGGTCGTGGACACGCCTGACGGTCTTATCGGTAGCACAAGAGACGCCGGTAGTCACGACATTCTCTTTGCCGGTGACCCGTTTTGCCATAATTTCAGCAGCTGGGTTTACTCGGCTTTTCGGTAGCTTCCGTGGTCTTCAGGGGACCACTCGGTAGCGGGGGCGCGGCTTTGTCTGCCTTGTCCCTCCGGAACTGGCCCATAAAAGGGCCTCGGGAATCACTGGCGTGGTGGCGCAGACCGCGAGCGGCTGCGCTCACGTATCACCTTTTCGGGAGTTGACGTCCGCTTGTTGCATGGTAGCAACAAGGCGTCCAATATCTCGAGAGCTTCGTGCCTGCGCTAGGCGTCATGCATCGACCGCCTGGGCGCGACCCGGTCGGGTCGGCTGTCCCAAAGTCGACTTCGCGGGCCCAGTGCCAGGTCCGCGATCGGTAAAACCTCGTCCGTTTCTTCGGACGAGCGTTTCGAGAGCCGTGACGGGAGCTCAGGTACCCTGTCTCCGGTCGCCATGGGATATCCCCCCCGGCTGAATGGAGAACTAAGGGATTGTATCCCTTTTCGTCGAATTTGATTCGACGACATCGAGAGCGGCAGACAGAACAGGAAAAAAAAATTAAAAAAACAAAACAACATGTCTGTCTGTTTGAAAAAATAAAATTTCTCCAAAAGGCGAGATCGGGGGGCACCCCTTTCCTTTCCCCCGTCCGAGAACCCTGAAACAGGATCATATGCGAGAGCGAGAGAGAAAAAAAATAGAACAAAATTCCTGTCCATCCGAAATACATTTTCGGATTTGGTGAGCTGAGGGAATACGCATTCCCTTCCGTCGAAAGAGTCCGACAGAAACGAGCCCGCGAGAGAAAGAAAAAAAGATAAATAAAAAATATTCTCTCGATCCGAAAGAAATATTCGGATTTCGGGAACCGGGGGAATTTGAATTCCCTTCCGTCGAAAGAATCCGACGGAATCGAGAACGCGAGAGGAAACAAAAAAAAGAATAAAAAAAATTACCTCTCGATCCGAAAGAAATTTTCGGATTTCGGGAACTGGGAAATTTTGATTTCCCTTCCGTCGAATGAATTCGACGGGACGTGAGCAAGAGAAAAAAATCAATTCCAAAAAATGTTTTTCAAAAATATTGATATTTTCTCTCGATCCGAACTATGCGTTCGGATCTACGGGAACAGAGAAATTTGATTCCCTCCCGTCGAGTGAATTCGACGGGACAGGAGCGAGAGAGAAAATTTATTTAAAAAAATTAAAAAAAGATATAAATATTTTCTCTCGATCTAAACTATTTATTCGGATTTACAGGAACAGGGAATTCACTGACGTCCCGTCGAGTGAATTCGACGGGACGTGAGCGAGAGAGAAAATTAATACAAAATGATAATTAAAAAAAAAATAATATTTTCTCTCGATCCGAAATGAATTTTCGAAATTTCGGGAACTGGGGGAATTTTTATTCCCCTCCGTCGAACAAATCCGACGAGGTCGAGAGCGATAGAGGAAGAAAAAAAAATTATTCTCTCTATCCGGGACCGGTGTAAAAACCTCAAATCGAAATAAAATTCCGTTGAGGCTGGAGCCAAACAGGAGAATAAAAATTTAAAAAAAAACAAAAATAAAAATCCTATTGGCTCTGCTCGGAATCTGTAAGGGGAAAAACAAAAAAAAAAACAAAAAATTATTGTAATCCCACTTACAACGGGAACGCGCGACGCATAATCAAGTTTTCCTTGATTAGGCAGGCCACCTCGGGGACACCCGATATATGATATTGCGCGTGCCACCTCGGGGATACCGGATGTGTGGTATCGCGCGGGTCTCGCCGTGAGGTGCGAGAACGGAGCCCGAGAACGATTTCGTCGTTCTAGAAAATTCGAGAGCCAGCCAAAAAGAAAAAAAAATAAACAAGAAAAAAATCTTTTCGGACTAACGGGAGCAATCATTCGGGTCTCGAAAAGGCATTTTCGAAAACCCGGGAGCAGATCGAAAAAAACAATAAAACACGCAAACAGAACAACAACAAAAATACAACATTTCGATATCGAGATCCCCGAGAAAATCTACGAAATTCTCGGGTAACGAGAGCAGAAAGATCTCGAAATAAATTTTCGAGATCCCGGGAACAAAGACAAGAAAACAAGAAAAATTTATCAAAACGAATTGCACGACAAAAAAAAGACACAAGCCAATTGAAAGGACGGAGCACATAACATGAAAAAAAAATTAATATCGAGAACTCGATTTCGTTCCCGAAATCAGCGAGAGCAAGCTTGGAATTTGACAGTTTTTTTTTGTCAAATTCCCAACCACGGGATCTAGCATTTTTTTTGCCTTCGAAAATAAATTCTCGAAGTGCTCGGGATCGCGGAAAGAACCAAAAGACGTTTTTTTTTATTTCCCTTCGAAATAATTTTTTAAAGTCGCGAGAGCACCGGGGAGGTCGAAGGATAACTCCCCCGGTAACGAGAACGACGCAACTCCGCGGAGCCTCGCATCGCGGAAACCACGCAGGAAAAAAAAATCGTAAATTTTTACGAAAATAAAATTTTCCGACTGCGTCGGGAACTCACCGGAAGATGATCAATAATCCAAATCCAATATTATCAATAATCCCTGGGAATCGAGAACACTTTTTTTCACGGGAACACCTTTTTTTCGGGAGCACTGTATTTTTTTTCCTCGAGAGCACATTTTCATTTATTTCGAGAGCAGTCGCGAACACACGAAAACGCGTAACGAGAACTAACAGAAAAAGAAAATATTTTTTTTTCTCGACGAGATCAAGAAAGGCGGAAAGAGCGGGAAAAGAAGAATAATTAACTTATTCCTTTCCGTTTTTCCCCTTAAACGTCACCGAGAACTGCTACTCGCCGTCGTGGCCCCACGTTGGGCGCCATTTGTGACGGGCGATTATTTTTCCTTACCACGGAAACGAGAACTTAAACACGAGAGCTAGGTGCGAGAAACCGTCACCTTCGGCCGTCCACCCCGAGCGCATGCATCCGCAATACCCAGGGCGCCAGAGAATTTTGTTTCACCGGATTTCTCAACCGGTATGCCCTGGGGTCAGGGGGATCCGCCCTGACCCACCATCGGAGCTGGTGAACTCCGTGATTTTTGTTTCACCGGAATCATAACCGGTATGACCTGGGAGTCTGGAGACCTCCCTGATTTTTGGATCGCCGGAATCATAACCGGACTAACTGGATGCACTTGCACGGGAGGACGGTTGCGGTACAGCACGGCCGCTCAGGCTGTGGGTTGTGGTAGAGGGGTCGGGATTCACTGGGGAGTAGTTTAGCTGTCGACGGTATCTGTCACTACGCGACACCGGTAACATCACGATAAAATAAAACAAAGTTTTATTTTTTTGTGCGGGAGCTGGTGGGTTAACCACCCCTGAACTTTTTACGTAAACGAAACGCAACGCGAACGCGAACTGCACTCGAAACGTCGTACGCACGAGAGCGAGAGAGCACGACGACGTGCCTCTAGCGCGAAAACGAGAGCGCGACGTCACGGGCACGAGAGAGACACGACACGTCTCTCCATCGCGACGTCCGATCGACAACTCTCTCACGATATCTTCAAAATCGGGAGCGATCACGATTTGAGAGACAACCGTCTCACGGGAAGATTCGGTGGCGACTCTGTACCTCGCGCGACCAAGGCCGGCGTACGAGGGATTATGCGAGAGCGAGACAGAGCGCGTTAACAGAAAAAATGTCAACACGCTCGCGGCATCGGACCATGCGAAATCGCCGGTTCAAGCGAGAACTTTATCTCGTATAATATCGAGAGCTGAAATATTATTTCGGGAGCTAGAATATTCTGATAGAATATTCCTTTCGGAATCTATATTTTCTGCCCGAGTTACCCCGCAAACGAAACGGTAACAAATCGGGACGTTTTCTCATCGGTAACATGGAGGCTCTCGGAGACCGCATCCCCGGGCCACCGTGCGAAAGCGGGCAAAGCTTCTGTCTAGAAGCGGTCTCCAGCCTCCGCCCGTAACCTAAACGGCCCGCTTTCCAGCACGATGCACCACTACGATGGGGCGCCGGCGTTTCAGCCGGGCGTGCACCGATTCCCCGAGAGGCCTCACTGGGTGCATCCCTCGGTCGGGATTGCTCAGTACGTTGAGCCACACGCCGCTCGGCCGAGTTCCGCAAGTCAACCTAATCAAAACGAAAACACAACCCGAAACCTCAAACGTAACAAGACAAACATTCTAGAGAAAAGACCCTTAACACTAACGGATGGGTCGCAACCCGGGCATCGAGAGCATATCTTGATCATCGGTAGCATTTTTGTGACGTGGCTCCAAAAATCACGTCACAATATATATATATATATATATATATATATATATATATATATATATATATATATATATATATATATATATATATTAGGGTGTGCGGAAAAAAATCGATACTTTTTTTTCAGTTGCATCCACCAAAAAAGATGAATCAAGGTAAAAAATGGAGAATCCTCGAAGGAGAGCTCAAAAAAAATTATTTCGAATGGCGCATTGCATTTGAATATTTTCCATAAGAATAACCCAGGAAAACATTGGGATTTCTGAATGTGGTAGTGCAACTCGTCAGAAAAAAATCACACAAAGATGTCATTAACATATTCTCATGAAGAATCGAATTTTCATCAAAAAAGTTTTTACGAAAAATTAGCTCAGAACAACCGTTCAAATGGAATCGCGATCTGAAATTGAATTGATAGAAAAAAAATAATTCAACAGGCTGTAAAAATCGAATTTTTCGCTTTACGAAAAAACTTTTTGGGGTTTTTTTTGTAGAGAATGTTCTGCTCTAACATACAATTTGCATGGAATCGTTCTCAAAATATTTCTCTGATACAAAAAATAATCAAGTACAACAAGAAATATAAAAAAAACGACGTCCATCATTGATCGTGTTTCGAAAAGTTTTATTCAATGAATTTGGTTTGATAAGATAAAATAATTAGTTTTTACATTATAATGCTTGATAATCATCGTTCCTTTTTTTAAAAGTCTGTTTGTTGCAATTAGGGTATTTCTGTCGATGATTTTGCACTACGCCCAATAAATGTTGTAGCTGCTCTTCGTTTTCTGTTAAAGAACCGTTATATGCTTCTATCAAAGTGACACCACGTTCGGCTACGTTATTAACGACTTTTGGATAAAAAAAAATCTAAGCAACTCAAATAAGTGGCATTTTCCGGCCATAATTCAATATTTACTCTCAAAAAATCATGAGGTAAATTGAATTGCTGGAAAAGAAATAAGGATTCTTGAGTAAAGAAATCGCTTATGTCTTTTTTCAGCAACATTTGCCAATCATTTTTTTAAACAATTACTCACTCGGAAGAATTTTTCGATTTTTCTCGAGATTGCAAAGCTCGCACCATTTTTACCTTCACACTTATCGGCACAGCATTGTCGAAAAACGACAAAGCAACAATTTTCTCGTTAAAGTACCACAAGTGAATAGCTAATTTTTTCGAGGCAGCCTCCCGTACTACAGGATTCACTTCGCAATACTGAAATTTTGTAGCAGTGACAGATCTTGATTTGGGGCCAAAATAGGGGGAAAACGTCGCGGTTTCCCGTTCGTGGCGCTAGTGTGAAGCTTGTAATTTTGCACTACGAGCTACCGCATGCTGCCGCCAGGTGGCAGCGTGTGCTATGGCGCGCCCGTCGCTTAAATAATAACATTTAATTTCAGACAGCGATACCACTTGAACGGTTCTTCTAAGATAATTGTTCGTAGGAACTTTTTTTGTAGGGAATTCAACTCTCTATCAGAATATCTTAATGATATTTTTTTCTGGCGAGTTTTACTACGACGTTCAGAAGTGTCAATATGTTCCTGTGTTATCCTTATAGAAAGTATTCAAATGCAATGCGCCGTTCGAAACAATTTTTTTTTGAGCTCTCCTTCGAGGATTCTTCTTTTTTTTACCTTAATTAACCTTTTTTGGTGGATGCAACCGAAAAAAAAACATCGATTTTGTCCGCACACTCTAATATATATATATATATTAGGGTGATTCGTTTCAGGGCAACTTTTTTTTTGACCTATCGTGCCCGAAAACCTTTCGTTGGTATCCAAAAACGACGTTTCGTGAGAGGGGGTTGTTGTCAGAAAATATTTAGAGGTCGCGAATCAAAATTGAAAGTTTCCCATTTGATTAACATTGAAAAAAAATGTTTTTCTCATTATTAGTGTTGCCATTCCGCGAATTTTGATATCGCGATATTTTCCAAGTGGGTTCTCATAGGAAATATGATATTCTACAATAAAGTTCATTGAGCCATGTTCGTAAATTCAACCGTTTCAGCGGTATCATTATTTCAAGTGAATATTGTATGAAAATATATATTCAAACGGCTGTAACGCCTAAGCTATTAGATATATCGAAAAGAAATCAAATAAGAACTTTGTAGAGAAAGTTATTTGCTACAAAATAGTCTTATAAGCCGAACCCGTAAATTCAACTCTTTCTCAGCAATACGTGGATGAAGTAAAATAAATAGATTTTTTTTGTTTTATTCAATCAAACCAACTCCATTTTGTATGAGATAGCATGTCAACTAAAAAAAAATATATAAATATAACTTCCTACATCTCACCGTCGCTCCATTCGAATGTTGGCTATATGCATTGTTAGAGCATATGGTTCTTCTTCTTCTCTATTCGGCTAGGCTCCCGGTAGGTATCGTAAGTCACTGGTTGCTCGCATCGGCCAAGGGCAGCCCCCTGACACTGGGTACTATTCCTATAGAAATAAATTACTCGCGTTTTGTCCGGAATGTTTGATTCCGCTACAGTCCACTTCGTGACGCTAGTAGTCATCTGGTCGGTTTCTTTTACGCATGCGCGTTCCATGCTCGATATAATAATAACATTTTCGGAGTATTTGGAGTTTTACGCGTTTTACGGTTGTGTTGTGACTTGTGGCTTGTGAGTAAAATAAAATTTTCAGAACATTTTGAAGGTTAAAAAATCAATCCGCGATCGGTGAAGTGTATTTTTGTTTACCATGACATATCTTCTGTATTGTGTGTAGGTTATAATTATCAAACGACGCTGAGCGGCAATTGATAATTTAAAAAATATTCTAGGAAAATAAATATATTTTTCCTCATATTTATATGTATCGATTTAATTCTTTAAATTTTCATGCTTGTTAAGAAACGGACACCCACGCATACACTTACTTCCCGGTCTGTAACTGCCAAAAAAACAAATACATCTCTAGTTACATAATGTTTAATGATTAAAATAATCATATAATAATGATTATACTAAACATTTTCTCCATTGTTTGGTGGGTTCGGCTGGTTCACAGGTTATAGGGCATATATATAGTTATCGAGCAGGTGACTACTAGCGCCACAGGTGGCAGCGATTGAAAATAAAAACGAGGGACATTACGCGAGCCATGTATGACTGATGGTGACAGGGGGCTGGCCAAGGGAGATCATATGGTTGGCACACCTATTACGACCGCCACGATGCGACGGTAGCGCTGCCCGTGTCAATTGCAGGAAAACACGAAACAAAAAAGATCGAAACATGTCTTCGATTTAAATTTTCCTTTAATTAAATTTTGTATTGTTTTGTTCATCTCGTGTACAGATTGAAAATTAAAAGAACAGGACTTTTTTACTGAGAGAACCATGGAGAAAAAATCTGTAAGAAAAAAGAGAATTTATTTACTCGGTTTCTTAATAGATCAATTGAAGCAACATAAATTGCCAAAGAAAAGGGACGTGTTGAGTCTGTTCACGCATCAACATATTTCTCATAAGTGGACGATATACGAAAGTGCCAAATATGTCATAAATCGAGTAATTGAGATTTGGAACAAATTTAGCGTTCCAATTTTGTCGACCTCACAGTCTTATAAAAAAATTGAAAATATTCTATAAGGAGTATACGGGAATAAAAAAGTAAATGTAAAAAAAAAATTGCAACTAAAAAAAGGAAGCAAATTTTACGGAGAAAATGATAAAATTGTTCGACATCGCTTGTCCAAATGCTTCCCAGTAGTTAACCAATGAACAAAAACAAATCTTGGTTAAAAGTCGGAACGGCCAACCAGCTTATGGACAATCGGAAAATTCAAACGCACCTGGAACAAGTGCAAGTTTCTCTCCAGCAGAAATGGATTACATAACTATTTTATTTACTTTTTGTATGATCGATTTCTTCCCTCTTAGATTTAACTTAAAGCTTCTCACAATGTTCAGTATCCGAAAAGCAAAGTAGTCAGTCTTCTAGCAGCACTGAACTAAAACGCGCTAGATTCGCTAGATCTGATTTTGAATATGAATTAAACGAGCCTGCAGTCAAGAAAAAAAATATTATGACTCCAGAGCTGGTCGGTGCACTGGACAGAACAGGGGCGTCTGACAGAAATGCCATGCACATAATATCCGCTGTTGTCGTCAGTGCAGGATTGAATGTGGCGGATTTCAATTGAATTATTAGTACGATTCGCAGTAATCGTATTAAATTGCGAAAACAGGAAGCAATGCGTATTAAAAATAAGTTACAAACAGCATATTCCTTGGTTGTCCATTGGGACGGAAAATGACTTCCCAATGTGACTGGCTCAACTAAAGTTGAAATATTACCAATTGTAATAACCGGTTTCGGTACTGAAGAATTGCTTGGAGTACCAAAACTTCAGAAGGCGACAGGGCACAATCAAGCTGTGGTCATAATTGAAACACTGATCGAGTGGGGTGCAACTGATCGTGTTAAAACAATTTGCTACGACACGACCAGTGTCAACACTGGTAACTATTTACTATTATTGATATTTTCTAACAATTTGCTTCCAACTTTTTCCGTTTATTGTATGCTACGAAGTTTCAAAGTTATAATGTTACATAATTAAAATATTGATTTTCGTGATTAAAGGTGAAAAAAGTGTCATATATTTTGACTAAAGACTCTCTTTTCATTGCATTTCCGTCCCCTGTTCGTCTTCGTTTTGTTACTACGTGTAATGAACAAAAAAAAACTATTTTCCACATATACATTTATCATATTCGTATAGAAAAAGTTTATCAGTGATTTTTTAATATTAATTTTTACTTGAAGGGCTCTGGAATGGGACGTGTAAATATTTGGAAGAAAAATTAGAAAAGAATCTTCTATATTTGCCTTCCCGCCACCACATTTACGAATTAATATTTCGCAGTGTCTTTGAAGTTACGTGGCCAATTAAAAGAAGTCCCGACGTCCAAATTTTCAAAAGATTCAAAGAAAATTGGGACAAAGTAGATTTGAGTTCGTTTGAAGTTGGTCTGGATGACCAACGAGTAAAAGAAGTCATCGGTGATAAAGACGATACAATTCTCGACTTCATTGAACATCAGTTTAAGGTATTTATAATTGTAAACTAACTGGTATATCAAAAGTTGACAATAATTTAAAAGGTAGTAGTCTCCCAAGTGTTTTTGCGTAATCGTTTTTTTTAAGGGCGAAGATACTTTCGGAAGCTACAAAAATTAACGTTTTCTCTTTATCTCTCTATAAAAAAAAATCGTCAATTTTTTCAGCTTCAAAAGATACCTCCCTCCTCACAACAACTCAAACGGTCTTTGATCAATTTTTTTTTTCAAATCAATCAATCTATATTTCTATAGAGAAATATATGAAGAATTGGGTCAAAAAAAAAATTTTGGTCGTTCTTCGCGGATACAGCGATAAAAAGTATACGCTATGCGCATTAGCTAAATAGAACGGTTCTATTCCTGAATCATTTAACTTAATATTAAAAATTTTCCATTACTTCATAAGTCTTTACATTCCTTCAAAATATAACAAATGATTTTATTGGATTATTCAACAATTTATATTCGTGTTTTCATACATTATTCGGAGAGATTACGTTTGGACGCATCTAAAACGAGACTACTACGTTAATAATGACTTTAATTTAAAAACGAGACTACTACGTTAATAATGACTTTAATTTGAAATATAATTCGACCATGGCAATATTTTATTTTGCAACTAAATATCTTCAAAATTTATTTACGTATGTAAGTGAATTTAAAAAAATCAATTTTTAGCTCAAACACGCACGGGACGATTATAATGAGCTGCTAGAACTGGCATACATTTTTTGGGACGTATACCACCGAAAGGAGCAAAGTTCAAAACTCCTGGAGCTATGCACCACGCGAGGTGGCTCTCTAAGGCAATTTATTGTCTAAAAATATATGCGTTCAAAAAGCAATTCGCTATCAAATCATCAAAAGTTACTGGGTTGCGTGAAATTTGTCTTTTCATCGTTCTATTTTACGTGAAATCGTGGTTTGGCGCTCCGGTTGCATTAAAAGCACCATTCCAAGATTTGAAACTGGTTCAAGACTTGTTGGAGTTCGAAAAGGTCAACAAAAAATTTCAAAAACTGCTAGTACCAAACTATCTTGCCATTTATGGTATTTGAGTAAAGAATTAGCAGCTTTGTCGCTTTTTGACGACGACGTGTCACCCGATTTGAAATAAAAAATGGTCAACTCAATGAAGACGCGAAAGACTGAAACGAAAAATGTAAAACGGTTCAAAGTGAAAGAAATAAAAACGCTCTCCGAAAAAGACATTAGCGATTTTGTTACGGAACGGTCGTTCGCTATCTTCGAACAATTCGAATTATCCTCAAAATTTATAACCAAGGATCCAAAAGAATAGGAATCTGATGAGGAATATGTACGCTGCGTAGATACAGTGCGCAATTTGCACGTCGTTAATGATACCGCAGAACGTGCAGTAGTGTCGGCGACTAAATACAGTGGGTGCTTGACGGAAAATCGAGAACAACGTCAATATTTTTTTCAGCTAGTAAAAAATCATCAGAAAATCTATTCAACAAATCTCACAAAGAATTCCCTATGCAAATAAATCAATAAAACAAAAAAAATGTATTTATTTTACTTCATCCACCTTTAGATGAGAAAGAGTTGAATTTATGGGCTCATCTTATAAGACTTTCTTGTAGCAAATTACTTTCTCTACAAAGTTCTTATTTGAATTTTTTTTTCGATATATCTAATAGCTTAGGCGTTACAGCCGTTTAAATGGATATTTTCATACAATATTCACTTGAAATAATGATACCGCTGAAACAGCTGAATTTACGGACATGGCTCAATGAACTTTATTGTAGAGTATCATATTTCCTATGAGAAGCCACTTGGATAATATCGCGATATCAAAATTCGCGGAATGGCAACACAAATAACGAGAAAACCATTTTTTTCAATGTTAATCAAATGGGAAACCTTCAATTTTGATTCGCGACCTCTAAATATTTTTTGACAACACACCCCTTTCACAAAACTTTGTTTTTGGGTACCAACTAAAGGTTTTCGGGAACGATGGGTCAAAAAAAAGTTGCCCTGAAACGAATCACCCTAATATATATATATATAATTCGCCTCTCTCCACCCTCTTTACCCCACACCCCTTTGATATGTGTGTTGCAATAAAGACAAACCATTAGTTCAATTAAATAGAAGAATAGTTGACTCTACGAAAATTCTATTTAATTTAAATGTAAAAAATCAAATAGATCCATTTAATGTATTCAACTAAATTGTTTTTTCAACAGATAAAACCGAATCACAGATTTATTAGGATTAAATAAAATATTTAGTTATCAGACGATATTCAATAGATTTTAATTTGAAAAGATAAATAAATTTAAATATCGAGTCTATATTTGGCCGAACATTGGCCTCGTATCGGCAAACCAATGTCGGTTACTCAATACTCAGCTGAGTATTGGCGTACAACTGGGTAATCGATGATCGTCCCGCCAACATTGGTCCAAGTATTGGCCGTTACGGTTCGATTGGCGAAACCTACATGGGCACGGCGGGTTTGTAGTTTTTTTGGAAGAGCGATTTGTGGCTCATCGCAATTCGGCACGGGTTTTCTATTTACATTGGACGATGTGTATCAGCACGAAAAACTCTCTTTCCTGTGTAAGGACCACGCCGATAATGTTCTTTTGCACGTAATTTAATGTTACGTAACGATGCGAATGCAGCAATATTCTGCACGTCTCAATGCTGAGAAAAAAAGAGATAATCTCGATAGAAAAAAATTATCCCAGTAGTGTTTGACGTAATGAAAAATTAATTTCTAATTAAATAATTTTTATTTGTCTACATTCAATAAATATTTTTATAATACAATAATACTTCGATATGTGTGAATATCTTATCCCTTCCCTGGTAAAAATGTACTCTGGAATTATTATGAATTAATAATGAATAATCCAAACGCGTCGTGTGCGTCGAATGCAGACGCTGCATGACCGGAGTGGGGGTAACGCGGGTGACTACTAGCGCCCCTCGTGGAGAGGGTCAATAAGGGGGACACGATATTCGAGAAGCGTCACCCCCATAGTCCAACTTTACGATATGACGTTTTACATCTGACAATTTCAACCATAACCTCCTGGCGGAGCCATCTTTATTTAAACGGCGGAGACTTATTTGTACCCCCAATAGTACTTTTTAAATGCTTGAATACAAAAAAGGGCCTTGAAAATATAAAAAAATGTACAAAATGTCGGCATTTTGTAAAAAAAAAAAAACAAAATAAAAAATGGCTACGCATAACAATGACTACATTTGTAGAGATATCGGTAAATTGTTGACTTATTATTTACAAATTACCTTTCATAAAGATATCGATGGACATTGAAGAGAACATTTTCCTTTCGTCGCCAAATCTAGAGATATATCTTGGTTAATTTTAAAGATTTTTTCATAAAAATTGGTATAAAACTAAATGAATATATCATTCATAAAATGAGTATAATCCTATCCTTTCATGATTAGTTATTTCTTTGCAAAAAACGTAATTATTGACGTCAAAGCATCCGTTACGTAACGGAATAAAGCCTCTATTCCGTTACGTAACGGGGGGGGGGATTGGGAAATTTGGCTTTACGTAATTTGTGTACCCCCCCCCCAATTTCTCATACACAATTTACCGAATGAACAATTTCTCAAATACAATATCCCGAATGGATAATATGCCGAACGGAAAAAAATCCGGGATGAAAAATAAAATTGTAAATAAATTCAATAACTTTAATTTTGAATAATTAATATTCACATTAAGATTGCATCTTTGATCGAGCCAAATACTTCGTGGCACGCATGTTTCGTGTTGGTCAATCGTAAGATTTATTTTGCTGTATCATTTTGCATTAAAAATCTTGCGATTTTTTTTAGTTTAACTCACTGAAAAAAACTTTATAAAACGTTAAATTATACTTTCGATTAGAAAAGTTTACATGTTAGTTAAGATACTAATTTAATAATAAATGAATCCTTAAACTATTATAGAATTATTCAATTATAATTGGGTTTGTTTGGGAAACGCTTATCGAGGAATTTTTCATTCGGGAAATCGTCCATTCGGGAAATTGTATTTGAGAACTTGTTAATTCGGGCAATTGTTATCGAGAAATTGTATTCGGGGGATTGGCATTTCAGCAATTGTTCTTCGAGAAACTTTCCGCAAAGCGCGCTGCGTATGTCAGGGCTACGACTCGAGGCTGTGCAGAGCGTCTAACATAAAACACCCCTACTGCGCTGTCGAGAAAAAGTGTTAAGTGATACTGAATTTTATGAGATCTCAAGATTGAGTAGACGGATCGAAAAATGACCCGAATAAAGTCGATAGGAAAAAATCACATTTCATTGGTAAAGTGTGATTAGATTTTCGATTCGTCACCGCGTTTTTGCCTTATTTCAATTCAAAGTTAAAAGGTCGTCTGCTAATGACCATCTGCCTGTATAAAGAGTCACGGCGTGTTCATCAGTGTCACTGGTGCTCAGTGGTGTCGACTTTTTAAATGACTTGGCGCCAAGGCACTGCCGCGTCCCTTGATATGAACACCAACCCAGTAAATAAACTCATGTACCTATTCAACTAAATTGAGTTCCAACTCTTCATTTGGCACCGATCCCGCAATACCTCTCCCGGGTTCTCAAGCCGGCGATACAATATTAGTGTTTGTGAGAACCTTTCAATCAATCATGCCTAGAGACATACTTGGTGCATATGGATGTACGTGTTTTATCGCTAATTATTATCGATATATAAATTGGAGGCTATATACAAAAACTAAGTTTGAAGCGGGTAAAAAATACGGGAATGTTCTATCACTTCATGGTACATGGTAATGAAATCGTTCTCTATTTCTGGATACATGAGATTCCTTTAATTCCGAATACAAAACACTCCCAACAAAACTTTTCTTTGTGCATCCCGTGACCGGGACAAAAATGATCAAAGATGCCTTTTTGTAGGGGAAGATTGGGACCCCTCGTACAAGGGGCACCTTCGTACAGGAGATCCTACAGACAAACTGAGCAGAGTAAAGTCATGCCTTTGCATGTGTGTGTAGTTTTAGTAACCGTCATGTTGCTGGTCAGACGACGCGCCAGCCGTGGCACAGCGAGTGACATGAAAGGCGGCAACGTATTTTCATGCTCGGTGAGTATTTTTTTCTTAACGATGGTTACGGTCGTATTGTGACTAGTTACTTTACGTTTCTAACGAAATGGTTACGTGCAAGACAAGTGAGTGTCCTCAAAACAGTGTTTTAATGACTTATATTTCTCTGTTTATACGTTACTAGACAATCGGTCGTGGTTCACGTCTGCATGTACCGTGGGGTACATTCGGACAGTAGGAGAAGGGGCACATTTGTGCGCGTACGAATGTGCCCCTTCTATTGTTTCCTATTTAATTTTATATAGTACACATAATTTACGTAGGCCGTACGACAAAACCTTCTATAAGTATCTATTGTATTTAGGTTAATTTTATTTTACAGAATCATGGTGCGAAATTATAAAAGGAAGGACTTTTCGAGGAAAGATGTAGACGAAGAGTCGATGCAATTAGCCATAGAGGATGTGGTACAGAGACGACTATTGTATAGAAAAGCTGCGGATGAATATAACTGAACGGGGTATCCCTCTCTGGAAGCCCAATTTGAAGGGTCAGAATGATGCATTTTTTTCAGTAACATATTGGTTGGAATAAACTATTTTTTTCCAGCATGGTGCACACATGTTTGTGGGTACAATGTAATTTTTTTCTGAATAAAATCTTTCAAAGTGTTCGAGGTGCTGCATTTGGCGTTGTAGTCCTACAGCGGGATCTCTATCAGGCTCAAATGTAATCTGAATCGATAATAAAAAATGTTTTCTTAAAATATATTCAACTGGCTATGGGTTCACAATCGACTTTTCGAAATTTCGAAAAACACGCAAAATGACAGCTTTTCCAAAAAAACATCATTTTTCTCTTGAAAAAACATCATGCTGAAGTGATTGTTATTAACAAATGGTTCATCCAATTAAAAAATGCGATCTTGAACCGAAAGTGACGGACTGCTCAGCGTTACGCTACGAAGTGCACCGTTTGTCGACTCGCTCTGAGATTCCTCGCATTGTACCGGGGCAACGCTGCTCCAAACAAACGATGACACGTCAGAAACGTCAACAGTTGGATTCTTCAAATGAATGGCTTCTGCCGGCGCTAACCTCCAAGTAGGGTTAGAGTGTGATAGTCGAAAAGCAGTGAAAATGTAAAAGCAGTGAAAGTGGATATAAGGGAAGAAGAACGAGGAACATTTTCCTTTTTTATACTTGTCGGGGACCATCGAGTATATGGAGAAAAGAGGGAAAAAAACGGTCGAAGCAGTATTGGTACGCGATGCTTCGAGCCGAAGGTCTTCGTAACCCCTCTTGACGATAAGCTGTATCCGATAAGTGTACAATTGAAACAGACACAGGTAGCTCTAGACTCCTCAACAATCTGCGCAAACTCCGTCTTCAATAAAAGCCGATAACAAATCAATCATGTGTGAGTATATTTTGCATCTTCCGCAATTCCTATCGCCTGGGTTATCCGTTTTATTATTCGTTCGCAATTTTCATCGACAAAATTGAGAGGAAAAAAGCACGATCGTCTCGTCTTCTTTTTGCGGACGATGATAGTAATTTGACCTTTTCTATAATTATAAACGCGACATAACATCGTTAATCGTCTCAAAAACAGTGACAGCGACGTCGAGAATTCCCGGAGGCCGAAAGATGCCGATTCGGAAGGCGACGAGACCAACGAAAGGGAAAAGAAACTGGCGTCACTCGGCTCAGCTTTTGCTGTCGAAGCGGCACGTGGTCGACGCGCTGATGAACAAGTCCCTGAAGCTCTCAGTGAACATGGCAAAAACCGTGGCCGCCGGTGCTTCGATAATCAACCATCAGCCCGCAGGCATTTCGGCCGACTCGGATGGTCGGCTTGCACTGGCTTGCCGTAATGCACTCACAAAAGGTTAACGGTATCCTGGCCAATGAGATAGCGACTGCGAACAAGGACGACGGAGCGCATCTCATAGTCGTGCCCAGTTCCACCATGAGTAAGCTAACAAAAAATCCTTCGTCTTAAATTCACAAAATATACATTTTTTTTAATAACAAGCTTTTATTTAATGTAATAAAATGTAGAACTTTTTTTTACCAGGCCGCCTATATGTGACTACAAATGAAAGCTTGTGGCGGTCAACTTTAAAAATATTTAAGAAATTCAATGATTTTAATTTCATTAACCGTATTTAATTTGTCAAATTAGAGTACTGTAGTAATTAGAGAAATTATTTTCACACGTTTGTAATCAGTTTCAGGATTTTTATTTAAGAAATCTAAGGTTTTTTACAGTAAATTAAATAAGTTAATATATTGATGGATTTATGTAAATTGGAGATTATATGTCCACATTTTGAACGCCCAAGCTTTTATTTATAATTACATATACGTGATTTAGTCAAAAAAATTATTTTCCACTTTTTAGTACATTAAATAAAAGCTTGTTTTTCAACATTTTTTTACATATAAATAATTTTCTACTCCTTAGTCTTTAATTGATTGTTACTAGTAGTTAGTGTACTTAGTGTACAAGTTTGTCCGTTAGAAACATGGAATGTTTCTAAAAAATAACAAAGACTGTAATTGGGATTGAACTTATGACTAAATTGTTACATATAAACTTTTCACATACCAACACAGTCGGCTACGAATTTGTTTGTAGGCGTTAGTGAGATTTTGTATGGATAATTAGATATCGTTTTTTTTTTCATTTTACATGAAAAGTAAAAATGTTGTGGTTTTTTTTAGTTGAATCATGCATTGTGACCTCTCAGATGCATATTTGCAAAATTTCAGAGCTCTAAGTAGCCGGGAAGGGGGTGAAATATCAATGTTCCGTTTTACATCTCACAGAAAGTCAAGTTAAATAAAAGCTTGTTCGCAGAAAATTGGAGAAACGAGCTCGCGCGCTGGTCTCCAGGACTGAACGTCGTGCAGTATTACGGTTTGCAGGACTAGCGTAAGGACATGAGGATGGGCTGGCGAGCCGGTGATCTCGACGACGTCGACGTCATTCTCACGGCGTACCATCTCGTCAGTAACACGCCCGAGGAACGTCGCTTCTTTCGCGTAATGCCCATTCAATACGTCGTTTTCGACGAGGTACATCTGAGCATACATCTACTGTTATTCCTGCCCCCTTGTAAATTTTATATATACAGGGTGTTTGGCACATGGACCGACACAATTTTTGGGGGGATTGGGTCATTTGCTGCTTTTTTCATCCTTAGACCCATGTCCTAAGTGTCACGGTAATTAAAATATAACTTTTTAGTTCTTAATTACCCGAAACTTTGCCTCTAAATTGTCATAACTTTTTTGTTCGTGGTTGCAATAGCGCCAAATAACTTTTGTTGTACTCTGCAATGTATGTTTAATATAAATAAATAATTATTTGATACAAATGGTTTCAAAGAAATGACTCATGAGCTTCCAAAGTCTGAAAAGTGCGTAAATATATGAAAATGTCAACTTCTGAATTAATTATTAAAAAACTAAAAGCTATTTTGAACTTAGTTTTGTTGTAAAAAGTTCTCTAGTCTATGCCCCTTTCAACGGTATGCTACAAGTCATAGAAATAATTCATTATGTGGTCAAAATAAAGAGAATACGTGTTTTTTTTATAATCACTTTTGGAGTTGAAATTTTTCATACATTTACACATTTTTTCAACTGGAAGCTGAAGAGTCACTTTTTTTTAAACAATTGTATCAAATAGTTGTGCACCAGTTTAAAATTCAGACATTATGGATCCAAACGATTTAAAGCTGACCATTCTCAAGGACGTTTTGGCAAAGAACAATTTGAAAATGTCGGGACCACAGGGGGAACTTATTGCTCGATTGCGGGAATTCGATCCCAAAAAAGCAAGTGACGCCAACAAAGGACTTCGTAAAAGTTTACCGGATCAGGCCTTAGTTCTGAAGAAAAACGAAATTGAAAATGAGTCTGAGTTCCTACGAAGAGAATTGGAGCTCTCTCGTAGAGAATCTGCACTCGTCGCACGAGAATTCGTGTTTATCAGACGGGAAAGTGAGTACTTACGGCGGCAATCGAATTTAGAGCAACAACTACGCGAAGCACCACTAGCAGATCCTACTCGAGAAGGGCAAGTACGTAATTAGTCACGATCAGAGGTTAGTGTCTCAAAAGTTCAGTACCTGGGAAAACAAATCCGGTTGTTGAAGGCAACTTACAACCTGGACGCAAACGCTACGAGAATCCTAATAGTTTCCAAGCTTAAGAGCAACGCCCAGAAATAGCTTTACTCAAAACCGGAGTATATCGAGATGGATATCGAGACCCTTCTCGGGGAGCTGAAGTCGATGTTTGATTTCTCCGTTGATCGTGTGACACGACGCCGCCAATTTAAGGCAAGAGTGTGGAGATCGAACGAAACTGCCAGTGACTACACACATGACAAGATTATATTAGCCAACGAGGTTCCTATAAAAGACGAAGAAATTATAGAACATGTTACGTCCGGATAACATAAATAAAATTTGCGATGTTTTTGACCTTAGCTACGGCTAATTAGTCAGGGATCCGGGCACAGTAGTTTGGTAAATTGACTGGTTTTTATAATTAAAAGAAACGGGGCGATCACTTAGAGCGACGACGTTAAGGAAATGGCCAAATTCGCGGTGGGCCGCGCTATTTGACCAGGGATAGTAGGAAACAGAGCACGAGGTTGTCCGCGCTGCACTGTTGAATACGGAGGAAGGATCCCAGAGTACGAGGTTGTCCGCGCTACTCTGTTAGAGATGGAAGGAAAGAGTCAGAGTACGAGGTGGTCCGCGCTACTCTGATAGAGATGGAAGGAAAGAGTCAGAGTACGAGGTGGTCCGCGCTACTCTGATAGAGATGGAAGGAAAGAGTCAGAGTACGAGGTGGTCCGCGCTACTCTGAGTAAAGGTTGAGAGTGAAGAAAAAGATCTTACTCTTTTTGGTTTTGAACTTGAAGATTTGTATTTTACGTGTTGAAAGTTTTCCTCCGTACTGAAGAATTGTTACAAAATCGGGCCTTTTATACCCGAAAATTTGGGGATGGTTGAAGGAAGATCCTCCGTGATTGGTGGAGTTTTCTGTTTTCCACCCTGTACATTTTCATCTTATAACTACACACGGGAAGGAACTTCTTATGCACATATCCCCTCCGGACTTGGTTCTTATCTTTCTTATTCCTTGGCGCTGGTACTGGGCCCTACACCAAGGGTGGGGGTTGAGTCTACGCGTACGTGTCGATGCGAAGACGTAACAAACACCTAATTTAAGGAATACCAGTCCCGAGCATCCGGAACCAAGCACGGATGCAGAGGTTTGCCACTGAAGATTTGTTTCTTGAAGCGTTCGAAATAATTTCAAACAGATCTGGAAGGAAAATGTCGCCCACGAGGCGGGGCTAGGTCGACTTCAAGGGAATTCGACAGAAAATACCGGAGACGAAGTACCACAACGACACCTTACGCTGCTACAAGTGCAACGTTCCCAGACATTTGGCTGTGGAATGTCAACAGAATCGGAGGGGTAATTTTTGTTTCAAGTGCAAGGAACCTGGACATTAAAAAAAAGTCCATCGAAGACTTCATCGATGGAGACGAAGACGCCGAAAGTTCATCGCGCTTACGAGACACGCAAAACGGATGGATTTTGGAAAATCATCGAGTTTAGATTTGACGACTTGAAAGAAAATGGACATGTTTCCTCGAAACGCTGTATGATAACGGCAGTCCAATAAGCTTTTTAAAAATGTCCATCGTTCCCGCGTCGGTAATGTATAATGATTGCGTATTGTCGAGCAGCTGTAGTGGGATAAACAACATGAGGCTTGAGATAAAAGGTATAGCTAATGTAAGCCTTGTGCAGACTGCAACAACGGATGCATTCCTAGAAATGCAGTCACGTAATCCCTTGCCCCACTATCGCTATCCGACGAATATCGGCCCTGCGTAGCCCGGGACTGACGACCTATAAGTCGGAATCGTGAAATCACTGTTACGAAGAGGTTCTCTCCTGAAGACCTCTAATCTTAGCTGCTATGCTAGCGATACTCCGTACAGTACACGGGATAACACGCGCAAGTTTTCATTGAGAAACTCCGTAAATTACGTGAACGCGTTTGTTGTAAAGTTTAAACCATCGCGCTAATAAACCGGAAGAGTGTTATCCGCATCCGAGTAAAAATAACACCGATGTAACCAACTGATATAAGTGTAATTAAATCATTGACACAATTAACTTGTGATCTTTTCCTTTGTGTTAACCTGAAGACACCTTGTTCCTAATCCTGGCAAGCTCTGATTCTTCACCCCTCTCGCATCGTACTCACCAAGGTTCGTCCTCTTTCTGTAAAGCCGTCGACTGTTTGTTATAACAGGAGTCCCAAGGAAAGAGACCTTTGATCAACATTTCGGCAAGTATCAAAATACACATGAAACTCATCTCACTTCCAATATTGGTTTTGATTCTGACATCGAGGAAAGACTGCGCCGTCGATATAGACACCGTTGGGCCACAGACCTATTGTTACGCGTATTACCATCCTGACACGTAACACAGCCCTGGAAAGGCTTCACCAAAAACTTAACCTGGCGATTCGAAAACCAAAGGTTCTTTATAAAGACGCGTTATCGTGTGATGTGTATTTTGCACAAGGACAGAGTTTATAGCGAAGGCTAGTTGGATTCGAATCATCGAGCCATTTTGCGTAACAAGTGTTAGAATGGCTAGGTAGATAGCGTGCTCAGCTCTCGAATTAGAAGACGTAGGTTCAAACCGTAGGTAGGTAGAACATTTAACTAGGCAGGATATGTTTTAATCCATTTATCATATAGACAGGAAGATAAATAAAGCATATGGATATAAAGATCCTACCAGATTTATTTAATCAACATTTGTGGATTTTTTAATTTTTTACGCGATACCACTCATATGAGCTCTATATGAGCACAGCATTGTTACGTCACGCCATGCCGCTAATATGAGCTCCGTATGAGCACAGCATAGTTACGTCACGCCATCCCGCTATTATGAGCTCCGTATGAGCACTACAATTTCTTCACGCTGTGACACCCATATGAGCCCCATATGCACTCACTTATTGTTAGATATTCGTGAACCGAATTTGCTAGTCTGATGAATTCACTGCATGCATATTCGCGTGAGAACAACTTGGCTTCATTTGGATCTATTATTGTGAATCATCATGTGATGCAAATATGACTTCAACGGGAGCACTCATAAGGGATACACAGCTGTAAGACTTTCTATGCCGCAGTGATGATGTACATATTATGCCAATATGAGGTACATCCGTCTATCTGGGCGTCCCCTTTGAGGCGCATGAAAAAACCGACTACCGATGAATCGTCGCGAGCTTGACTCGCACTACACGCGTGGTCTAAATGTGTACGCGTGGCTGTAGGTGCGAACAGTGCGTTCCAGGATACGCGTTTCCGACTACGCGTACACTGAAATGCGCAGTCCTTACAAGGCTTAACAGTTGATGATGTCACGCGACACGGTTTCCAATTATATGTGGTCCCAGATGCGACAATGCAAAACCCTGCTATAATAGGTCGAGATACGTTGTGAAAGTTCCACATGAAACTCAGGATGTCCGAAGGTTCAGACGCTGGTAAGATAATGAATGAATTAATGAATATCGATGATATTAAAATAAAAGAAACAATCGACGAGCCAAAAATGAATCCGGAATTGACACCGGAATTTCGCAAAAGTGTTCATACCGCATTCGTTAATCGTTATATCATGCCACAACGACCTGAGATTCCACAAATAGAAGCGACACTCACTTTAGAACGTAAAGAATCGAATCCTTTTCGTTTTGCGTCACGTGACTCTCGTACTGTGAAAAGAAAAAGTTGACGGAAATTGTTGATAAAATGCTGGCGAACGGCATTATACGGAAAAAAGAATTTAGACTATGCTTCGCAGATAGTACTCATGAAAAAGCAGGCGAGTTGAAAATGTGTGTTAACTACCGAGCGCTTAATAAAATCCTCGTGCGGGATAACTATCCCCTTCCTCGAATCGAAGACTTAATAGACTCGCTTAACGAAAAGCGGTATTTCAGTTTACTCAATCTGCGAGATGGTTTGCATCACGTAGCAATGGCGGAGGATTCTATTAAATTTACCTCGTTCACAACACATATCGGTCAGTTCGAATACGTTAAAATGCCTTTCGGTTTGAAAACAGTGCCATCGTGATTTCAGAGGTATGTGAGCAAAATCTTGGCCGATCTGATAAGAAAAAAAAACTCGTAGTCGTCTACATAGACGACGTTTTAGTGGCAACAAAAACCGTCGAAGAAGACATACAGGTGTTGGAAGAAACGTTCAAGCGGCTCATAGAGAATAAGCTAGAGCTTCGAGTAGACAAATATTGTTTTTTGCAAACGAGTATCAACTACCTAGGATACCATATATCGTGGAAAGGCCGACTAGCAAAGAAATAGCCGCAATTGCTCACTTTCTGATCCCACAAAATGTTCGAAGCGTACAGTCGTTCCTCGGAATGTGATCTGAACGTGAGAGTAAATTCCATAATTTTGAATTAGAAACCGTTGCAATCGTTTATGCCTTGCACAGATTCCGAATATACCTCCAGGGTCTCAGATTCAAAATTATTATAGACTGTAACTCGGTTACTACGACCTTGTATAAAAAGGACATAAATCCGCGAAACTCGCGTTGGGCGCTTGAAATGCAGAGTTATGATTATCAGATCGAGCATCGCGTGTCATATCCGGAAGGGATGAGAGCATAATATTTTCGTTTCCCTCTTTGTTGCCTACGACTAGCGCAATAGCACGGATGAGGGTAAAAAGGGGTAGTGCGTGGGAAAGAATAGAATTGAGCAATTGATGCGATATTTCGTTATTGAGGAATAATTCAACAGAATTGGCGTACGATTGACACTATGTTATTTATTATAATATTACTAGATGGGTTAAAGGGATCAGGCGTACGATGAATGATACAAAAAGAAAAGGTAAAGTTAGCTTACATTGGTTATGTTTGACGCTCGCGTGGATGTTTGTTGTCGCTCGCCTTACAAGGGCCTTTGCTCTTGGCCTGGTGCGCTCGCTGGTACAATTGCTGGTAAGACGCTCGCAGAAATTTACGCTGGTCGTGTGTATACTCTACGTGTTTACTACGACGGGCACTATGCGTACATAGAAATATCAATGGCGCGCAAGGTCGATGAATTGAGACCGATGATAGAAATTATACAAGTGTAAAATAAACCTTTTGTGACTCGAAAAATGAAGACTGTTCGTATGAAAGTTAATTGGCGATGTTCGTAGGCTTCTGAATTACGATTGGATATAAGGAGTGATTTGGTTGACGGAAGGTTGAGCTTTGAATTCCATGAAGATTGTCGGGAGACTTAGATTTGAGACTCGATAGAAGAACTTGATTCGATGGAAGTTGACGAGAGACTGGGATTTAGACGCGATAGAAGAACTTGGAGACGATTGTCGGGAGATTTGATCTGAACGCGCTGGAATCTGTTGGTAGACTTAGGTTGAGACTCGATAGAAGAACTTGATTCGATGGTAGTTGACGGGAGACTGGGATTGAGACTCGATAGAAAAACTTGGAGACGATTGTCCGGAGATTTGATCTGAACGCGCTGGAAACTGTTGGTAGACTTAGGTTGAGACTTGATAGAAGAACTTGATTCGATGGTAGTTGACGGGGGACTGACTTCAGGAAGGAAGTCTTTCTTGATATGAAAATTAGGAGCGGTTTAATAGTGGGAGAAGAAACCTTAGGGAAAGTGCGATTTTGTTCATCTAGTTCATCGGCGATTGGTTCATTGGTCGTAAATATATTGGTTAATTAGTGTGATCGGTCGCGGTATGGTGTGCGAGTAGGTTACAGATTCGCTACCCGTGCAGAAATGTGACCGGGCATTCCCGACTTTACGTATGGACCAGGCCTGGCTTGCCTCGTCCGATTTACCTAACCGGGCCCTTTCATGAAACAGACCAGGAATATCACAAAATCTTTTCCCGGGTAGAACATTGACATTTCCTAAATATTCATTCCCGATCCCCTATTAAATAATTCTTGCCGTCGTCAAATATATTAATAATTGAATGTAATAATATGATAACATTTATTGTCATTGTATGCTCCGTCATCATATTATTTTATTCAAGAATAATTGACGCCAGACAATGCTATCATAAAGAATAACTTATGGGGGTTGACGAAAATGATATGCGGATAGAATGGAGTATATAATAACAAAAAAGTAATCATATTACGACAGTAAATAATTAATATCTATATTACGACGCCGACGTTAACTATATTTTATTTTTCTTGTTCTCTATATATCAAGAAAAGTTATTTGGGGGATGGTATTATCGACATTACGAAAAAAAGAAAGATGTTATCATAAATAACAGTATGACAATACATTTTAAAGTTACGGATTTTTAACGTTGCGGATTCTAGATGCATTGTATTCAAGTTTGATTCTGCATTTCTTTGTAACCGATGGGCTCCGATAGGACTACGTCTGGATGGACGGGTAACGGATGTCACGGCGGGCGGGGGGTGGGGGCGAGGGCAGAACCAAAAGAACCTTTGTGTTGGTTTCGTAGCTACTTCTTTTATTTCGCGAAGCCATATTCGACTTCGTATCCGCGCTCTTTAAACGAACATCGACTTCTTGTCGATCTGTTATCCGATCTGGCCAATGTACAATATAAAAAGGTACGTTTCATTAAATTTATTCTGGTAAGTTAATTCCTTCGTGTCATAACATTAGATCTGTAGACGATCATCACGTTTCTATTTATTACTGAACATAATTTATTATTGTGCTGATTATATCTTACAGATAATGAGGTTACGTTCTCAGCATATTGACATCTGCTTGGAATATTGTGATTAAGAAAAATCAAACGCAACACTTTCAGGTATTCTTTTGTTTTTTTGTTTTTTTTCCTTAGGTACACGCTTTTCGCGTTTGTTACCTACTCTTTCCCATCATTATGACCGTTCTTTCCTCTACTGTTTACTCCTTTTTGTCTCCATCTTTCTCCCTGCCCCCCCCTGTTGCGGCCGCATCCGACTTCCCCCTCTGTATTATATTCATCATGACATTTCTGTCATGGGTATAGGGAAACTGCGGAAAACCTATACCAATACAGCCGGTCATCGAGTTCGCCCCCCAGTCGTGGAACTAGTCTTATTTCGCCGCGAAATGGCGAAGAAAAACATTTCACGACGAAATGTACGCGACTGGGATTCGAACCCGGGACCTCCCGGTCCGCTGGTTTAGTGGCGAGCACGCTAACCACTAGACCATCGCACCAGTTCTTTCAGGTATTCTTTTCCGTGAGATCATGGAAGAAAGAATAAATCGTCAATTATCTCAAATAAGAAAGCGTGTTGCCAGACATCGCGCAATAGTATCCGGTCTTAAAAACAGATTGACAGAACGGAGAGGTACGAGTACATATATTTTATCGTTATTTTGATGGAAAATAAAAAATGGGAATTTTAAGGTTATATTAAAAATGAAAGTGATCTTGTTTGTGCCAAGTTTTATATTAAAAGCATCTTATATATATGGCAGTTCGAGCACTCGCCTGGGCCATCATTACTATACGGTCATAAAAGTATATCTAATTTCGAGTGTAGGTTTATTGTTATCAAAAAACCTCCAAATCAATTGTACGGTGCACAGTTTCGCTCTCTCTTAAAAACCAGTACCTTCGTGTCTTTTCACGGTCATATTGATAATTAGATTTTCACGATTATAGTCGTGTTTATAATTACAAATATAGGTACGTGGAATGCGGAAGCTCGAGTCGGTTTATAGGTTTTTTCGAATAATACATCGGAAAACTCGATATTTTCTCGCCTTAATGCACCAATGTTTGCAACTTACCTTGTAAGTTAAATTTAAATTTTCTTTATTCATAATTTCGTAGACGAACCTTCAACAAGTTCGATGATCTTCGATAGTGAAAAAGACAGGCTGCTATCCGAACAGTCTACTGAGACTTATAATCACCGTGAATCCGACGACGCCAAAGAATCTGACGAGGAAGAGGATGACATAGAACAAGAACGGTTAGGTCTACGAAGACAACGAGAAACAAATGAAGATGAAGGAGAATACAATGAAGCTGAAGAAGAACACGATGAAGATGAAGACGAAGACGATGAGTATGAAGAAGAGAGAACATCTGACGAAGAGGGCGATGAAGAACGAGAGATGAAAGAAGTTCGCGATTGGGCCACTGAGTCAAAGGTACCTCACACTAACCTCGACAAATTGCTTGGAGTTTTGAGACGAAGATTGCTACCAACTCTTCCGAAAAGTTCCAAAACATTTCTGAAAACGTTTCACGCCGTATATAATATACGCGATATGGCAAGCCATAGTGATACAGTTGGATCGTTCGTCTATTTTGGTATCGCCGGATGCCTTATTAAACGAGTCGATTCTAAAATACACACCAGTAACACAATATTGCTACAAATTAATGTCGATGGGATGCCCTTATTCAATTCTGGGACGGTCCAGTTCTGGCCAGTACTGGTGAAGGTATTTTTTCGACCCGATATATACACGCCTTATCCAGCTGCCTTATATTGTGGGAGTTCAAAACCAAAACACATTAATGAATTTTGTGCTGAGTTTATTGCAGAAATAAATCACCTGCAAAATGATGGCATAATCATTGATGGAAAGCTGTACTCTGTTCTAATTCAGTGTTTCATCTGCGACACGCCAGCAAGAGCATTCCTAAAAAGTTGCAAAAGTCATGGTGGTTACTATGCATGTGAACGGTCTGAAATTCGCGGAGAGTACATTAGTGGACGCGTGATATATCCAAGAACGAATATTCGACGACGGACTCAAGCTTCATTTAACAATCAGATGCAAGCAGAACATCACGTTGGTCTCTCTCCACTGACCGAAATTACGTCCAACGTCGATCTTGTGGCATCGTTTATTCTAAATTATATGCAATCATGCTGCTTGTGAGTCATGACAAAACTATTACATTACTGGTTTGGTAAAAAATCGTCAACGAAACTGAGATTACGAACTCGTAATAAAGTATCAAAACAATTACTGTCGATCAAATCTTACATTCCCCAAGAATTTCAAAGAAAAACGGAACGTGTTTAGCACGTTGGTAAGTGGAAAAGAACCCAATTCCGGTTCTTCTTATTATATTGTGGACCGATTGTACTGAAGGGAATACTCGATCGTGATTCGTACAATAATTTCTTGTTATTTCACGTGGCTATGCAAATCCTCTGCAACCAAGATATGGCTTTAACGCACAACCACTTAGCTAAAGAGTACTTGATACGTTTTTTCGAACTCATGGCACCATTGTCCGGAGAGAAATCATAAATCATAAACGTGCACAATATGATCCATCTTGCTGACGATGTGATGAATACATCATGCACGCTGAGTGAAATCTCTGCTTTTCCTTTCGAAAATCTACTCGGAAAAATGAAGAAAACAATCCGGACACCGAACCGACCATTGGCACAATATTGTCGATGTATGCACGAATTCGATAAAATTCGAATAAGACCATCTGTACCGCCGCAAATGGAAATTTTGAAAGCTGAAGATATCGGGCACGACATGCTGACCGTCAAAAAAATAAACTACAACGGATACGTATTAACAACCGAGCTACCCAACTGTGTGGTATTCTTAGGGGACCAATCGATTCTTGTAATCTACCAAATGCGATGCCATAAACATCGTATTAACGAGACGGAAATCACAGGAAGACCGTGGAAACAGGTCAATAGTATTTTCCATTATCCTACCGATTCGTTTGATTTACACGAGTGGGAACTCGCGCCTGAACCATTGGAAATTCAAAGAATATGTACCATCCGTAATGTACGTTGCAAAATGGTCTATCAGAAGGTGGAAATCACTAATGAGGACCGAAAAATGTACGTCATTCCTCTCCTGCATTAAGCCATCCACTCAGGGTTGGTCGGCATTGAAGGCTTGACGGACAATTTCACCGAATTAGATAGTGACGAAGCTACGGAAAAAGAACCAATAGCATTGCCCCGCTGCTTCGTTCGTCATAAATCCGGCCGTTGATTAGCTACTTTCTCCTAACTTCGCCTTCGATTCAAATCGTCTCGAAGAAAAATTCTGGTAAGTGGACAGCTATATATAAGTGCATGCAGTACGTGCGATCGCATCTGTTTGTCCCATATTCTAGTTACAAGCATGCAAACGGTTTATGAAAAAAATGACTACGATAAACGTTCGAAGATACGGGCAACTAATCTTCTTAGTGAAGCCCAAAAATCTGATGGAAGTCACCAATGACCGAAAAATGTACATTATTCCTCCCCTGCATTAAGCTATAAACTCAGTATTAGTCGGTTTGTAAAGCTTGATGGACAATTTCACCAAAGCGGACAGTGACGAAGCTATGAAAAAACAACCAATAGAATTGTCTCGCTGCTTCGTTCGTCATAAATCCAGTCGTTGTTTGTTTGCTTTCTCCTAACTCCGCTTTGGCGGATGACGTGCGTGTGTACGGGAAGACGTGCACGCGACGTCCTCCCGTACACACGTTGTCTCTGAAAGTCGTCTTCTTTCTTTGTGCCAAAACTCGTAAATTTTTTATTCGCACTACCGTTTATAAGTAGGATAATTGTGTTATTGTGTTCATGTGTTATTAAGTTGAATGATGGTGCTATCACATGTGTAGTATTAATCGTATTCATTATTCCCGAAAAAAATTCATTCGTAAAAGATCGGCTTCGTAATTTTTGAGGGTTAGAATCGTCTGGAAGAAAAATTCGGGTGAGTGCCCAGTTATGTATAAGTACACGCAATACGTGCAATCGCGTCAGTTTGTCTCGTATCTTCGTTACAGGCATCCAAACGGTTCATGGAAAAAAGACGATAACAAAAGCTCGAAGCTACTGGCAATAAACCTTTTTAGTGAAACAAAAATTTAATATGAGCAACATTTTTTTCAGTGAGGTCCAAAGTCTGATATACGCAATTAATCTTTCTACGAATGTTTATATTGTAAAACATTTTTAATGATATTTATACATAATAATTGCTGCCCCATCGCATTGATTCAGTGGATTTGTCTATAACTACGCTAATTCATTATTTGTTGATGACATTCTACTGTTTGAATAATAATTACAGAGCACAATCTTTAACCGTAATGGAGCATCTGAAACCATATCAATTGGTTGAATTCATCGACGAAAAACGGACTGATGGACCAAAAACCATTGATTGTCTTCCATCCAAATGGATTACTTTTGACTACGAACAAGAAAGGCTTATTGTGAAGTTTATGCCACCACCCTGCGGAACTTTAAAGTTCAAAAATTTACAATATCTAATAAAGACAAAAGCAGACGCACCTCCTGACTGACCATGGTACCCGGTTGAAATTCACGGAGAAGCACGTAAGTACAGGAAGTTTTAATTTTTAATTGTTGTTATACAGGGTATTCGGTGATTAATTGATAACCTTGAAATAGCTTATGACAGAACAACGAATGGCCGTAAAAAAAAAAATACCAAAAAATGCACCCCAGGTAGTACCCAAGATATGATTTTTTTTAAGACAATATGTTTACGTAATTTTACATTCGTGTACACCATGACCACCAATGAATGAACTTAATCGGTTTTTTTATTGTAATAATATTATAACAATAATATTATAACAATAACAAAAACCGATTGCATTCATGCATTTGTGGTCGTGGCATACACGAATGTGACAGAAGGTGAACATTTATACTCTTTAAAAAAAATAATATCTTTTAAATGTATTTTTTTTTGTATTTTCATATACTGTTTTGTTTTTGAGGATCTGGTGCAGGTGGAATGAATTAATAATGCGGCGACGCAGAGAATTATGCGTAGTTCCCAATTTTTTAATTGTCCCAAAATTTACAATTATTTTATTGACCCGAACTCTCGATCCCGAACACGACGAGGTCGTAAATCTCGCCGTGTACAAGAGTTTTCCTGACGAATTCCCGAGTGACTTCGAACTCTTGCTGACCGCGGGGTCAACGAGAGCGTGTAAAGTTGATATGGCCGCGACGCAAAAGCGCGATCCCAATTTTCCCGAGATCCCGAATATCTTTCGTTCTCAACGATGCCCGGAAAATATATCCGTGGCCCGATTCTCCTCGACTTTGAGAATAAGAGGACTGTAACCGTTTGTAAGGCGGTTACCCGGTGGTGAAAGTATTCGCGGATACAGATAAGAGGCCCGAGTAGAAGAGAGACCGAGCGCGTGACCGTGTTCTCTCACGTCCCGATGAAGAAGCAAACGATAAAAAATGGCGATCGATAGGTGATGGATTACGCGCATGTCCCGTCGCTGGTCAGGCGTGTCACCCCTGATGGTGGCGACAATTACGTCGGAGCGCGTAACTATTTCCCGATTACGAAAAATGAGAGGCCCTTGAGTGACAGGGCATCGCGTGGCGCTGCGACCGGCAGAGCGCGAACCCCGACCCGATGCTCGCGGTACCGGCGCGTATTGCGTCATTCCCGAACATTCCGCCCGCCATCGGCAGCCGTGCTGTCGATTGATCCCGGTTGAGGTATCGGAAGGATAGCCAGCTTGGCTATTGGCCGCTTGAGGATGGATGTAGCCGTCTTGATGGTGACTACCCGTGTGAGGCCGTTCTGGCCCGGATGAAGTTCCAGGACCCGTGCGAGGGGCCACCATGCAGGTGGCAAGGTCTCGTTGGTCAGCAGGACCATCGACCCGAACCGGATTTAATGAGAGGAATGATGCCACTTGGAGATGGCCTGCTGTCGTTGTAGATAACCCGATGACCAATGGTCCCAAATAACTGAAGCCGTTCCTGTATAAGTTGCCAGCGCGAGAGTCTGGCGGTGTTGCCATCCCGAAGTGAGGGCTCAGAAACCGTTGTGAGCGCCTCTCCGATGAGGAAGTGCCCGGGTGTGAGGACGGAGAGATCGTCCGGATCCTCCGAGAGTGGCTCCAGCGGACGAGAGTTGAGTACGGCCTCAATTTGTGTGAGAAGGGTTGTAAATTCTTCAAACGTAAGGCTCGTCTCGCCAATCGTCCTTTTGAGGTGGTGCTTGACGGATTTGACCGCCCCCCCCCCCCACTTCCCGCCCATGTGAGGAGCCCCCCTTAGGTTAAAGACCCACTTTATCCCGTCAGTTGCTGCGAATCTTGCGATGGCTTCGGAATCCCGTGTTCCGCCGATGAATAACCGTCGTAACTCCGCAGCCGCACCCTGGAAGTTCGTCCCGCAGTCACTATAGATGGTGTTACAGATCCCGCGTCTCCCGGTGAAGCGACAGAGTGCCGCGATGAAGGCCTCCGAAGTCGAATCTGTAACTACTTCGAGGTGCAGAGCTGAGGTAGAAAAACAAACGAAGATGCACAACCAGCCCCTGTAACATCTGTTCCCGCGCCCGCGCCAACTCTTAAGTGAGATTGGCCCCGCGTAATCGACCCCCGTGAAGAGGAAGGGTCAAGCCGGTGTAACCCGAGCGATTGGCAACTGACCCATGAGCTGTTGCGCCTTAAGCTCCCGAAAGCGAGCGCAGCGTACGCATCGCAAGATAAACGAACCCACCGGTGCACGTCCGCCGATGACCCAACAACTCTTTCGTAGGTAGGCTAATGTGAGCTGCGTTCCCCCGTGGAACGTCCGATGGTGGGCATCTGCGATAAGTTTGTATGTGTAAGAATGTTTGCTCTCAGGTTGTAAGGCTGCGTGCTTCGGTCGTCCCCCGACCCCGAGGATGCCTTGATGATCGATGAACCCGGTTAATCGCGTGATAATGTGCGATTTTGCTAGAAGTTGACCCGCGCTGAGTATTTTGTGCTCTGTTGTGAAGTACGCTCCCTGTATGGCTTTACCCAATAAAGCCGTGAATTCTCCAGGTCTCCCGGTGTTAAGGCTGATCTCGGTGTACCGTGTCCCGTTCCCCTTAGACGATGAATCGCCTTGAAGAGTAGAGCAGTTATTCTCAACAACCTTGTGAGAGACGAATATTTGCAGATGAGGTCGGAGATATGTGGGGTGGTTGTCGAGTTGGTAAGCGTAAGACCTGGCCGCTCTTCGAGCGCCGCTGAGGTTTCCGTCCCGATGCGAGGAGTTGGCCAATGGTTTGAGGATTTGGCTAACCAGTGAGGATCCCACCAAGTTGAAAATTGCTCGCGCTGAGAGATGGTTAGCCCCCGTGATGCACAATCAGCCGGATTGTCCCGTCCTGGTGTGAATTTCCATTGAGCCCGAGGTAGGAACTCTTGGGCCATTGAGACCCGATTCCGAATGAAGTCTTTCCACCGAGATGGATGACTCGTTACCCAAGTAATTGTACCCATGGAATCCGTCCATAGGTAGACCTGCGAATCATCAAGTTCCAATGTTTTCTGCACGTACCGCGTGAGTTTCGCTACCAGCAGCGCTGCGGCGAGCTCGAGCCGCGGAATCGTGAGCCGTTTGATTGGCGCGACCTTCGTTTTCGCGCACACCAGAGACACTTTCGTTGTGCCCTCTGGTCCCGTAACCCGAACGTATAAAACCGCTCCCGACGCCAATTGTGACGCGTCCGAAAACCCGTGGAGTTCGACCGTTGAACCCGTAGCGATGTTGATCCACCTCAGTAGATGCATACACATATAGGGAGACGACGATGACGTCACAGGTGTGGTGTAGTGGGTATCCCGTGGCGGCGCGTGGTGGGGGTGTCTGGCGGTCGCGGTTGCGTCTGTGGCACGTATGGGGAATTAGTGGTGGGGGAGTCAGCGGTGTCGGAGGGGTGGGGGGATTGGGCCCTTTTTCGGGAGCTCGTGGTGCGGGTGGTGTTGCTATATAGGTATAGTGCTTATTCGTAGCGGTGAATAAGACAATGAATAGATGCGTTCGACGTCATAGGTATTGTAGTGGCGCTTTCTCTCTCTATGGGTGGTAGGTGATTCCCGTGGTTTCAAGGAATGACTCTGTTGTGTAGGGTGAATGGAGCAATATGCTGATTATGTGTAGCGCAGTGTAATGTAAAGCTGGGAAAGCGAGGTTAGGGCGTGGAGGCGGATGGTCATATTTTCCACGTAAACAGTGGTTCGTTAAGTAAGAGAGAGTGGGGGAAATGGAGAATAGCTATATTTTTCAGGTGTTTAGAGTTTGTGCATTGCAAAAGGTGTGGGGTGTGCACATAGGGAGACGACGATGACGTCACAGGTGTGGTGTAGTGGGTATCCCGTGGCGGCGCGTGGTGGGGGTGTCTGGCGGTCGCGGTTGCGTCGCTGTGGCACGTATGGGGAATTAGTGGTGGGGGGAGTCAGCGGTGTCGGAGGGGTGGGGGGATTGGGCTCTTTTTCAGGAGCTCGTGGCTAAGTGGGGGTGGTTTCAAGCTGCTTTTCTGAATAGACCGACTGGTGGTGTCTTCTGCATATATTGAGGACCTGTTTACCGCTAGAGCAAGCGGGTGGGGGACTCCGCCGCGCGGATCGTATGGGGGAGGAAGGTCTCACACCGTGGGGATAGGGAGCTTCGGGTAAAGAAAAAACGCGATGATTTACGTGAATACATGTATCGAAGTTTTTATTTAAAATTTTGTCCGTTCATACATACTGTGCGTGCGTGTGTGTGTGTGTGTGTGTGTGTGTGTGCGTGTGTGTGTGCACATGCAGGTGTGAAAGTCGGCGTCTATCACACCTACTTGAAAAATAAATGAAGAAGAAATGTGAAATAAAGTCCTCACCCATAGAACTTCTTTTATGCAGCTGTAGTAACAAAGAGGCGCGCTCTTCCAAAATGTCACTACATCCGGGTTTTGTTTTCATTTCCACAGGTAACACCGAGGTATGATATATGCAAAATATGCGAGATATATGCAAAGTACTCAATAATGCGTGGATGCCGCCGCACGATTTTTTGTGTAAAAACCCCCGATCTTTCACGCTTATACTCCCTTTTAACTGGTTCATTTCGATTCCATGCCTTCCCACTATTCTTATAGTATTACAATATAAGAACACTATAGTGTGGAACTATAGTGCACTCCTAAGATAGAGAAAAAATATGGGAAAAAGATTCCCGAATGCAAAGTACATCTACCACCGCAGGCTTCACACTACGAATCGAGCAGTCAGTTTTGCCGACATCACCTCTTGGAACTTCCGTTGTCAACTTACGTGAAAATGGCTGAGAAAATTCCACAATTTGAATAAAATCTGCGCGATCAAGCCGCACTTATAAATTCCGTGGAAGAGTATATAGTATGGGAGCAACAATGTGATCAGTGTATGGAGTCGTTGGAAACGAAAAGCCGAATTAATCGACCACGATTATCACTCGGAAATCCGCAATCGTTGGTAGCAGAAATCGCTCTCTTAGAAGGTTTGAAGAATATTCTACGCAGACGATTTTACATGCGGGTGCGGGAACAGTGGTCGTGGTTTGATCTGGCAAGAGATTGATACGGCGTTCGAAAATCGTGCCCTGACTGGCTGCGTCGTCAATAACAACCATATTGAACCTCGTCATATTCTCGAAGACGCATGTGATATGATGCTTTCACATGTGCAAGACATTACCAGCAAACAATTATGTGTAAAAGTAATACAGTTTTCAATGGTGAATTTGAGGCAGGTGATAAACGCGCAAATAAAAGTATCAACACGAAAAACTTTGAACTTTTTACCACTTGCAATTTACGTGGGTGGTATACACAACGAGTTGTCGAACCTACTCTGGTATCTCTCGAATATTTTCAAAATCGTGATAGCGGATGGAGATTGTCGCGGATACTGGACATAACGTTAAATATCAACAACTACAATCCAATGCATGCCGGATGTCAAAGGGTTTTGTCGCGGGGAATAATCCTGAAGGAAGCGGTGGTAAATGTAAAGTCAAAGGATAACGCATGTTTCGCGTGGGCAATGGTGGCTGCTCTTTATCCAGTGTAAACAAACGTGCATCGAGTAACTTCATATCCACACTATTCAACTGCCCTGCAGCCTCACGGAATTGCTTTTCCAATGACTCTCAATCAAATAACGAAATTTGAATCGCAAAATAATGTTTAATGCATTTACAATGAAAAAGAAAGGCATCGTCTCAATTCGTATATGCGCCCAAAAACTGGTTAATCACTTCAATTTATTGTACGTGGAGGATTCGTCGGACCACAGCGTGGGACACTTTGTATGGATAAAACATTTATCCCGGCTCGGACAACGGCGGAAACGGACAAATGGCTAGCGTACGAAAACTTTCAACGAAAAGAGCGACTTCCATTTGTGATTTATGCGGATCTCGAGTGCGTTTTGGCAAATGTTGACAACCAAAATATACAGCAACAGCACGAAGTGTTTAGCGTAGCGTACAACGTGCATTGCTCGTATGACCATTCGCTATCGGGATTCTACTCGCTGCGCGATGCCAATCGCATCCCATGGTTTGTTGAGAACCTTAAAAATTTAGCTTTGCGCATCAACGATATCCTATCGGATACTGTTCCCGTGGTACTTCTAACTCCGGATGAGCGGGCAAAATTTCGAAGCGCTGCTCAGTGTCATATATGTCAAAAACCATTTGCCGAAGACGACATACGAGTTCGTTATCATTGCCTTTTGACCGGACGTTATAAAGGTCCCGCCCATTCTAACTGCAATTTCAATTACCAGCCGTATTTTTTCATTCCCGTATTTTTTCATAATTTGTCCGGCTATGGTGCACAGCTCATCATCGAGGAACTAGCCACAGCATTCGAGGGAAAAACCACTATGCTACCCATAACTAAAGAGGAATACATTTCTTTTACAAAAACATTTCGAACGGCAGACAAGTCACATTCGATTCAATTACGCTTCGTCGATGCATACAAATTTCTCAATGCAAGTCTGGATGAAGTGGCCTCATTTTTGACAATGGACAAACTAAAAATTGTACGTTCGCAATTTCGTGACATAACGAGCGATAGTTTCATCCTATTAACATGAAAGGGCGTCTTCCCCAATGAATATATCGATAGTGTAAACAGATTGAAAGACCTTATCACCTACCACCACGAGACGCATTCTACAGTACTTTGACTGGTGACATTGTAAGTGAGAACGAATACACTCACGCCAAGAATGTATGGAAACGGTTTTCTATTCAAACGTTAGGTGAATATAATGACTTGTATTTGGAGACCGAAGTTTTGTTGCTGGCTGACGTTTTTGAGAACTTTCGCAATAGCTGTATGGAGAGTTACAGGCTCGACCCCGCTTATTACTATACTCTCCCCGGATATACATGGGATGCAATGTTGAAACATACATGCGTTAATTTCGAATTGTTCACCGACATTGACGAGGTATTATTTGTTGAACGGGGTATACGCGGTGGCCTGAGTCGGTGCTCAAACAGGTATGCGCGCGCCAATAACAAATAGAAGGAATAATTCGATCCATCATGGTCCTCATCATACTTGATGTATTTCGATGTGAATAATTAGTATGGATGGGCAATGTGTCAGCCATTGCCCTATGCTGATTTTCGATGGGTCGATGAGTTGTCGACATTCGATTTATGATCTATCGCGCTAGATTCACATACCGGTTACATTTTTGACGTTGACTTAGAGTACCCGGAATGTCTACACCGATGCACACACGGACTTACCGTTTTGTTCAACACATGGTAAACTACCTGGTGGACTACAATACGAAAAACTCCTTACAACCGTGCATAACAAGGAACGGTATGTTCTTTATTATCGCAATCTGCAGCAGTGTGTACGGCACGGTGTCAAAATCACAAAAATTCATAGAATACTCCAATTCTCCCAATCACCCTGGCTACGAACATATATGGAGCTGAACGCGCAGTTCCAAACACAAGCAAAGAATAATTTTGAAAAAAAACTCTATAAATTGATGATCAATGCGGTGTTTGGGAAATCAATAGAAAATGTGCGCAGTCACGTAGACGTCAAGATTTTAACACGGTGGGAGGGCAGGTACGGTGCAGAGGCAATGATTGCAAAACCAAATTTTCATAGCCGGAGGGTTTTTTTTCAGAAAACCTTATTGCTGTCGAATTACCCAAACTCGAGGTGAAATTCAATAATATGTGGGTGTGCGCATAGTCGACATATCGAGGACATGCTTATATGACTTTCATCATGAGTACATGGTGCCTCTGTATAAAGAAAAATGTACAGTATTGTACACCGATACGGATAGTCTAATATACATCATTGAGTGTGAGGATGTGTATGACTACACGAAGCGTAATATCCATCGTTTCGATACGAGCGAGTACAGGGCGAGCAATGGGTATGATATACCGCTTGTCAACAAAAATGCTCCCGGACTTATGAAAGACGAAAATAATGGTCGGATAATGACGGAATTTGTCGGGCTTAGAGCAAAAATGTATGCAGCGCGAGTCGATGGTAAAGACGTTACGAAGAAAGTGAAGCGCGATAAGAGTAACATCGGGTCGAGAAAGATCTCCTTCGAGGATTACACAAATGCTTATATGACCAGATCGAAATGACTGGTCAGCAAGCATGCATGCGATCGATGTTGCATGAAGTGTACACCACCAACGAGACAAAAATCACCTCACCACGACACCCTGCACACGTACCCGGTATCACAACGGTACATGAGCGCCCAGGCACAAGCTCCTCGAGAGACAGGAGAACACACTGCTTCGCGTCTATGTAAAAGTTCTCGGGGATGCCCCGAAAAGCCATAAGGGTATCGCACTTGCCCGTTGTGCGTATGAGTACACCGGTCGTTGATAAGTCACTAATTACGCGGCACACGAAAACCGTTTCGATCACGTCTATATGTACGGGATACATAATACTTTTTTTTAGAGAGAGAGAGAGAGAGAGAGAGAGAGAGAGAGAGAGAGAGAGAGAGAGAGAGAGAGAAGGACGGGCTCTGTTTCAAAGATGATGATGAACTGCAGATCGTACGCGGTGCAAAGAAGAAGAAAAACATCACAGAAGCGCAATAAACCTTGGAATGAACGATCGAACGAGCGCAACGAACGAACGAACGATCGAGCGAACGGGCGCAACGGGTTACCGAACGAAAGATCGAGCGAACGAACGAGCGAGCGCAACGAACGAACGAACGATCGAGCGAACGGGCGCAACGGGTTACCGAACGAAAGATCGAGCGAACGAACGAGCGAACGCATCTAACGAACGAACGTGCGATCGCATTGAACGATCGAACGAACCAACGAACGCAAGGTTCTTTTCCATGTCAAACAGCAGGGAGTGCGCAAAGAAATTTTGTTTTTCGATATATGGTTTCTTTAACGAACATAGAGCGTTTTGTCGTGAAAATCAACACCACTACTTTGGACTGAGGTGTTCGTTCGTTCGTAACAAACGAAAGATCAAACGAGGGTAATGAACGATGAAACGAACGATCGAACGAGCGCAACGAACGAACGATCGAAAGATCGAACGATCGAGTGAACGGAACGAACCAATGACCCAAAGAGAACACCGATTTTGATTTCGATTCCTTTAAGGTCGATTTTGATATTGTTTTTTACGATATTTTATTACGATAGCCGTTTTTTATTTCGTTTTTCATTTTTCAACTTTTCATTTCAACTTTTATTTTCGAAAAGAATATAGCTTGAGAACATTCATTTGAATTTTCATTTCAATGACGATTTCGATTTTTGAATTTTTATTTCGATGTCAGTTTCTATATCTAGTTTTTTAATTCTATTTTGAATCCGTTTCATAAAAATGAACGAACGAACGCACCGAAGGATAGAACGGTCGCAACGAACGAATAAACGAATGAGTGAACGAACACAAGCTTCTTTTGCATATGAAAATGCAGTGATTGAACGAAGGAATTAGACAGCGAAAGATCGAACAAGCGTAATAAACGTTGGAACGAACGATCGAATGAGCGCTACGAACGAACGATCGAGCGAACGCAACGAACGCACGAGCGATTAAACGAACGATCGAACGGACGCGACGGGTTAACGAACGAAAGATCGAGCGAACGCATCGAACGAACGAACGTGTGAATGCATTGAACGATCGAACGAACCAACGAACACAAGGTTATTTTCCATATCAAACAGCAGTGATTACGCGAAGAATTTTATTTTCCATTGTTCGAGCACCGCGATAATTTATTCTCTGCGATGATGGTGAGGAAAGCAGTGACTGCGACTGTATGAAGAGTTGGTTCTCCAGTGAAGCGATTAACATTCGACTCGTCAAGCGCGAATGAACGATCAAACGAGCGCAACGAACGAACGACCGATCGAGCGAACGCAACGAACGAACGATCGAGCGAACGCAACGAACGAACGATCGAGCGAACGCAACGAACGAACGATCGAGCGAACGGGCGCAACGTGTTAACGAACGAAAGATCGAGCGAACGTGTGAACGCATTGAACGATCGAACGAACCAACGAACACAAGGTTCTTTTACATATCAAACAGCAGAGATTACGCGAAGAATTTTATTTTCCATTGTTCGGGCACCGCGATAATTTAATCTCTGCGATGATGGTGAGGAAAGCAGTGACTGCGACTGTATGATGAGTCGGTTCTCCAGTGAAGCGATTAACATTCGACTCGTCAAGCGCGAATGAACGATCAAACGAGTGCAACGAACGAACGAACGATCGAGCGAACGGGCGCAACGGGTTAACGAACGAAAGAACGTGTGATGAAATGAACGTGCGAACGCATGGAACGATCAAACGAACCAACGACCGCAAGGTTCTTTTTCATGTCAAAGAGCATGGATTGCGCAAAGAAATTTTGTTTTTCGATATATGGTTTTTTCAACGAACATAGAGAGTTTTGTCCCGAAAATCAACACCACTACTTTGGACTGAGGTGTTCGTTCGTTCGTAACAAACGAAAGATCAAACGAGGGTAATGAACGATGAAACGAGCGCTCTAACGAGCGCAACGAACGAACGATCGAGTGAACGGAACGAACGATCGATCGGGCGCAACGGGTTAACGAAAGATCGAGCGAACGCATCAAACGAACGAACGAGTGAACGCAGCGAGTGAATGAAGGAACGAGCGATCGAACACCGCAGTCCTAAGTAGTGGTATCGCTTGTCAGGGATACACATGTTTGTTGAAAAACCATGCATCGAAAAAAAAATTCTTCGCGTAATCCCTGCTGTTTGATATGTAAAAGAACCTTGTGTTCGTTGGTTCGTTCGATCGTTCAATGCGTTCACACGTTCGCTCGATCTTTCGTTCGTTAACACGTTGCGCCCGTTCGCTCGATCGTTCGTTCGTTGCGTTCGCTCGATCGTTCGTTCGTTGCGTTCGCTCGATCGTTCGTTCGTTGCGTTCGCTCGATCGGTCGTTCGTTCGTTGCGCTCGTTTGATCGTTCATTCGCGCTTGACGAGTCGAATGTTAATCGCTTCACTGGAGAACCAACTCTTCATACAGTCGCAGTCACTGCTTTCCTCACCATCATCGCAGAGAATAAATTATCGCGGTGCTCGAACAATGGAAAATAAAATTCTTCGCGTAATCACTGCTGTTTGATATGGAAAATAACCTTGTGTTCGTTGGTTCGTTCGATCGTTCAATGCATTCACACGTTCGTTCGTTCGATGCGTTCGCTCGATCTTTCGTTCGTTAACCCGTCGCGTCCGTTCGATCGTTCGTTTAATCGCTCGTGCGTTCGTTGCGTTCGCTCGATCGTTCGTTCGTAGCGCTCATTCGATCGTTCGTTCCAACGTTTATTACGCTTGTTCGATCTTTCGCTGTCTAATTCCTTCGTTCAATCACTGCATTTTCATATGCAAAAGAAGCTTGTGTTCGTTCACTCATTCGTTTATTCGTTCGTTGCGACCGTTCTATCCTTCGGTGCGTTCGTTCGTTCATTTTTATGAAACGGATTCAAAATAGAATTAAAAAACTAGATATAGAAACTGACATCGAAATAAAAATTCAAAAATCGAAATCGTCATTGAAATGAAAATTCAAATGAATGTTCTCAAGCTATATTCTTTTCGAAAATAAAAGTTGAAATGAAAAGTTGAAAAATGAAAAACGAAATAAAAAACGGCTATCGTAATAAAATATCGTAAAAAACAATATCAAAATCGACCTTAAAGGAATCGAAATCAAAATCGGTGTTCTCTTTGGGTCATTGGTTCGTTCCGTTCACTCGATCGTTCGATCTTTCGATCGTTCGTTCGTTGCGCTCGTTCGATCGTTCGTTTCATCGTTCATTACCCTCGTTTGATCTTTCGTTTGTTACGAACGAACGAACACCTCAGTCCAAAGTAGTGGTGTTGATTTTCACGACAAAACGCTCTATGTTCGTTAAAGAAACCATATATCGAAAAACAAAATTTCTTTGCGCACTCCCTGCTGTTTGACATGGAAAAGAACCTTGCGTTCGTTGGTTCGTTCGATCGTTCAATGCGATCGCACGTTCGTTCGTTAGATGCGTTCGCTCGTTCGTTCGCTCGATCTTTCGTTCGGTAACCCGTTGCGCCCGTTCGCTCGATCGTTCGTTCGTTCGTTGCGCTCGCTCGTTCGTTCGCTCGATCTTTCGTTCGGTAACCCGTTGCGCCCGTTCGCTCGATCGTTCGTTCGTTCGTTGCGCTCGTTCGATCGTTCATTCCAAGGTTTATTGCGCTTCTGTGATGTTTTTCTTCTTCTTTGCACCGCGTACGATCTGCAGTTCATCATCATCTTTGAAACAGAGCCCGTCCTTCTCTCTCTCTCTCTCTCTCTCTCTCTCTCTCTCTCTCTCTCTCTCTCTCTCTCTCTCTCTAAAAAAAAGTATTATGTATCCCGTACATATAGACGTGATCGAAACGGTTTTCGTGTGCCGCGTAATTAGTGACTTATCAACGACCGGTGTACTCATACGCACAACGGGCAAGTGCGATACCCTTATGGCTTTTCGGGGCATCCCCGAGAACTTTTACATAGACGCGAAGCAGTGTGTTCTCCTGTCTCTCGAGGAGCTTGTGCCTGGGCGCTCATGTACCGTTGTGATACCGGGTACGTGTGCAGCGTGTCGTGGTGAGGTGATTTTTGTCTCGTTGGTGGTGTACACTTCATGCAACATCGATCGCATGCATGCTTGCTGACCAGTCATTTCGATCTGGTCATATAAGCATTTGTGTAATCCTCGAAGGAGATCTTTCTCGACCCGATGTTACTCTTATCGCGCTTCACTTTCTTCGTAACGTCTTTACCATCGACTCGCGCTGCATACATTTTTGCTCTAAGCCCGACAAATTCCGTCATTATCCGACCATTATTTTCGTCTTTCATAAGTCCGGGAGCATTTTTGTTGACAAGCGGTATATCATACCCATTGCTCGCCCTGTACTCGCTCGTATCGAAACGATGGATATTACGCTTCGTGTAGTCATACACATCCTCACACTCAATGATGTATATTAGACTATCCGTATCGGTGTACAATACTGTACATTTTTCTTTATACAGAGGCACCATGTACTCATGATGAAAGTCATATAAGCATGTCCTCGATATGTCGACTATGCGCACACCCACATATTATTGAATTTCACCTCGAGTTTGGGTAATTCGACAGCAATAAGGTTTTCTGAAAAAAAACCCTCCGGCTATGAAAATTTGGTTTTGCAATCATTGCCTCTGCACCGTACCTGCCCTCCCACCGTGTTAAAATCTTGACGTCTACGTGACTGCGCACATTTTCTATTGATTTCCCAAACACCGCATTGATCATCAATTTATAGAGTTTTTTTTCAAAATTATTCTTTGCTTGTGTTTGGAACTGCGCGTTCAGCTCCATATATGTTCGTAGCCAGGGTGATTGGGAGAATTGGAGTATTCTATGAATTTTTGTGATTTTGACACCGTGCCGTACACACTGCTGCAGATTGCGATAATAAAGAACATACCGTTCCTTGTTATGCACGGTTGTAAGGAGTTTTTCGTATTGTAGTCCACCAGGTAGTTTACCATGTGTTGAACAAAACGGTAAGTCCGTGTGTGCATCGGTGTAGACATTCCGGGTACTCTAAGTCAACGTCAAAAATGTAACCGGTATGTGAATCTAGCGCGATAGATCATAAATCGAATGTCGACAACTCATCGACCCATCGAAAATCAGCATAGGGCAATGGCTGACACATTGCCCATCCATACTAATTATTCACATCGAAATACATCAAGTATGATGAGGACCATGATGGATCGAATTATTCCTTCTATTTGTTATTGGCGCGCGCATACCTGTTTGAGCACCGACTCAGGCCACCGCGTATACCCCGTTCAACAAATAATACCTCGTCAATGTCGGTGAACAATTCGAAATTAACGCATGTATGTTTCAACATTGCATCCCATGTATATCCGGGGAGAGTATAGTAATAAGCGGGGTCGAGCCTGTAACTCTCCATACAGCTATTGCGAAAGTTCTCAAAAACGTCAGCCAGCAACAAAACTTCGGTCTCCAAATACAAGTCATTATATTCACCTAACGTTTGAATAGAAAACCGTTTCCATACATTCTTGGCGTGAGTGTATTCGTTCTCACTTACAATGTCACCAGTCAAAGTACTGTAGAATGCGTCTCGTGGTGGTAGGTGATAAGGTCTTTCAATCTGTTTACACTATCGATATATTCATTGGGGAAGACGCCCTTTCATGTTAATAGGATGAAACTATCGCTCGTTATGTCACGAAATTGCGAACGTACAATTTTTAGTTTGTCCATTGTCAAAAATGAGGCCACTTCATCCAGACTTGCATTGAGAAATTTGTATGCATCGACGAAGCGTAATTGAATCGAATGTGACTTGTCTGCCGTTCGAAATGTTTTTGTAAAAGAAATGTATTCCTCTTTAGTTATGGGTAGCATAGTGGTTTTTCCCTCGAATGCTGTGGCTAGTTCCTCGATGATGAGCTGTGCACCATAGCCGGACAAATTATGAAAAAATACGGGAATGAAAAAATACGGCTGGTAATTGAAATTGCAGTTAGAATGGGCGGGACCTTTATAACGTCCGGTCAAAAGGCAATGATAACGAACTCGTATGTCGTCTTCGGCAAATGGTTTTTGACATATATGACACTGAGCAGCGCTTCGAAATTTTGCCCGCTCATCCGGAGTTAGAAGTACCACGGGAACAGTATCCGATAGGATATCGTTGATGCGCAAAGCTAAATTTTTAAGGTTCTCAACAAACCATGGGATGCGATTGGCATCGCGCAGCGAGTAGAATCCCGATAGCGAATGGTCATACGAGCAATGCACGTTGTACGCTACGCTAAACACTTCGTGCTGTTGCTGTATATTTTGGTTGTCAACATTTGCCAAAACGCACTCGAGATCCGCATAAATCACAAATGGAAGTCGCTCTTTTCGTTGAAAGTTTTCGTACGCTAGCCATTTGTCCGTTTCCGCCGTTGTCCGAGCCGGGATAAATGTTTTATCCATACAAAGTGTCCCACGCTGTGGTCCGACGAATCCTCCACGTACAATAAATTGAAGTGATTAACCAGTTTTTGGGCGCATATACGAATTGAGACGATGCCTTTCTTTTTCATTGTAAATGCATTAAACATTATTTTGCGATTCAAATTTCGTTATTTGATTGAGAGTCATTGGAAAAGCAATTCCGTGAGGCTGCAGGGCAGTTGAATAGTGTGGATATGAAGTTACTCGATGCACGTTTGTTTACACTGGATAAAGAGCAGCCACCATTGCCCACGCGAAACATGCGTTATCCTTTGACTTTACATTTACCACCGCTTCCTTCAGGATTATTCCCCGCGACAAAACCCTTTGACATCCGGCATGCATTGGATTGTAGTTGTTGATATTTAACGTTATGTCCAGTATCCGCGACAATCTCCATCCGCTATCACGATTTTGAAAATATTCGAGAGATACCAGAGTAGGTTCGACAACTCGTTGTGTATACCACCCACGTAAATTGCAAGTGGTAAAAAGTTCAAAGTTTTTCGTGTTGATACTTTTATTTGCGCGTTTATCACCTGCCTCAAATTCACCATTGAAAACTGTATTAACTTTTACACATAATTGTTTGCTGGTAATGTCTTGCACATGTGAAAGCATCATATCACATGCGTCTTCGAGAATATGACGAGGTTCAATATGGTTGTTATTGACGACGCAGCCAGTCAGGGCACGATTTTCGAACGCCGTATCAATCTCTTGCCAGATCAAACCACGACCACTGTTCCCGCACCCGCATGTAAAATCGTCTGCGTAGAATATTCTTCAAACCTTCTAAGAGAGCGATTTCTGCTACCAACGATTGCGGATTTCCGAGTGATAATCGTGGTCGATTAATTCGGCTTTTCGTTTCCAACGACTCCATACACTGATCACATTGTTGCTCCCATACTATATACTCTTCCACGGAATTTATAAGTGCGGCTTGATCGCGCAGATTTTATTCAAATTGTGGAATTTTCTCAGCCATTTTCACGTAAGTTGACAACGGAAGTTCCAAGAGGTGATGTCGGCAAAACTGACTGCTCGATTCGTAGTGTGAAGCCTGCGGTGGTAGATGTACTTTGCATTCGGGAATCTTTTTCCCATATTTTTTCTCTATCTTAGGAGTGCACTATAGTTCCACACTATAGTGTTCTTATATTGTAATACTATAAGAATAGTGGGAAGGCATGGAATCGAAATGAACCAGTTAAAAGGGAGTATAAGCGTGAAAGATCGGGGGTTTTTACACAAAAAATCGTGCGGCGGCATCCACGCATTATTGAGTACTTTGCATATATCTCGCATATTTTGCATATATCATACCTCGGTGTTACCTGTGGAAATGAAAACAAAACCCGGATGTAGTGACATTTTGGAAGAGCGCGCCTCTTTGTTACTACAGCTGCATAAAAGAAGTTCTATGGGTGAGGACTTTATTTCACATTTCTTCTTCATTTATTTTTCAAGTAGGTGTGATAGACGCCGACTTTCACACCTGCATGTGCACACACACACGCACACACACACACACACACACACACACACGCACGCACAGTATGTATGAACGGACAAAATTTTAAATAAAAACTTCGATACATGTATTCACGTAAATCATCGCGTTTTTTCTTTACCCGAAGCTCCCTATCCCCACGGTGTGAGACCTTCCTCCCCCATACGATCCGCGCGGCGGAGTCCCCCACCCGCTTGCTCTAGCGGTAAACAGGTCCTCAATATATGCAGAAGACACCACCAGTCGGTCTATTCAGAAAAGCAGCTTGAAACCACCCCCACTTAGCCACGAGCTCCTGAAAAAGAGCCCAATCCCCCCACCCCTCCGACACCGCTGACTCCCCCCACCACTAATTCCCCATACGTGCCACAGCGACGCAACCGCGACCGCCAGACACCCCCACCACGCGCCGCCACGGGATACCCACTACACCACACCTGTGACGTCATCGTCGTCTCCCTATGTGCACACCCCACACCTTTTGCAATGCACAAACTCTAAACACCTGAAAAATATAGCTATTCTCCATTTCCCCCACTCTCTCTTACTTAACGAACCACTGTTTACGTGGAAAATATGACCATCCGCCTCCACGCCCTAACCTCGCTTTCCCAGCTTTACATTACACTGCGCTACACATAATCAGCATATTGCTCCATTCACCCTACACAACAGAGTCATTCCTTGAAACCACGGGAATCACCTACCACCCATAGAGAGAGAAAGCGCCACTACAATACCTATGACGTCGAACGCATCTATTCATTGTCTTATTCACCGCTACGAATAAGCACTATACCTATATAGCAACACCACCCGCACCACGAGCTCCCGAAAAAGGGCCCAATCCCCCCACCCCTCCGACACCGCTGACTCCCCCCACCACTAATTCCCCATACGTGCCACAGACGCAACCGCGACCGCCAGACACCCCCACCACGCGCCGCCACGGGATACCCACTACACCACACCTGTGACGTCATCGTCGTCTCCCTATATGTGTATGCATCTACTCACCTCGGAACCTTGATAGAACTGAGGTGTATTAATTCCCGTCGAAAGGAGACCCATGCGCTGCTGACTCGTGTAGAGACGTTATCGTCCCAAGCCAGCTTTTCCCGCCACAGCTGTTGTAAAATGATCTTAGCCCGGATTGTGACTAGTGCGATGAAACTCACGGGATCGTAGAGCTGCGCGATCTCCGATAAGATGACGCGCTTGGTGATGCCCGTCGCTTCCGTGTAAGGGAGCGTCGTGAACGTGAACACGTCAGAGCTTGGCAACCATGAGAGACCGAGAACCTTCATCTCGCAGTCCTCAATTGCCCGAGAAGTCTCACTGCTGACGTTTACCCCGATGCGCGTGAGGAGCGCCGGATTATTGCTTTGCCACTTCGCAAGTGGAAAGCCGCCCGCCGTGCAGATCCCGATTAATTGCTGCGCTTGCGCCGCGAGATCCGATAATTGATCAGAACCCCCGTAAATATCGTCAACGTATCGTCCCTTGGTGAGGGGAGCGGCCGCTTGAGGATATTTATCGCCCTCGTCCTGCACCAGCTGCAGAAAAACCCGAACCGAGAGAAGTGGTGCCGGTCTCGTCCCGTACGTGACCGTCGTCAGGTGGAACGGAACGATATTCCCGAGATCGTAGACCCAGAGGATCTGCTGAAGGTCCCAATCCGCCCGATGAACCCGAATTTGCCGGAACATCTTCGTGATGTCCTCACCCGTTTTGTACTCAGCTAGGAATGCCCGATGGAGACTTGAATAAGTCTCATCCCGCGAAAGTTTCCGTTGGAGTCGGTGGAGGCAGGCCAGCGCCGTGTGATAGGAATCGCCCAATTTCGATTGCCCCGATTTGACTGGGAGTCGGACCACGTACCGACCCGTCTCGTCCCGTGAATGCGTCGAGACAAAATGAGACTCACACTCCTGCTCTTCAGGTGTGAGTTCCGAACCCGTTTCGACTGGCGCCTCCTCCTGGACCCCGAACCGCGTAAGAAGGTCCTGCATGTCCAAAAACCCGTGATCTACAGCAGCGTGGTGTACGAACCCTGCTGTAGATGCAGACTTGACCACTTGCCCGAAGATTACCCAACCAAAAATCGTATCTTGGGCTGCCCGTAAACGTCTGCTCCCAGAATGAGGTCGACCGAGCTAGGATATGCAAAATCTGGGTCTGCCAGCTTAAGACCCCGTAAATGCGACCAATGAATATTTGTGAGGGAGAAGGAAGGGAGAGTAGGCATTAACTTGGGGAGAACGTGAGCTTTTATTGACAACAATGCACCCGAGTAAAGAGAATGGAGGGTGCAGCTAACCAGCCCGCGTGTGTGACCCGAAGCAACCCCACCAATTCCAGTGAATGGAATGGAGGAGGATTTCCGTTTAAGTTTGAGGCGCTCAACGAGTTTGTCCGAGATGAGAGACAACTCGGACCCCATGTCGATCAGCATCCGGACCCGGTATGTAGACCCGATGGACGTGGAGAGGTTAGCTTGACCCGTTGCGAGCAAAACGCCCGCTCTTGTCGCTCCCGTACCCAGACAAGATAATGCCCCCGTATCTCATTGCGTTGCTCCCATTGAAGGCGATGGTGAAGGACCCGCTGACGACCCGGTAGCGTCTCCTGACCGCTGCGTTCCCGAACCCGGCAGGGTTGCTGAGCCCCCGGATTTTGACCACCCGACGTGGATCATGGTGTGGTGCTTGCGGTCACACTCCTTGCACTTCGTGACCGTCTGGCACGTCACGTTGTGCCGTCCCAACCAATTGTAACAAAGCCGCAAGGCTTTGCCTTTCTCCCGTCTCGCTTCATTTGTCAAGTTCTTAAACTTTTGACACCCGACGATGTAGTGCAAGCCCGAACACAGAGAGCACGATTGCCCAGTGCTCGCCGTGGTGACCGCGTGAACCCGAGAACCCGATGGCTTCGATGCTGGCCTTGACCCTTTTCCCGATGGTTGAGGAGCTGAACTCGACGATGGTGCGGTGCCCACCGCTGCTCCTTCCAATGCCCAAGTCCACGTGGCAATAAATTGCCGAAGTTGAGCGAGCGTCGGAGGCTAGTGGGACTGGCCAGCCAAAATCTCCCAAGCTTCCCTTGTTGCACCGTCGAGCTGTCGCGAGATGATATGTACCAGGGCCCAGTCCCAGTGCTCGATCGGTGCGCCCAACGCTTTGAGAGAATTGCACACCTCCGTGGTGTCGTGCAAGAGTGCGTGTAGGTCCAGAGCGGACCGCGCAGCGATAACGCGTGGCTGGAGCAGGCTCTCCAAGTGAGAAGAGACGAGAATCCGTTTGTTCTCGTAACGCTCCAAGAGCGTCTCCCAGGCTGTCGCGAAGGAGTCGGCCTCGAGTGACAGACACGCGATAAGCTTCGCCGCCGCGCCCGTTGTTGATGCCCGTAGATAATGCATCCTCTCCACGTCCGTGACGTCTGGGTTCTCCCGTACCAACGCCGTGAAGAGAGCCCGAAATGAGCACCACTCGGAGTAGGCGCCCGAAAATAATGGCAGCGATATTTTGGGGAGCTTCGCCCGGCTCCCGTGTGATGAGGCGCCCGGTGTCGCCGCTCCCGTTGAAACCCGTGGTGGAGGTTGAATCGCATGACGAAACCGTGCGACTAAAGTGAGGATCGTCCCGTGCATCTCGAACGCTTGTGTAAACATGTCGTTCTTGACGTAATCGCTCGACAGAAAGTCGATCGAGCAAGACCGTGTGATATCTTTATGAATTCTGGAGAAATTGCTCCAAAGCTCCTTTGTGGTAGCCCGAATGTCGCCCAGTTCGTCAACGGTAAAGTCCTCGGCTGCCCCGTCCGCTAGCCGATCGCGATAAGTTCGTAACATAGTTACGCGCCGGCTCTGCGTTGCCACCATGAGTGGTAGCGCTCCACTGGGGCCCGTGCCCGCGCTGGCGACTTTTCCCGAGTACCCGTAGCCTTCTCTCGGTGAGAAGTTGCTGGCGATTTCTCCCGCTTTCCCGATCCCGAGGCTCCCGGTGCCGCGGCGACGGTACCGACCGTCGATGTGGTCGACTGACCGCTCGGCGCTCCAGTCGGGATCGTGAGTGTGTCCGGCTGTTCGCTGCCGGAGACCGACTCCGAGTCGGACTTGATGTCCGCCCAATTCGACGGTGTCTCCAGATCAGACATGTTGACCCGTCAAACCCGTGGAGAAGAACCGACACGCGCGAAAAATACCCGAGAGTCCGAAAAGTCCGAAGAAGTGTCCCTGTGTCCGAAGAAGTGTCACTGTGGAACCCGAGAAAAATGCGAAGGGTTCGATAAATGTCGAAGATGTACCGACGCACTGCGTAATAACCCGCAAAATGTCGATAGTGCGCCCGAACCGCAGTACAGAACTTGCGGGAAAACCGAAGCCCGGTTGTGCTGAGAAAACGACCGAGTTTGTTGTCCGAACACGTGGTCGGTCGAACCGCACAGCACGACGCACGAAATTACCGAAGAATGTTCGACAAAATCCCGAAAATGTGGTAATCGATAGACCCACTTCGACGCTGAGAATTAACCCGCGCAATGTCCCGATACTCGTGACTCGACGCCCCAACCAATTAGTCGAGCCCGGAAGTCGCGAAAAAACTCGAAGTGTCGAAATAATCCACTGACGCGAATGAAGGATCGCTCGTAAGAGAACCGATAGGGTGAAACGATGTCCGAGACACACCCGCGAAACCGTGAGAACCGAGTCGAAACGTCAAAAACTCAAAGCACACGACCCGGCACTCGTGACAACCGGAAGTTAAATGAGAAGCGCTCGGCACGTGCTCGAGAAAAATAAAGTCTGAGAAAATGCACACGCCGACACTCGTAAATGATTCGAAAAAACACTGTTCGATCCCGAGTGAAAGATAAGCTTGAGACTCACCAATTCGTTTGATGAAAAATCGAAGACAGCCGATGAGAGTTGAAGCGTCTCTGGAGTCAAAGCGGCCTGCGAGTAGCCGGCCGGCGAGCTTGTGCACGTGGCGCGCGCGCGCGATCCTTCGAAGGTAATCGATGTCCCGCGGAAGGAAATTCCACTTTGCAAAGTCACAACCCGAAGTCCCCATGTCTACAGTCACTGAGTCCCGATCGCTGCGCTTTTCACTGAATCGTCGCATCAAAAAAAAAACCACCAAATCCGGCTCGAAGGACCAAAATGTTTTGTTTTTGAGGATCTGGTGCAGGTGGAATGAATTAAAAATGCGGCGACGCAGAGAATTATGCGTAGTTCCCAATTTTTTAATTGTCCCAAAATTTACAATTATTTTATTGACCCGAACTCTCGATCCCGAACACGACGATACCAATTTTCCCGAGATCCCGAATATCTTTCGTTCTCAACGATGCCCGGAAAATATATCCGTGGCCCGATTCTCCTCGACTTTGAGAATAAGAGGACTGTCACCATTTGTAAGGCGGTTACCCGATGGTGAAAGTATTCGCGGATACAGATAAGAGGCCCGAGTAAAAGAGAGACCGAGCGCGTGACCGTGTTCTCTCACGTCCCGATGAAAAAGCAGACGATCAAAATGGCGATCGATAGGTGATGGATTACGCACATGTCCCGTCGCTGGTCAGGCGTGTCACCCCTGGTGGTGGCGACAATTACGTCAGAGCGCGTAACTATTTCCCGATTACGAAAAATGAGAGGCCCTTGAGTGACAGGGCCGGTGGCGCCGCGACCGGCAGAGCGCGAACCCCGACCCGATGCTCGCGGTACCGGCGCGAATTGCGTCATTTCCGAACATATACATATTTTTCTTTGTATTTTTTTTAAACCACCATTAGTTCTACTATGAGCCATTTGAAGGTTATCCATTAATTACCTGACACCCTGCATGGACTTGCAGATTTTTGTATTTTTACTACATACAACGCCTTTTTCCACTGTTCAACATGGTTTTTGAATGTATACAGAAACTTATGATATCGGACAGGAAAGACTAAAGAAGTTAAGGTCCGAAAATTACGAATATGCCACCGACGCCGACGTTGATGGTGATACGCGTTCCCGTCATGCTAGAGAATCGATAAAAGAAAATTTCACAATCGGCGAAAAATGCCTGACCGCGTGGGCTGTCCCCAATTTTAAAGATACTGCTGTCAGACCTGGCGATTTGTCGTGTGAAGGTTACGAGTTCCGTTCATAGTCACAGTGCGACTCGACTTATTGATGCAAGTCAACCAGGGTCGTAAATCCTGATACCGAACGCGTGAGATTCGACACTGCGATTCCGTGATTGAACTCCCGCACCTCAAACTAATGTGGTGAAGGTGGTTAGTTGAAAACAATTGGAGATAAACTAAAAAACAATTTAATTTATTCACAATTATTTACATCGATCAGGTAAAGTACTGATCATTGATTCACGTTGTTTCCGCGTAGTAATGACGACGGTGATGATAGAATTATCTTATGGAGATGTTTGAGTAATTTATTCGTGAGGGGCAAGAGTTCCGCGCTGATTGGACTCTTGATGTTTCCTCTTCGAATGTTTGATGATTACTGACCAAAAGGAAGTTCGAATCTTACATCCGTGGTTGGTGATGAGAGCTGTCTCACAAACGGGGGATACGATGCCACCCCTTGGATGAACAACAACTAATTTCATTGGTCCAAAAATGTAGAAAAAGGAGTGGGTGGATTGTAGCTGTCACCAATCATGGATGAGAAGTGTGAGAATAGAAAATACTGGTCAGCCCTGTCGCACACGTGTTTTGACCAGCGGGGCATTCCAGTGACGAACTCTTTGGCGCAATGAAAAAACTTCTTCGCTAAACTCTACCATCACATGGGTAGAGAGAAAAGATAAATCCCTTTGTTAGGGGTACATTGGTGCGCCGATATGCGCAGTTTGACCGTAGTCACGTATAGAGGCTTAGAAAAATAAAAGTAACATTTGCGAACCAAATGTTGAATTGCCCTGCACGTGGTTCACCAAGCGAGCGAGCCGTCGAGCAAACCCGTGTGTGGGCTATTGACCCTTTTTTATGGACTTCAGGTAAGAGAGAAATACTCTTCCGTGTCGTGCCTTGGGACGATGTGGACATTTATAATTATATAGAACATTTTAACACTAGCTAAATTCTTATTTTTAATAAAATTAAAAATGAACTGCTCGCTCGTTTCGTATGCGACGGAACAGACTTCCCCCTTGAGAGGGTACCGATCAAGTGCGATCACCACAATTAGATTACAATTGAAGGTTATGCTTGAGTATAGTCTGTAGATGAGTTCGCAATTGGGTTAATTGTCTCTAAATTGATCATTTGTGATTGTCATTATCACTGTCACTATCAGTTAACCATGGCAGTGGTGCGAGCTTGCGAACATTCGTGTCGAAGATTCCCGTGGACGTTTTGACCTTGACTACTCTTACGATACCATCTGAACCGGGTCGAGTCTCGATAACTCTTCCCATGAGCCATCGAAGAGGAGGTAGATGGTCTTCCTTGAGAAGTACGAGAGAGCCTTCTTGGATGCTGTGGGAGACTCGGATCCATTTGCGGCGAATATTTAATTCGTTTAAATATTCCTTGTGCCACCTGGTCCAAAAATCCTGCTTCATCTTCCGTATGTGCTGGCATAATGATAGCCGATTGGATGGAATGTTGACGAAATTTGTTTCAGGTGCGCTCGTTAATGTATTCCCAATCAGAAAGTGACCAGGCGAGAGTGCAAGAGGATCGTTGGGATCTGATGAGATAGGAGTTAACGGGCGTGAATTAAGGATTGCTTCTACTTCTGTGACAAACGTATAAAGCTACTCAAACGTGAGCAGTTGTTCGCCGACGACTCGTCTCAAATGATGTTTGAAAGACTTGACTGCAGCCTCCCATATTCCGCCAAAGTTTGGTGATTGTGGTGGCATAAAATGCCACTTGATTCCGCGATCACTGCAGAAGGTGTGTGTATTTTCCTTGTGTTCGTTGGAATGCAAGTGTTGTACAATCTCCTTCATTTCGTTGTTGGCACCGAAGAAGTTTGTGCCGTTATCAGAGTAGATATTTTGACATCTTCCTCTTCTCGAGAAGAATCGTTTCAAAGCGGCGGGAAAGGCTTCAGTAGTCATGTCACTGAATAGCTCGAGATGCACGGCCTTGACTACGAGGCAGATAAAGACTGCAGCGTACACCTTGATTCTTCCTCGGTTGCGATTCTACTTTTCTTTGATGAAAAATGGACCACAGTATTCCACTCTTACGGTTAAAAATGGTCGAGCTTCGGTAATGCGAACTCCAGGTAGATTTCCCATTATGTAGCTTGTGGATGGAGGATTTGCCCTCGCGCAGGTCATGCAGCCGCGGATCACTTTGCGAACTTGGTTTTTTCCGTCGATTATCCAGTATCGCTTTCTTAGAGAATAGAGCGTACTCTGTACGCCGGCATGATATGTGGAAATATGCTCATACCGGATAAACATAGTGGTTACGTGATGTGATCGTGGCAGAATCACGGGATGCTTCTCTGTAAACGGAAACTTGGCGTTACTCAGTCGACCGTCGATTCGAATTATACCCAAATTATCCGAGAATGGGGTTAGTGAGACAAGCTTGCTCTTTGGGTTCCTTCTCTTTCAAGTCTCTGAGCTCCTTGGGAACGCCTTCTGCTTGAACAAGTTTTATAATGGTGACGTTTGCTGCTTCTAGTTCTTCGCACGTGAGATGACCTTGTTTTGTCTGCGGCGCCTTGAACCTCCGGGCATATGCAATGAATCGCCGGAACTTCACTATTGATGAATAGCGTGTAATGATATCGCTTTGAATTGGTGTTGCAAGGCATTGGACCTTGCGTAGTCCGGGTAACTGGTCCACTGTTGATACTCCGAGTTGTGGCCATGTAGATTCGTCTTGAGCAAGCCATTGCGGTCCATTTTTCCACTTGAGGCTCGAGATTTACTCCGACGGTTGTTGACCTCTCAAAATGAGGTCTGCTGGGTTGTCGAGTGACCGGATGTGACGCCAATTACCAGCGTGTGTTTTTTTCTTGGATGATGGACACCCGGTTAGCTACGAATGTCAGAAGTTGGTAGGCGGTGTATCGATCCAGTTGGGGACCGCCGTGTTATCGCACCAAAAAACTGTTTTGTGGATTTTTATGTTCAGTGCTTGACGAACAGTGTCATAAAGTTTGGCCAGAAGCACAGCTCCACATAGCTCTAGCTTTGGGGTTGTTATGGGCGGAATGTGCTCGATTCTGGGACTGCTTCTGGTGAACAGACTTCCTTGCTCGGCCCATCTTGCGCCCTTTTGAGCGGTGCGACACGAGATTTGGCGCAGAGGAGCGTTGTTGAGATGCTCCCATTGCTGTTGATGCCTCTGATATAAATGCAGGCTCCGTAGGCCTTTTCGCTAGCATTGCAGAATCCGTGCAGTTCAATTTCTTCGCATTGTGGGGTAGTAATTCTTCTGCTGAACTCCAAGTCGTTGAGGGCACTCGATTGTGATGCGTAGTTGTTCCATTCGGTTTGTATTTCTGCCGGAATGGATTCGTCCCAATCGAGTGTCTCCCTCCACAGTCGTTGCATGATGAGCTTCGCCTGTGTCACCACTGGACCAAGCAGACCCAGCGGGTCGAATATTCTGGCGATATGCGACAGAATGGTTCTTTTCGTAACGCGATGATCTCGCGAGACAGGACTGACGGTGTAGATGATCGAGTCCTGTTCGGAGTTCCAATGCACGCCGAGAGTTTTGATAGTTCGGTCTTGCCGCGATTGTAGCTTGAGATTTACGCTACCGGATGGGAGACCTTGAAGGACGCGTGGCTCGTTGGAAGCCCATTGTCGAAGGTTGAGACAGCCTCGTTGCAATAATGCGTTGATTTCGTTTCGTAGTTGCAGAGCGTCGTTGAATGTTGCCGCTCCGGTAATGAGATCGTCGACGTACAGATCACGTTTGATGATTTCAGCAGCCCTTGGAAAGTTGGTTGTTTCATCTTCAGCCAACTGTTGAAGGCAACGGGTAGCCAAGAAGGGTGCTCGAGCCAGTCCGAAGGTCACGGTATTCAACTCGTATGTGGCTATTGAGCCACTGGCGTCGCGCCACAGAATCCTTTGGTATTTCCGATCTTCCTTCCGAACCTTGAATTGTCGGTACATCTTCTCGATGTCTCCTGTGAGCACGTACTGATGCCCGCGAAACCGCAACAGGAGTGAGAAGATGGCGTCCTGATTGGTGGGCCCAACTATGAGAGTGTCGTTCAAAGATATCCAAGTGCTGGACTTCGCTGATCCATCGAAGACAACTCTGACCTTGGTGATCAGGCTACTGCTTTTGATAACCGCGTGGTGAGGAAGATAGAAACCGCCCCCCGTCACGGTGTCGTTCTGAACCCTTGACATGTGTCCTAAGGTCAGGTATTCCTGGAGCACAGCATCGTACTGTATTTTAAGCTCTGAATTTTTTTGCAATTTTTTCTCGAGTCCGATAAGGCGTTTCGTGGCCATTGATCGAGACTCACCGGGCTGATCCCTTCTGCTGTTGAACGGGAGTGCAACGATGTATCGACCATCGTTGTCTCGTCTTACCGTTCTTCGGAAGTGATTCTCGGAGCTAATTTCTTCTGGTGAGTTGTGACGTTTTATGTCAATTTCCTCGATTTCCCAGAAGCGTTTTATGATGCCTTCCAATGTGGTGGCATGACATTGCTGGTTGCACGGCGACAAGTCATTTGTTCGAATGGCACCGCCGATGATCCAGCCCAAGCGTGTTTTTTGAAATAGAGATCTGGACCACCAGGTGCAGAGAGATTTATTTGTCCTACGCAGAAGGTGGACAATGTCCACCGGAGCCGATTAGAATATGTCTGAGCGACGCTCGGACATATTCGGAAAGCGAGCACGGCGAAGTGTCCGGACCGCACCTTCGGCTGCTACACCAATACATGGACGCTGAGCACGGTCATGTGCGGCCAAGCCGAAACGAAGGCTTCGAGGGAAAAAGCAATCTGAGCACGACTCGCGCGCGACGTCACCCGACGGCACGCGCGAGGCTTTTAGATGATTTCAATGCTTATTTAGTTCTTGATTCTCTGCGTTATTAATGTATACAAAAAAATGTATCGCGCACTCTGGTGGCTTATTTTTTTAGTTTATACGTTAATTTAAATATAATAATAAATCTAAATTACAACTTATTTATCTTATATAAAATTGCTTACGCTTTACTCACACCCGTCCTTATGCCAAATAAATTATAATTCATAAAAGTAAGCGGAAATATATTTATATTCGTATTATTAGATTAATTCTCATACTTTCATCAAGCGATAAAGCATTATCCCCAAAAACAAGCCAATCATCCATCCGGCCACGAATTGTAAGTACCACACGGAGAGAATTTTAAAGTAATTTTTACGGTGAAATCTCCGTAAAGATTACATAAAAAATTTGAAACCGGTGACAAATGTGCACATAGTCAAAAATTGAGACTAGCTTTTAATATTTTGCTTTCATTCATGTAAAAATTTAAGCAAGTAGCATAATTTTTTACATTTCTTTCAGTAAAAATTCTGACACATTCTCATGTAGAATTTTAACAATGGGCTGCCTCAAAAATTCCAAGTTTCTACAGTAAAAATAACCTGGACAAACTTGAAATTTCTAAAATCCCTAGCGAAAAATTAATTCCCTATGATTAAATAAATACTCTATATACTGTATTTTTTCGTAAAGAGCTAGTAAGTAACAGCAATAATAATATTAATGAATAATTGCTAATTTTTATAAATGATAATATTATTTTATTAATAACAAAATAAGAAATTCTACAAATTTGGTCTAAAAAATGAGTTAATTGAAAAATAATTTTCCAATTATTCAATTGAAATGTTTTGTGCAGCAAAAAAAGTTATTTTTTTATTTAATGTAAATTTCACCATGCTTTTATATATTCTGTAGTTTTATTCCTAATCATAATTGGAGATGGAAAGGAAAAATGTACAACCACAGTAATAAAAAGTATTCAATTAAACGTTCATATCCATTTCTTTATTATAATTTTTGTGCCGTCATTCAAACGCGAAATGTGCATAAATTTGGCACAAAACATATCTTCTAAATTTAAAAACTTAAATGTATAATTACACGAGAATACGTAGCCTTGAAAATGGTAATTCAAACCAACATCGTTTAACTCTTTTACGATAAAATAAACATTTTCATCATCAATAATTATTGAACTTACTAACGCCTTCAACACCAGTTTTCCATCCGTCGAGGCTAGCAGCGTACCATGAACTTCCTCGAATTAAAATCATCAAAAATATACGAATTACTAATACGAACATACACAGAATACAAATACGAATACGAAAAAATGGAAAAAGATGTGAAATACGAATAAAAAACTTTTACGAATAAAGGCATGTACAACGACGTAAATTGATACTTACATTCCGTTGATCGTCTGGATTTAATCCGTCCTAAAAATAAACACTTTTTTCATCGGCGTTTCTGAACATTTGTGTTCTTGATTGCTACTTATTTTAGCATATCATCTTTCCGTACCATTGTAGACGTCCTTTATCGAAGTTTCTTTTCACGTTTCTTTGTTTTCTTGCGTAGAACTGCGTAGAACACGTTAGACTGCACGAGACCACGAGGCTTTCTTGGCCCATGCTTCGTACTATAATGCGCATGCGCGGTACCGCTGTTGCTAAGCAACGCGAGTCGGCGTCGTTCGTGCTCGTCATACTGCGTCATACACAAGCACACTCTCACAGCTTGCGTTCACGTATACGCATGCTCATACACAGAGCTCACGCGAACGGTCAGGCGACCTAGCCCTAACTGATTTTACTATAAAGAACGTAAAATTCCGGTGGACGCACGGAAAATTTCGGCTTCCTTTTTTAAATTTTTATGGAAAACACGCATATTTCTCAATGTTCCACTGAAAAATTTCATTTATATTAGCACTTTTTTAACTTATTGTCGTAATCTTTACGTTTCATGAAATTTTACTATTAATTTCAGTAAAAATTCTGGAAAATATTTCAAATTTCTGTTACGCAAAAGTAAATTTTGATTTATTTCCATGAAAATTTATAATTTATTTTCTAAAAACCTGAAGAATTGCACATTTGTCACCGAGTTACTGTGATTTCACAGTAAAAATTACTTAAAAATTCTCTCCGTGCAGAAAGTGCACATATTCTAGAAGCGATGAGATGGTCCCGTTGGTAGCGTTCCTGGCTTCCTGATTTCTTATTTTTTTCCTGGAAATTTCTCCTTTTCCTATTACCTGAGTGAACGGCTGCGGAGATATTCGGAGAAAATTTAAAGATGAAAAAATGAGATTATCGTAAAAAAAACTTATTACATTTTTTTATCCCTTATAATTCTGACAAATAATGAATTTCCGAAATTTTTGCAAACATTATTTTCCTTAAGAGGTAACACCACTGTAACGGCCTCCCACGAAGCGTTTTAGACAAATAATACTTAGGGTAATTATTAAGCATATATTGAAGTATATTGCAAAAAAATGTTATGGGAAAATATTACAAAATGGCGACACTGCAGCAAATTCTTCCGAGGCATGTTGAACGGTGCTCTATGGCACGCAGTATAACTTGTGCCAATTTTAATCTGGACAAAATATTTTTTTTTAAATTAAATCTAGATGAGTGTAGCTAGTGAACCACGTAGGGGATTTTAGAAATATTGATTTTTTATTAATTGCCGAGTATTTGACTAAAAATGTTCAATTTTTTATTAAGACAGTTATTTTTTAATAAATATTGTTTAAATTAACTTATCGAAAATCCCCTACGGGGTTCAGTAGTTACACTCATGTAGAATTAATAAAACAAAAATCTTTTTTTTTAGACTAAAATTGGCACAGTTATACTGCGTGCCGCAGAGGTTCGACATGCTTCAGAAAAATTGCTGCAGTGTCGCCATTGGGTAATATATTCGGATAAAAAATTATAGCCATATACTTAAATATATGCTCAATAAAAACCGCAAGTATTATTTGTTTATCACATTTTCTTCCGCATAAAATATAAAAAAATACGCCTCCTGAAAGGCCGTTACAGTGGTGTTGCACTGTAGCCGTTACAGTGGTGTGATAATGCATTATGATAAAGCATTATCATAAAGCATTATGATAAAGCATTATGATAATACTTTATCGCTTAATGAAAGTATATGAGAATGAATATAATAATACGAATATAAATATATTTCCGCTTACTTTTATGAATTACAATTAATTTGGCATAGGGACGGGTGTGAGTAAAGTGCAAACAATTTTTTAGAAGATAAATAAGTGGTAATTTCGATTTATTATTGTATTTAAAGTAACGTACAAACTAATAAAATAAGCGGTCAGAGTGCGCGATAAATTTTTCGACACTAAAAGATAACTAATTAAAATAATGATAACTAATAAAAATATCTAATCAAATAAGAATTAATAGTAATAATAATTTTAAGAAAGCACTGAGCGCGGGGAACGATCCCGCCCCCCTAGTGCAAATATTTTCCGAAAAACTCCGATTTTTTCCGAACATTTTTTCAGATTTTTTCCGAATTTTTCTATGATTTGGAACAAATATGAAGAATTCGGATTTTTGCAGGCAATTATTTTTACGCAAACATCCGAGTTTCTCCGAATATTTCATCATTTTAATTACGATCACGGGAAAATCTCCGAAATTATATGAAGACTTTAAGGGCTAACACCACTGTAACGGCGTTACAAGAAGCGGATTTTTTGAAATTTTTTTTTGGCGGAAGAAAATGTTATAAATAAATAATACTTGCGGTATTTATTGATCATATATTTAAGTATTTGATAGAAATTTTTATCTGGAAATATTAAAAAATGGTAAACCGATGTGTTGGTCTAGTGGTTAGCGTGCTTGCCTCTGAAATCAACACATCGGGAGGTCGCGGGTTCGAATCACCGTCTCGTAGTTTCGGAGAGAAATAAAAACAGGCGTGACGTAGCTCCAGTTTTACACAGATGTCGCACACACGGACCGGTACGTGTGTGTGTCGGGTGTGTATGGCTGTAGCCTGTGAGCTATTTCTCGACAAAACGCGACTAGCTCCGAGGCTGGGAAGCGAACTCGTGACCGGCTGTATTGGTATAGGTTTTCCGCAGTTTCCCTATACCCATGACAGAAAATGTCATGGTGAATGCGATACAGAGGGGGAAGTCGGCTGCGGCCGCAAGGTGGGGATCGATTAGGGATGTGAATTGGAGAAAAATGGTGGGAAATGTAAAAAGGGGAAATCCCTGTACATGGAAGCTACAATTAGCGAAGCGTTCGCCATCAATATTAAAAAATGGTGACACTGCAGCAATTCTTCCGAAGCATGTCGAACCTCTGCGGCACGCAGTATAACTGTGCCAATTTTAATCGAAAAAAAGAATTTTGCTTTATTAAGTCTAAATTAACATTTTTAGTCAAATACTCGGCAATTACTCAAAAATCAATATTTCTAAAATCTAGAATCCTACGTGGTTCACTAGCTACACTCATCTAGATTTAATTTAAAAAAAATTATTTTGTCCAGATTAAAATTGGCACAAGTTGTACTGCGTGCCGTAGAGCACCTTAAGTTCAACATGCCTCGGAAGAATTTTCTGCTCTGTCGCCATTTTGTAATATTTTCCCATAATTTTTGTTAGCAATATACTTCAATATATGCTTAATAATTACCCCAAGTATTGTTTGTCTAAAACGCTTCGTGGCAGGCCGTTACAGTGGTGTTACCCCTTAAGGAAAATAAAGTTTGCAACAATTTTGGAAATTCATTATTTCTCAGAATTACGAGGGATAAAGAAAGGTAACAAGTTTTTTTTTACGAAAATCTCATTTTTTTTCTTCTATAACTTTTCTTCGAATATCTCCGCAGCCGTTTATTCAATAGGAAAAAGAAAAAGTTCCGGAAAAAAATAATATCAAGTTTTTTTTACGACAATCTCATTTTTTTCTATCTTTAAATTTTCTCCGAATATCTTCGCAGCCGTTCACTTAGGTCATAGGAAGAAGAGAAATTTCCGGGAAAAAAATGAAGAATCATGAATTTTCAGTAAAAAAAATGTATTTTTGGGAAATAGACCAGTACTTGAATCTGTTTTAAATCATATTTTCTCCGAAAATCTCGAACATGACTAAAATATGAGAAATTATGAAAAATTTGGGGAAAGCATTGCACTAGGGGCCCCTGTGGACCGAAGCCAGGAACCAATGGGAGCATCTCATCGCTTGTAGAATATGTGCACTTTCTGGTACTTACGATTCGCGGCCGGATGGATGATTGGTTTGTTTTTGGGAATAATGCTTTATCGCTTGATGAACGTATGAGAATTAATCTAATAATACGAATATAAATATATTTCCGCTTACTTTTATGAATTATAATTTATTTGGCATAAGGACGGGTGTGAGTAAAGCGTAAACAATTTTATATAAGATAAATAAGTTGTAATTTAGATTCATTATTATATTTAAATTAACGTATAAACTAAAAAAATAAGCGATCGGAGTGCGCGATACATTTTTTTGTATACATTAGCAACGCAGAGAATCAAGAGCTAAATAAGCATTGACATCATCTAAAAGCCTCGCGCGAGCCGTCGGGTGCCGTCACGCGCGAGTCGTGCTCAGATTGCTTTTTGCCTCGAAGCCTTCGTTTTGACTTGGCCGCACATGAACATGCTGAGCGTCCATGCATTGGTGTAGCTGCCGAAGGCGCGGTCGGGAAACTTCGACGGCGCTCGGCTCTTTCCGAAGATGTCCGAGCGTCGCTCGCTCACGGACACGCGCTACTGTGATTGGGTGATGGGCGCGTAAGAGACTAGAGAGGGGGTAACTTTTACGCGCGATCTGGCTGCACCGATTAGCATGTCGACTGGCGCTGGATGGTCCAACTCCGGATCCGCGAGCTGAATATTGCGCGGCAACGATAATGACTGTCAGAAGATCCTTTCATCTGGCACTAGTCCTGCGATTTCGCCCATCGTCAGGAAGCTTAAAGTCCTTTCGAAGTTGTAGCTCCTCGACTTTAGTCGTGCGGTCACGAGATTGTTTGTGACCGTTCGAGTTTGATTCATGGCCCTGATTGGCACTGTAAATCTCTTCTTTTGTAGATTGAGAAGTGTTGCAAACCAGGTCATGAAGTTGCTGTTGGAGCAAGTGTCCAGCAATACTCGGCATGATATGAGTTCTCCTGATGAGCTGTATACGTTGATCTTTGCTGTCACTAGGAGATCACGTGACGGGATGCTGGCCATTAAGTTAATAACTCCCGTTTTATCTGCCAAGACTTGCGGTGTTGCCAGTCATGCTTGCGTTGCTTCGCTCGCCACAGACGATGGTTGCGGCGATTCTGAGTAGTGCAACCACGTGTTGTGCTTCTTGCAGCACGTTTTGCACGTGAAATTCGACGTACACTGTCTGGCGCTGTGGCCTAAACGCAAGCAATTGATGCACGCGGATACCCGCGTTGCTGCGTCGAACTTTTCCTTCGGCGTGAGCCTCTTCAATTCCGGGATTGGAATAGCTGATGACTGCCATTGCACATCGGGCATTCGTGCGACGTGGTGGTCACGAATGTTCGACTCTGCTTCGGAGTCTTTCCGCTCTGGCCATTTTGGAAGCCATTGCATACCTTACCTTGACCGTTTAAGCTTCCGTCCTTGAAAGCCTTGAGAGGCTCATATGATGAGAAGACCATTTTTCGAATAAATGTGATGAGTTGGTCGTATGTTGGCAACTCATCTTCCTTGAGAGACATCTTCCACTGCTTGCGTGTGGATTTGTCGATTTTTGCCAGTGCGATGCAGAGCATCGTCAGACTGAATGTATTTTCGCCCAGCGATTTGAGTTCCGAGCAATGAAGTTCGAGTTTGTTTATAACTTCGCTGAGATTCTGTGCTGACTCTCCTTGCATTGTAGGGATGTTGAAAATCTCCGTTACGTGGCGTTCGCGAATTTTGTTTTTGCCTTCGAACATCCTTTTTAGAAGCGCCCAAGCACTTCGGTAGCCCTCGTCCGTGGTCTCGAATTGTCGTACAAGACGCTCGGGTTCCCCGCTAAGACATGACCGCAGATACTTTAATCTTTCGGTGTCGCTAAGACCCGGTCGTCGCCCGATAGTCGACTGGAAGTCATCTTGAAAACTCAGCCAGTCTTCATATTTTCCTGTGAACTTCGGAAGACTCTGTTCTGGAAGGTGCGCTAGTGCGGATATGGGTGCGAATGTATTCGGTAACGCCCGAATGCTGGAAGATGAGCTTGCCGCTGCTGTTGCTGCTGCTTGGGTGACGCCATCCTGAAGTCCGTAGCATTTTGCTAGGACGTTCGCGTAGTCCATTTCCATCGTTGATTGTTCTGCGTAATGGTCGACTTCTGGCTCAAGCTCTTGCAGTTCGCTAGTGTAATCTTCCAACTTCGCGAAAGAATTTTCTAGCCGACCCATGTGCGCCTTTAATATGTAGATGTCAGGATCGACTTCTTGATTGTCCAGTAAACTCTTGAAGCTTGTGAGTTTACTCTTTATGGACCCGCGTTTTCGAACAAGCTGATCCCTAAGCGTTGCGTTTACTGGGCTTAGAGCCATTTTTCGCGGGTACGAAGCGTAGCGGGCGAATGTGAAAGGCATAGGGAAGTGATTGGCAATTAATACAGTTAACGAGCTTACCCTTGTGGCGTGAAATCGTTGGCGCTACTGACGTAGTGATCCACTGGTGGAGGATGAGATGTTCTTAAATTTCACACTTTCACTTCACTGATCAAATAAGAGTAGTGGTAATAGGCTGGTTCTAACTCAGGGATCTCAGGGGGGAGCGGGGCGGGGGTCGAGCGCGGGGAAGCCTAGTATGCATGGCGGAGAGGGGGTCGAGAGCGTGACGTTACGAGGGGGGGATGTTAGAGGTCTCTATGGAGGGGGTAGCCATGTGGTCCGAAGGTCGGGTGGCGGGAAGCCGTTGTCGCCGAGTGTTTTGTGAGGGGGGGGGGGGCGGGCATCATGGTGAGTGAGCGTTGAAAACCCATAAATCTTCTAATTTATTATAGACATACTTTATTTTAGACATAAAATTATTATCGTCGGTGCAAGCGGAGTGTTTTTATTTTCTACACTAGTGTGTGTGTGTGTGTGTGTGTGTGTGTGTGTGTGTGTGTGCGTGCGTGCGTGCGTGCGTGCGTGCGTGCGTGCGTGCGTGCGTGCGTGCGTGCGTGTGTGTGTGTGTGTGTGTGTGTGTGTGTGTGTGTGTGTGTGTGTGTGGACACGATATGTGCGTGTGACAACCGTATATGGGTAGGGGAAAATTTCAACAATTTGAAGATCCCATGAAAGGAGGCACTTCAAAGCCCTTTTATTTATTACATGCAGCTGCGGTGCCTTGGTTTCGTTTTTCCGAAATCCTTAAAATGTTTGTATGCCTATCAACTCGAGTCACGCCAACACTTGAGACAGGTCCTGACAAGTCGGGATTTCTTGGAAAAAAATATAAAAATAAACTTTCGAGGTCCATCGTCAAAGGGTTTTTGACCCCAGATGGGCCACTGAAGCACAGCTGCACTCGGGAAAAAAAATGTTTCGATGTATCGAGGACTCGTTTTCATTTCGAAATATAACGTCGAGATGTTCAGATGTGTGAGTATGTATGCAGTGCATCCGACCAAGCACCCCCTGGACTTGACCAGAAACGAGCTCGGAAAACACTCATGTTTTTTTTCCCAAGACATATAGGGATAGCCCGAAAAATATTTTTCTCGAACGAAGAGCCATTCTTAATGATCTGCTGCGTTCGAAGCTGGTTGCCCTTTGAACCAAGCAGTCAGTCAGTTAACATCTTCGAATTCTTTCCCATGCATTACTATGGAGAACAGCATTGAACAAATCTTGCATGACCAAGCCACGCTGCTAAGTTCATTCGAAGATTTTGCTACGTGGGAGCAACGGTGCGTCGAGTTCATCGACGAATTGGAAACACAAAGCCGAATTAAGCGCCCGCGACGGTTAATTGGCCATCAACAGGCATTGATAGCCCAAATAGCGCGGCTGGAAGGATTGGAAAATTCTGTGCGCAGTCGCTTTATACACAGGGCACAGTGAGCATGGTTTGATTTGGCGACAGATTGATACATCATTCGACAGTCGGATATTGACCGGCGCCATAATCAATCGCAACCATATCGAGCCGCGACAATGTCTGCAAGATGCTCGCGACATAGTGCTCCAACATGTGCAAAACTTTATCTACATGCACAAAAGTGTCAAAGTTAATACTATCTTGAATGGTGAATTTGTGAGTGGTGACAAACATGACAATAAAAGTATCAACACGCGAAATAGTGAACTATTCAACACAACTGACTTAAATGAGTGGTATGAGCAATGTGTTATGGAGCCTACTTTAACCATGCTCGATGAGTTTCAAGACCGTGAAAGTGGTTGGACGCTCCGGAAAATACTCAATCTTACAATAAATGTAAACAAGTTTAATCCAATGTGCGCTGGATGCAACTTGAAATTGCCACGGGAAGTAATAACGAAACGTGCAGTTGTCAATATAAAGTCTAATGACAATGCGATGTTTGCATTGTCCGTGGTCGCAGCTTTATATCCCGCCGAACGAAACAGTGACCGCCCAATATCATACCCACATTATTCAACAGTGCTAAATCTACGAGACATTGAATTCCCAATGACGATGAACCAAATCAAGAAATTTGAACTTCAAAACAATCTTTCGACCAATGTATATACTACCATCATCAAAAAAGACATTGTTCCAATCCGTGTGATTCGGCAGAAGAAGGAAAGACATATAAATTTGCTTTATATTCACGATACTGAGGATTACAATGTGGGACATTTCGCATCGTAACAATGTGGGACATTTCGCATCGTAACAATGTGGGACATTTCGCATCGCAATCGTAAAAAATATATATGCGATCGGTTAGTAGCAAGTTAATATATCTAATATGTATAGACGCTCGGACAAATAAATTCAAAAAAAAATCCTCATTCTTATTTTGCAGGTGTTTGCATTACTTCTCATCAGAGGATACATTGAAATCGCACGAGATTGATTGTGGAACGATCAATGATTGTGCCATGCGACTCCCAAACGAAGCGAACAAATGGCTCCAATTCACGAACTTCAACCGGAAAGAGCGACATCCATTTATCGTGTATGCTGATTTGGAGTGCGTCTTAGCGAGGACTAGTGAGGAGACCGCGACAATGTATCATCAACGGCACGAAGTATTCAGTATTGGGTACTATGTATGCTGTTCATACGACGAATCGCTTTCTTCGTATCACTCAAGTCGCAGTACCGATCCCATAAAGTGGTTCGTAGAAGAGCTTAAAAATCTTGCACTGCGCATAAAAGAAATTTTTTGTGACAATGTGCCCATCTAACACCGGGCGAATGGACACGTTTTCGAAACGCTACTCAATGTCATATATGTAAGAAAGCATTTGCACAAGACGATGTACGCGTTCGAGATCATTGCTACCTGACGGGGCGCTATAGAGGCCCTGCCCATTCCAATTGCAACTTGAATTACAAGCAGTCATTTTTCATTCCAGTGGTTTTCCACAATTTATCGGGTTATGATGCACATTTTATAATCAAGGAAGTAGCCACAGCGTTCGAAGGGAAAATCGATGTACTCCCGATAACGAAAGAGAAGTACATCTCATTCACCAAACACATTCAAATTGTAGATGATTCAAAGCACAACATTCAATTACGCTTCATTGATTCGTACAAATTTCTCAACACGAGTCTTGACAAGTTAGCATCATTTTTGACCGAGGACAAATTCAAAATCTTACGAAGGCAATTCACAGACATATCGAGAGACGAGTTCAACTTATTGACGCGAAAAGGGGTTTTCCCATACGAATATATAGATAATGTGAATAAGTTGGACGACACTTGCTTACCGCCACGTGACGCATTTTATAGTTCCCTGACAGATGACACGTTTTCCGAGAGCGAGTACGCACATGCTAAGAACGTTTGGGAGCGATTTTCCATTCGAACGCTGGGTGAATACAGCGATTTGTACTTGAAGACAGATGTCTTATTATTGGGACATATTTTTGAAAACTTTCGGGACACATGTATTGAGAGTTATGGGCTGGATCCCGCGTATTATTACACATTGCCCGGATACACCTGGGATGCAATGTTAAAGCATACGAACGTTAAATTCGAATTACTCACGGACATCGATATGGTTTTATTTGTTGAACGGAGTATACGCGGTCGTCTTAGCCAATGCTCAAACAGGTATGCCCGTGCTAATAATAAATACATGGTGTCGCTTGATCCATCGAAAGCATCATCATACTTGATGTATTTTGATGTCAATAATTTATATGGCTGGGCGATGTGCCAACCTTTGCCACATGCAAATTTTCGATGGGTCGACGACGTCTCCCAGTTTGATCCATCATGGATTCCGCTAGATTCACCTACAGGCTACATCCTTGAGGTTGACTTAGAATATCCACAAACTCTACATGATGCGCACAAAGATTTGCCGTTTTGTCCAACACACGAAAAACCTCCGGGTAAGCGGCAGGAGAAGCTGCTCGCAACCGTTTATGATGAGATACGCTATGTCATACATTATCGAAATTTACAACAGTGTTTACGGCATGGGCTTCGCCTTACGAAAATCCATAAAGTTTTACAATTTACTCAATCAACATGGCTACGTTCATATATCGAGCTAAATACTCAGTTTCGGACAGTAGCCAAAAATGATTTTGAAAAAAACTTATTCAAATTAATGAATAATGCGGTGTTTGGTAAAACGATGGAGAATGTGCGCAAACACGTAGATGTAAAACTTTTGACAAAATGGGAGGGCAGGTTTGGCGCAGAGGCAATGATTGCGAAGCCAAACTTCCACACTCGTAGCGTCTTTTCCGAAAATCTTATCGCTGTGGAATTGCATAAACTCGAGGTGAAATTCAACAAGCCGATATATGTGGGTATGTGCATACTCGACATATCCAAAACGTGCTTGTATGGATTTCATCATGAGTATATGGCACCTCTGTATGGAAATAAGTGTGAAATCATGTATACCGATGCGGACAGCCTCATCTATGACATTGAGAGCGATGATGTATATGCCGACATGGAGCGTGACATTGCAAAATTCCATACGAGCGATTACGGTGCGGACAATAAGTATGGTATGCCGCTAGTGAACAAAAAGGTGCCCGGTCTTATGAAAGACGAATGTAATGGTGCCATTATGATGGCATTCATCGGACTCCGTTCGAAAATGTACGCGACACAGGTCGAAGGAAAAAAGGACACAAAAAAAGTTAAAGGTGTTCGCAATAGCGTTGTAACGAGGACGATACAATTCGAAGACTATGTTCGGTGTTTGAATGAGGACATTGAAATGAGGCGTACGCAAACGTGCATCAGATCAAAATTTCACAAAGTCTACACAATCCGTGAGACAAAAATTGCTCTAAGCCCACACGACGATACGCGATATATTATACCCGGCTCCTTCAAAACCCTACCATGGGGACATTATAGAATACCGATGTAATGTGTGTGTGTGTGTGTGTGTGTGTGTGTGTGTGTGTGTGTGTGCGTGCGTGCGTGCGTGCGTGCGTGCGTGCGTGCGTGCGTGCGTGTGTGTGTGTGTGTGTGCTTTTTTTTAAAGAGGTTTAGCGGGAAAATGCCTCCGCACCGTAGCAAATAATTGCCGTGTGTCGGGCTTGCACCGACTAAAAACCCCCATTCCTCTGTGGCCTTACAAACTTTCCCGCGGGACGACCGCTAGGTATTACATCGCGGGAGAGGCCTTAGCCGTAGCTCTTCCTGCAGTGTTGTCAGACGACCTTACATCCCCTGTTCCACTCTAGATGTTATAAGTGGTTTAGGGGTTCGTGTCTCTCATTTTATCTATGACTGCCTGGTCTTCCGGCGTCGTCTTCTTCCTCGCACGTTCTGCACGTCGCAACTCCTTCATCACTGCGGCAGCATAAGCCGATACCGCTGTCCATGCGTCTGCTGACTTCAGCATCAACTCAACCAGGTTGTCTGGGGTGATGCGTTTCTCCAGCTGATCCTCGAATATCGCGCGGGAGGCACTAAAACGTGGGCATTGGAACATTGTATGTTCAGCGTTCTCCTCGACTGCTACACATGCTGGGCAGTCCGGGGAATCTTCATAATTAAACTTATATAGATAAGCCCGAAAACAGCCGTGTCCTGAGATCACTTGAGTGAGATAATAGTTGAGCTCCCCGTGTGGACGGTTCACCCATATCTCCACCTTCCGGATTAGTCGATGTGTCCACCTTCCCTTGGGAGAAGCATCCCACATCGTCTGCCACTGGTTGAGACTGGTTGCTCTCGCTTCTGTCCTTGCATAACTGGGGTTTCTAGCTCCCTTCTGCTGGTACATCGATCTACGCTCCTCGGCAAGCACCTCAATGGGCAGCATTCCCGCGATAACGTTGATAGCGTCGTCGGAGACAGTGCGAAACGCACAGGCTACCCTCAAGGCACTGACGCGATACGTTGCTGCAGCCTTCCTGCGGTACTCCTGGATTTTCAGTGCATCAGCCCATATGGGTATGCCATAGGTGAGCACTGAGGTCGTCACTGATGACAGCAGTTTCCTCCTCTTCTGTCTGGGGCCACCAACATTAGGCATGAGTCGCGCCAGTGTGGTAGCCACCCCAGCGGCCTTTCTGCTGATCTGCTCGGTGTGCTCTTTGAAGTTCAGCCTCGCGTCGAGAATCACACCCAGGTACCGAATGAACGGTTGGGATGTGATTTCGGAGTTTCCAACCCTGAGCGTCACCGTTTCCATCACCTTCCTGCTGGATACGAGGAGTACTTCTGTTTTGTGGGCTGCAAGATGCAGTCCAACAGAAGACATCCATTCCTTTATCTTGGCGAAAGCTTCGCCGAAGAGTGCGGTGATTTGCTCCAGGAATTTGACGATGACAATCAGCGCCGCGTCATCTGCGAACGCTACGATGGACACTCCTTTCGGCAATTTTAATAGCAGCAGATCATTGTACATGATGATCCACAGAAGCGGTCCAAGTACAGAGCCCTCAGGAACTCCTCCAGTCACCCTATACGTTTTTGGTCCATCCTCTGTGTCGTACATGAGCCACCTATTACATAGGTAACTCGCCACTATTCTCCGTAGGTACCAGGGTACACCTAATGTTTTTAGGGCATCCATGATACACTTCCATATCGCCGAGTTGAAAGCGTTTTTGACGTCGAGAGCGACAACTGCGCAGTACTTCTTGGATCCTCTTGCCCATCGTTTCCCCGCAGTCGACTCCTGCGCCTGCTTCACCACTGCATTAATGGCATCCAGAGTAGAGCGCTCCTTTCTGAAGCCAAACTGGCCCTCCGCCAGTAGAGGGTCCACGACCTTCTCAATTCTGTTATGGATGATGCGCTCGAAGATCTTTCCCGCGGTATCCAGCATACAGAGCGGACGATAGGATGAAGGTTCGTCCGGTGGCTTTTTCCCTTTCGGGAGGAGCACTAGCTTCTGCCACTTCCACTTGTCCGGAAAGATTCCTTCCTTGAGACACGCATTGTACAAGCCCAGGAATATTGCCGGTGCCAACTTGATCGCTGCCTTGAGTGCGATGTTGGGTATCCCATCCATGGCGGGGGCTTTATTGTTGCCCACCCTGGCAATCGCCGTAAGAAGCTCTTCTTCAGTAATGGCTGGGATGTCTTCATCGACGTCCTCTTCGAGCTGATAATCCTCCTCGGGTTGCTCAGGGAACAGATGTGAAACAATCTTTTCCAGCAGAGCTGCGTCCACAGGCGATGGCATTGGCTGGCTTTTCAGCCGAGTCATTACTACTTTGTACGGCCTGCCCCAGGGAGCATCTTCCACCTCGCTGAGCAGTTCGCCCCAGCTTTCAGCTTTACTCTGCTTGATAGCCTTTTTAAGCTTCAAGCGCGCCATCCTGTGCTGGTCTTCCAAATCGGGGAACGAGCGTTTGCCTCGAGCTCGTTGCGCTAGGCGGCGAGTTCGATGACACTCCCTTCGGAGGCCGGCAATTTGTTCGCTCCACCAGTGTACCGCCGGTCGGAAGTCGATATTACGTTTCCGTGGCATTGTGGCATCGCATGCTTCGGTGACCCTCTGCATGACCACCTCGACCTTCTCGATTGCACTTTCCGCTGCGAGGGGGCTGGTGTCAAAAGTTTCACGAAACAAGTCCGCGTCAAACATTTTCGCTTTCCAGCCCTTCCCGTTTGTCTTCGGTGCCTTCGCTGTTCTGCTGAAGTCACCGCGAATCTCCCAGAGAATCGCTTGATGATCACTGTGAGTGTAGATATCACTGACTACCCAGTGGCACTGGTTTCCTCTTGCCAGGCTACTACTCACGAAAGTGAGGTCCACTATAGAGGAGGCTTCACCTTTAACAAATGTGGGCTTTGTACCTGCATTAAGTAGTACTACATCCAATAAGGACATATCCTCAAGCAGAGCTTGGCCCTTCCTGTTCGTCACTTTACTACCCCATTCCACAGCCCACGCGTTGTAATCTCCGGCTATGGCTACCGGGAAGCGTTGTTTAGCGTTTGCGACTAAGTTGTCGAGAAAATTCTCAAACCCATAAGTCGTCAGACTAGGCGGTGCGTAACAACTGTAGAAATGAACTCCTTTGACTTTTATTCTCACAAAACCAGTTTCCGGCCGACTCGCAAGATCCTGAAATGGAAGTTTTCCGCAGGACCAAATTGCGGCCTTCCCACTTGCGTCAGATTCCTAAGGTTGCGTGTCTAGATGTCTATATGGTTCCGAGAGTATCGCTAAGTCAGGCTTCAGCTCGCGCACAGTCTGCATGAGCAGGTCCTGTGCTGCTTCACAATGGTTGAGGTTCAGCTGGTATGTGTGTGTGTGTGTGTGTGTGTGTGTGTGTGTGTGCGTGTGTGTGTGTGTGTGTGTGTGTTCATAACCCTATTATGTCCATCTCGTAGCCACGTTTCGCGAAAAAAAAGGGGATTACTGAAGGCGAGAAGGAAAAAAAAAGCAAGCTCGGGATGCCTGCTGTGGAGTCGGTCAGAGGCCTTTGAAGGATGCGGAGACGACCAGCAGTTTAGGTCAAGAGTCATAAAACATACATATTTTTCCATTTTCTTTATTATCGACTACAAATCGGATTTACTTATCCAACTATTGTGGCTATTGTCGAAATTTAACCACTTTACAAACATTCGATTACCGCGCTTCTTCAATACCGCTTCAATGAGGTAGATATCGGGGTGCTTGACCCTGAGAAGCTCTTGTTCGTAGAAACCACCGGCGATCGGTTCATCTTTATGGTCCTTCAAGTGGTACGTCACGGGATGAGTTTCTTTCACACGATAGATTGTAAATATTTCCGTTGTCCAGTTTGGCGTGTAACCCTTTTCGAAAACAGTCTTAAATTTGCTGATTCTCACTTTATCACCAACGGCGAATTTTGGCGATCTTTTCATTGGAGGCTTATTGAAAATCTGCTGCAATTGCTTCTCATTTTCCGCGTTGACATTTCTCGGCTTCATCTTAATGGTGCGGTGTATAGAATCGTTGTACTCGACGATTAGATTATCAAGAATATCGATCCACTTATAATTACCACGAAGACTAAATTGCATCCACATCTTGTTCTTCAATGTACGATTGAAACGCTCGCAAATGGATGCCTTCAAGTTGCTATATGTTGAATACATGTGAATATTGTACTTTTTCACGATGGCCTTAAAGTCACAATTGTAGAATTCTTTTCCCCGATCAACGTGTAAGTTCCGCGGTATGCGTCCCTTAACGAGGATCGACTTCATTGCTGGTGCTACATCTTTACCACTCTTACTCAGCATTGGCACGGCCCAGGCGAATTTCGAGAAGGTATCGATGACGGTGAGGAGAAATTTGTGGTTGGAGTTTTGACGAGCGTATGATGACATATCGACGAGGTCGGCTTGCCTGGTTTCGTCCAAGCCACGGATGTCCACATGTCGACGCGCATAGTTTCGTCGAGCAGGCTTATGTAGCTCCAGCACGAGAGCGCCCCTTTTTTCGTTCATTTTCCAGTCCACTCAGTCGTGCGTCCAATTCAGCAATGACGTTCGAATTACGAATCACCAAATCTTGTAGAGCTTTGACATCGGCCTCGAGTGTCTTCGCAATGTCTCGTATCGTAGCTTCAAGTCCATTAACCAACAAGTGACTACTCTCATTCATTTCTTTGCGTATGTTCTTAATGATAGTTCGAGATTTCTTTTGTAACGCACTTAGAGTGATGGCGTCATCTTCTCCTTCTGGATTTGCAATGTAACACAATCGTTTCTGCCCCAAGTCATAATGACCATCTGCGGTAATTCCAAAGCCAATCCCGGGTCGACCTGGAGGACCTTGCTTACTGCGGAGTACACTCCTACTTGAATGACGTCCAAACACATCGACACTCATGCTGAGAATGCGTAAATTCCCCGATGTCGAGTTAATAAATGATTTCAGCTTCACGCAATTCCTCAATAATCGATATGATTTCATTCGCATGTGATGAATTTCCGGCTGCTTGGGATGCCAGAAGTAAGCGAAGACGATCCACTAGCTCGTTTGGATTGTCCCAATAAATATAGTCCAATTGGGTATTCTTTCTAGCTAGCTTATACTTTGGCATACCCTGTCCCACATGATGATCGACTATATTGGCGATATATGTGTTAAATTTGTGGCTGGTGTTACGTCGTATAGCCTCACTAGGCTTATACAATTTTTTGTGCGCATTCGTCGAGATTACAATCTTTTCGTAGTTTTTCAAATCGTCCGGTGTGAGAGTTTCAACATTAGGCACTTTTTTAAACAACAGCTCGGTTAATCCAACAGTTTTCGCATAACCCGCATCTCCCACACGAATATGTTCAGAGTCAAAAATTATCGGAGAATTGCCAATAATTAATTTGTTGTTAGCGAGATTTCGTACACTATATAATACATCCAAGGTTGCCTTTCTATTTGTTTGTAATAGCAGGAGATATTCGCTGATCAGCTCATCGACATTTTGCGAGTCATCGTCATCCTCATATATCAATTTAAACGAATCTTGTGTTTCACTCTTCAAGGAATCATGTGCCTCATTTTGATGTTTCACACTATTTAACGCATCTTCTTTTTCTTCTTCAACATTATCTCCCACTTTTTCATCCTTAATTTCCTCCTTCACCGTCACCACCTCACCGTTTTTATACGACATCAATTTCTCCAATGGCCCCACTATAGGCTTAAAGACATCCTGCATTCTCTGCTGATCGTTATCTTTCCCAATTTTCATCATTCGATTCTTTCGTCTGATTGCATCGCTCGCCTTGGCAATTTCACGCAACACATCCTTTTCACGCAACAATTGTTCGCTCTTCATGTTGTCACTACCACGGCATGCGCGATACTGTCTCTTCAACTACCAGCGATGAGTCATTTATCAATAGTGAGAAAATAATCAAAACCTTGTCTATATCGACCTCCGTTAATATCGCTATCCTTGTCAATCGTGATAAATGCATACTTGTCCGAATTCCAGCATTTCACGCACATGTTTTTAAAGCACGTATAAGTCATATCCGTATTAACATGGTCATTGTAGACGTGCTTGAGATTCATATCGTCCTGCTTGAAAAGCACCACGAAATTTGCATTATCGCTCACGAGATGTTTGGGAATACGAGTGTACGTCTGACAAAGATAAAAACTGTCAACAATCTCATGTCGTCCCATGGAAAGGAGGCCCGAACATTATCCTGCTTTTCGCATGCTATGTCATCAAAGATGAATATAAAGTTGGATCGTGCATCACTTGGTGCTATCACGTGTTCATGCGCCTCGAATGGATGATATTCAACTCCGCTCACAGGTTCGAGTAATTGTTCGAGCAACTTATACTTTGGCTGCTTGAGCGATTTGGAATACAAGTAAATATTCTCAAATCTCAAACCATTCGGATGGATGATGAGAGTGAGCAAAGCGTTGGTTTTCCCACAATTCGATGGACCGCAAAACAGTGCACGTATGCTATTCGGCAATAAATACCCATGGCGTTTTTGTTTCTTTTTCCCTCCACGGTCTTCGACAAACTAGTCGAAATTTATCACGGGAAGTCCGCCTCCGATAGTTTGCTTCCTGGACGTCATCTCACACACGAATAACGGCGAAATCATATAAATAGGCTTCTTATAGGTACTATCCGTCAGTCGCGTATTGTCTTTAGACATGATTGTGCATAGAAAGAGTGGTAAAGGTTTGGTCAACCGCCTAATCAACAAACTCCCCGTTGAACTACATTTGCCTGGATATCAGTATTGTAGACCAGGCACAAAGTTGGCCAAGCGCCTTGCTCGTGGTGATCCGGGCATTAATCCATTGGATACGGCTTGCAAACAACACGATATTGCGTATTCGAAAAATCCGGATAATCTTGAGGCGAGACATTTGGCGGATAAAGTGTTGGCTGAACAGGCTAGGCAACGGGTTACCGCGAGAGACGCTAGTATCGGTGAAAAAGCCAGTGCTTGGGGTGTGGCAAATATTATGAAGACAAAGAGAAAATTTGGTATGGGAATGAAGGCCCGCAAGGGCGGCGTTTGTTTGAAAAGGATAGTTGGCGCTGCAAAGAAGACAATGATTCAAAGTAATGATCCGCATAAGATTATCAAATCAGCTCTAATGGGTGCTCGTGCAGCGGTAAAGTTGCAAGGTGGTAAAGTGCGCACACCTCGGGTCCTAGCTGTACCCCATAAAATTGGTGGTTTATTGCCCTTCCTCGTGCCCATTTTTGCGGGTCTTACCGCTGCGGGTGCTTTGTCGGGTGGTGCGGCTAGTATAGTTAAAGCTGTAAATGCTGCTCAAGCAGCTAAGCGTGAATTGGATGAAAGTAAGCGTCATAATCGAACAATTGAAGCAATTGCATTAGGTCGGGGTCTACATCTGGAACCATATAAGCAGGGATTGGGCCTTCATATTAAGCCAAAAAACTAGAAGTAACGCTACCATACCAACCCCTCACCGACCGCGACCTACTCAAATATGCAAAAATCCTAAAGATTTCACATTTTCGTGGAGTTTACATGCGCGATACATTGCCAGCGAGCGGACCTCTCAAATGTGAAGCAGCAATTGTAAATTTGGATGAAAACGTCGGTCCTGGAACACACTGGGTCGCTTACAAAAAGACCAGATTGAAAGTCATGTACTTTGATAGTTTCGGCAATCTTCCACCACCATCCGAGCTCATGAGATATTTCCGTGTCGGTAGCGTTCATTATAATTATAAGGGATATCAGGAATATGATACGATTGAATGTGGGCATTTGTGTCTCAAATTTCTTTGTCGACAATTGCGGCACAAAGATAAATATACACTATATATAGGAGGGAAATGACGTGGAGAATTCAGTTGTTAATTTACCAGCATCATGGATGAAAGGTTACCATTGACCATATCTGGCTCATCGTCCATACTCGAGGCGCAATACTTTCCCCCCATCGAACTCTCGCCACACAAAAATTATACTCTCGGTCTCGTAGAATTGTTAACCTTCAACTCTATTCCCAACATCGACGTTGACCACAATAAACTTTACGTGGGAGATGTGGTGTTGACGATACCTACGGGCAGTTATGAAATAGAGGATATTGAGACGTTCGTCCAAGCAGAGCTCTCACGTAAAAACATCAAAATCAGCATTAAACCCAATAATAATACGCTACGCAGTGAGATCGAGTGTGATCGTGATGTAAATTTTGAGCCGAAAGATTCTATTGGGCATCTATTAGGCTTCACGGCACGCAAATTGGAGGCCAATAAAAGACACGAATGGGAACTTCCTGTAGTCATTCTCAAAGTGAACGCCCTACGCGTTGAGTGCAACATTACCGTTGGCGCCTATATTAACGGACAAAAAGTACACACAATTCACGATTTTTTTCCATCTGTGCCACCAGGCTATAAGATCATTGAAGTTCCCACCCACGTAATTTATCTGCCAATCACGAACCGAACGATTGACGCGATACAGCTTCGCATAGTGGATCAGGACGGTGATTTGGTAAATTTTCGCGGTGAAGTGATCACTATACGCCTGCATATAAAGTCGTGATGGGTATAGTTTTCAATAGATCTTCCAATAACAATAAACGGCCATGGATAAAAACAATCAGTCGTCGGCCAGCGCCCAAAGTGCTAACACCTCAAAACGTGCTACTCTTGAAGAGTTTGGGTCTCAAAGTGCGTGGCGAAAGCGTGTCAAAAATTATTTAGTCTGTGCTCTGTGCATCTGTTGCGTAAAAAGGAAGAAGAAATTGTAAACATTCAGGCGCCCGTGGTCTTTGATGAATCCATCATCCATTGTGAGATTCACGCTCATCCGCCATATGCATCTTCAACCTTCAATAACAGCGATGAAATCTGTATTGCCATCCAACATCAAGACCTCGCCATCCTGCCAAGCAAGAGTTCGCTACACATATGTGGAAAATTATCCAAGCGTGATGGGGCGCCAACCACTGCTACAAGTCTCGTCAACAATGCCATTTGTCATTTGTTTGAGGAAGTGCGATATGAGCTGAATGCCATAGAAATCGATCGTAATAAGAATGTCGGCATTACGAGTGTAATTAAGGGATATTCATCTCTCTCACCGGCCAAAAGTTCTATGCTCGAGAACACTGGATGGCTCGATGTCGAAGAGACCAAGCAGATTGTAGATGTATCGGGAAACTTTGATGTGTGCATTCCGCTCAGCATGCTTCTCGGATTTGCCGAAGATTATCGGAAAATTGTCGTAAATGCCAAGCACGAGTTGATTCTCACGAGATCAAAGACCGACGACAATGCCATTGTACAAACAGCGCCCGAAGACTACAAACTCGTATTGCATAAAATAGAATGGCTCGTGCCGTATGTGACAGTCTCGGATCAGCGAAAAATTCAACTATTAAAGTTTCTCGCCAAAGACGCACCAATCTCCATGAGTTTCCGAACATGGGAACTGTATGAATATCCATTGCTGCCTGCCACCTCCAAGCACGTGTGGTCTGTGAAAACTTCGAATCAGCCTGAGAAGCCACGATACGTCATACTCGCGTTGCAGACGGAACGGAAAAATAAGAAACAACACAATGCGAGCTACTTTGATCATTGTAACCTGAGCGACATCAAACTTTACCTCAACTCACAATGTTATCCATATGGAAATTTGAATTTGAACATTGATCAAAATCAATATGCTCTACTCTACGAGATGTACGCAAACTTTCAACCGACCTATTACAACAAAGAGGCCGAACCAGGGCTGAGCAGGATTGAATTTTTGGAAAAAGCCCCCCTCGTTGTCATTGACTGCTCAAAGCAAAACGATTCTCTCAAGTCCGGCCCTGTAGACGTGCGCCTTGAGTTCGAATTGAAAAATAATATTCCGCCACAAACTTCAGCGTACTGCATGATCCTCCATGATCGTATTGTCGAGTACAACCCAATCAGTGGTGGGGTTAAAAAATTGGTATCAAATCATGCCGATAATCCGCGTCCACGCCAGTCAACATGGAGCTTATCGTCGATGTACAGGGCTTCAAGAGCCCCATCAACAAATTTGTCCTAAAGGAGATGTCCATCATCAAACTCCACGACAAGGATGCTGAACCGCTGACGCTCGCCTTCGACGCACCATTTGCATGGGACTCTTTACCGGCCAAGTACAAAATGACAAACAAGTGGTTGGAACGAAATTTCCATGGAATACGATGGGATCACAGCGGCATACCATACGAGGCAGCTAGAAAGACAATTCGAGAAATCTTGCAAGGAGCTCCCACTATCTATGCGAAGGGATTCGAGAAATGCGCATGGCTATCAAGATTCACGGATCCTGCGACAAACGTCATCGACTTGGAGACTCTGGACTGTCCATCGCTGCAGAAGTTGCCGAAAATCACAAACTCTAAATGCCCTCATCATTCCTTCAACACGAAATACAACTGCGCCCATGATAATGTAAAATCGCTGAAAAGCTGGTTGACTGTATACGAAGCGTTGTGTGAGCGAGGCGTTTTTTTTAAATGAATAAAAAAACATTTCGAAGAAAATATTGTAGGGTTAAACAGGGTAAAATAATTATAAACACACTTAGATGTCGAATTTTATTTGTGTTGTTTATTGTGAAATTAATAGAAAAAAGACGTGAAATCTAAAACGTTGAGCGCTCAGAGGCGTGCTCGCGCTCCAGCGTCTCTTCGCCGAGTCCTCGCGCACTACCTCCTCCCTTTGCTCTCGCCACGACCGTTACGCCGATTTTCAGAACTAACGACGTTTCGCTTCTTCATGGAAACCTAACCGTCGTACACTTCATGGAATTTCTTGGCTTATTGTGTCGGGCGATATGTCAACTTATATAAAAATAAAAATGCCTACAGTCGGCCAATCCTGACATTTGTACGTCTCGGACAAAAAAAAATAACATATTTAAGGAAAGAACAATAGGCTAATACTAAATCACGTATACAAAAATGCGCTTCTCGACGCATACATTAATTACGGATATACGGTTTTATTTGGTCGACAGCTATCACTCCAGTATACGGTAACTGAGTGAGCTCGAACCCCTCGATGTCGGTAACCACGTAACCATCGGAATCTAGCACCTTCTTCACTACGTACGGACCTTTAAACTTTGGTATGAGTTTCTTATTGCTACCAGCAGTAGTGTCAACGTTTCGGATCATGACGTAGTCACCGTCGTTATATTGCGTTGCTTTCTTATGTTTTTGATTATAATACCGCTCGTTCACTTCCTGACTCTTACAAACTTTCGTCGAAGCTACTTCTCTAATCGAGGCAAGGTCGCGCTCGTCGCTCGAATACGACTCTAGAATCAGTCGAAGATTGTCGTTGATCTCGTGAATTTGATCAATACCGAATAATAATTTACTTGGCGTCTCGCCAGTCGATCGGCATACAGTATTGTTGATCGCGAACTCCACTTTATTTAATACTTGATCCCATTTACTCGGGTCGTCGCAGAGTTTCGATATCATCGGGGTAATGACACGATTAAATCGTTCTACCTGTCCATTTGCGCGTGGTGTACCTACGGCTACTAATACATGCTTGATACATTCGTTGCTTACAAATTCACGAAATCGATCGGACGTGAACGCCGTCCCGCGATCACTAATGATTCGCTTAGGCTTACTGTACGCTTGAAAATAATTTCGTAGATGCTTTATCGATTCTTCCGAGGTCGTGGATTTACACGGATACAGTTTGATAAACTTCGTAAAAGCGTCGACGATCGATAGAATATGCCGGTAACCACGGCCGGTTTTTCCCAGGGGACCCAAGTGATCCAGGTGGATTGTTTGAAACGGGAGTTTATCTTTTTGGATGGTGTGCAAATGTCCTTCCGACTTGCCGCTTGATGGCGAGAATTCAATGCACCGCAAGCAATTCCCAACATACGCCTTTACTCCCACATGAAAATAAAATATGTAAAAAATATATCGAAAAATATATAAAACATGTATTAAATATAATTTGTTCGAAAAGTTGGATATGCCAATTATATTTTTGGGTAAGAGTAAAACCTGTGCGATATATAAATATAAATCCATTTAAGATACATCTTAAGTATATCAAACATAGAAACTGAATGTATGTTTTATACATTTTGAAGATGGTTAGCTAAGCAACTTGAGTAACAGATGACGTTGCGAATGAAAACCATCTTCAAGTCGGTATCTCGCGATGACCTAGCCGCACTAGCCGGAATAAATGATCGGACAAAAAAATTGAAGGTTATGTAATTCTATTCGATTATCGCTCTCTATGCGAACGCAATTAAGTAATTGATCCGATAATTTTAGTTACTCTTGTTAATCCAAGCATTTCTCAAACAAACTAATATCGTGTATTGTACGATATGTAGGCGATACGAAAGTACAACAATTTAACAAGTAGAACTAGCTCAGTGGACAACGTCCCAGCTCATCACTCAGAGGTCCCGGGTTCGAAACCACCTTACGGCGTGTAAGCGCCTGATATAATTTAAATTTGAACCATTAATATATTTGAAGCGCAAACACCATAATCGTAATTAATGACAACGAGAAATATCGTAAAAGGGTGCAATGATGTAAATAACGTCATAACAACATTTTCAAGAATATTTCAACTATAGTTTAAATATATTTCAAGTATATCTTAAATACACGTTGAATATATTTCAATAATGTTTGAAATGTAGTATGAACATATTTAAAGTAGATTTTAAACGGAGTATGAACATATATCATGTACATTTTAGATGTAGTTTAAGTACATTTAAAGTTTATTTCAAATATAATTCGAATACACTCAAAATACATTTGTAGTATATTTCGAGGGTAATTTGAGTACATTGTAAGTATATTTTCAATATAGTTTGAATATACGTAACCGCCTATCCAACATATATTTTTTATATACATTCTGAAGCTCTATTTTGGCCGAAAAGTTTGATATCGCGAATCTACTTTTAATGCATTTCCCGTATATATTGCACATATCTAATCTATATCTAAGATGGATAAAATATATTTGAATTATATTTCACATCCATTTTGAACATATCGAAAAATATATTTTTACATATATTTTATTTCCGTGTGGGCTTTCTCTCTGAGCCGCGGAAACCAGTAGACTTTGGTAATATTATCCACTACCTTATCAACCCCAACGTGTCCAATGTCATCGTGACACGTGCGAATAACCTTGTCTTCCATAGACGGCGGCACATAAAAGAGCAGCTTATTACTCTTAGTCTTACGGTACACGAGACCGTCTCGAATTTCGTAATATTTATCTTCGGTTGTCTCGAGTTTATCGCGAATTTCCCGAATCTCCTCATTGCGGTCCTGTTGAATCGACAACGTTTGCTCCAACGAGTTTGCGTCCAAGATGAGAACACTGTGGCACCGCGACAACGCGTCTACGTGTGACATTCGCGAACCGGGTCGATGGACAATCTCGTAATTGTAATTTTCCAAAAACAAGGCCCAACGCGATATTCGAGGGTTAACCGTTTTTTTTGCTCAACGTGAGACGAAAACTATCGCAATCCGTGATAATCTTAAACTTTATACCAGCGAGATAGATGTGGAGACGTTTGATCGCGTAGACCGCAGCGAGACACTCAAGTTCAAAGCTGTGGGACTTTGCCTCCGTCGGCGTCGTTCGCTTGCTAAAATAAAACACCGGTCTAAATGTTTTGTCACTCTGTTTCTGCAAAAGTATCGCTCCATAACCGCTCGCGCTCGCGTCACAATGCAGCTCGGTTTCAAGATGAGGCGAAAAGATCGCTAATATCGGCTCGGACAACAACGCTCGCTTTAGTGTCTCAAAAACCTCAAGCTCTTCCACTCCAAACTTAAACGGAACGTCCTTCTTGATGAGGTCATACAACGGCTTCGCGACTACTGAAAAATTAGGTATGAATCGTCTGAAATAACTCGCTAAGCAGACGAATCTATGCACCTCCTTCGTGTTTCGCGGGACGGGATAGTCCATCACAGAATTAACGTTATCTTTACTAGGGCGTATACCGTGGTCGTTAATTAAATACCCTAAGTACGTAATTTCCTTTCGCGCGAAAAAACACTTGTCTAGTCGAAATTTCAACCGGTGTCTCCTAGCAGTCTCGAATACTTCCTCAAGAATCTCCAAATGCTCGTCAAGATCTCTCGTGGCTATTAAAATATCATCGAGGTACAGCAGAACTTTGTTCTCGCGAATCAGTTTTCCAAAAACGCCATTAACAAATCTTTGAAATACGCGTGGCGCATTCGTCAACCCGAAAGGCATCCGTAGGTACTCGAACTGCCCAAAAGGCGTCACAAACGAGGTGTATTTTATAGAGGACTCGGACATTTTAACATGGTAGAATCCGTTCTTTAGGTCAAGACTAGTAAAGTACTTTTTATCCTTCAAACGATCGAGATGATCGTCGATGAGCGGCGCCGGAAAATTGTCTTTTACCGTAACCTTGTCTAACTCGCGATAATCAACACAAAGTCTTATCTCGTCATTTTTCTTTCGGACAAGTACGATCGGGCTAGCGTACGGCGACTGACTCGGTCTTATCGTGGCGTCGTTCAATAGATCATCGAGGATACATTTGACTTTTTCCCCGTCAGAAAACGCTAAACGTCTCGGTCGAAAGGTAATCGGTTGTTCATTTTTCAAAGTAATTGTCATTTCCTGTCCAGGCTCCTGATCGTCAGAACCCCACTTCAAAACATACTCGGATTCGTATAACTCTTGCAATTTCCTAGATACTTCAAATCCGACTTCCGAATCAATGTTCAGTTGCTCGTTGGCGCGATGGGGTGATTCAACATAGTTAATCATCATCAGCTGTGTGATACTACCGATCCCTCCTCAGGAGTTATCCCTTTTTGCGATTTTGATACTTTCGCCCAACTCAACCCTTATTAACGGACTTCTAGAAAAATCACGCCCAAGTAGCGCAACACACGACATTGTTTCTTTCGGTACTACTAAAAATCGGATTTCCATGTCGATCCCTTCGACATCCACGGTTCTCGTAAACGTACCCAACACGCTCACGACTGACTTATTCATTCCGCGAAAACCATCACCGTTCGGCGGCACTGGTTCGAGCAAACTCGTTGGTACATATTCGCTTCTTATCAAACTTACCGGAGATCCAGGATCGACTACAGCGCTTACAGAGTGGATACGCTCATGACTTTGCGTGTCGTCAACTGAGAAGCTAAGCTGAACGTAGTACGGATCGCTCACGTCAATTGGTTCAATCATATTCATCGCTTTCGCCGGCACAGACTCCGATTTTTCTTCTGGGCAGTCCTTCTTCTGATGACTCGTCGATCCGCAGGTGAAGCATGAGCCTCTCGTCCTCTTCGGCTTCGGGCAGTCGGGAGCGATATGCCCAGACTCGTAGCAATTGTAGCACTTCGGTGTTCTTCGCTGCGTCGTTGATCTCTCTTTTGTTGACGTTGAAGTTCCCCTTGACGACGATGAATTCTCTTTTTCCGACGACGGACTCTCTTTTCTTTCTTTTGTCGATTTTTCGTCTTTCCTCCACTTCGATTCTCGATCGAATGTTTTCTTCGGAGGCAGCGTCACCTTTCCAAACGCTTCAAACAACTCCGCCTGTGTCTTGAACCGCATAATACGTGCTTGGGCTTGCAGGTTCACGTCACTTATACCGTCGATAATATAATCGATAATCTCGTCCTCCTCGATCGGTACACGATTTGCTAGAATCACTTTGTCGTGATAATAATCACCAAATGGTTCGTTCGGCTGCCACTGTCTTTCCTCGAATTTTTTTCGTAGCACTAACTTTGTTTGTCGATGATCAAACATCTTCTTCATCTCTTTCAACAAATCTTCAACACACAGTATGAGATGACCCGGCTTTGAATGAAACCATTCCAGTGCGCGACCCTTCAACTTCGAGCTGATTAAAATTCTTGACGAACTATCATCTAAGTCGTACGTCGCTTGCAGTAACGACAATTGCTGTTCCCACCTCCAAAAAGAACCTTCGCTGCCGTTAAATTCACTCAGAAGATCTCGAACAGCTCTCACACTCCCGTTCGTCGGTAACGAACTACGTCTCGCGCGAATGTCACTTGTCTCCTTTATTACTTGGTGTACGTCCTTGCCTCGCGAAGTCTAACTCTCGCTGAAGTATATCTCGTTCTCGTCGCAACAAAACGTTTTCTCGACGTATCAACTCGTGTTCGGTCGGCGCATTCATTTCACCATGGACCTCGGCAGCCGTCTCGACGATACGTTGGCTATTTCCCGACGCGTTCGCACTTCGCTCGTGTTCCACGATTTCGTCGGCCAAACTAATCCGTTCTAGGTTTAAGCGATCCCATATGCCTGCGTCGAAATCTGTCAAACGTTTTATCAGATCGGCTTTGGAGCCTCCTGTGTGGGTGGGTTGTTTGGCCCCCATTTTGATACCCTCGCGGCTCGGCGCGATCGCTTACTCGGCACGACAAAAGAAAATGTTCTTACGCGCTCTTTTGCACACAGCAGCGTACGTTATTCGCAAGTATTCGTCCGTTTACGTAACGTTGCACACAGATGAACGCGAATTTTCACACAGAAAAATAGAGATTCGGTACGATTAATACGTTAGCACACAGCCGTAATTATTTCGTACCGATTGAAACACAAAATATATATAGATGCGCGGCACTTAGCGCGACGCATTCAACTCGACCAAACGCGAATAACACGCAGTAAATTCACGACACTTCCTTGACACGTGTTCCTTGTCCCGTGATATAAAATGCGTTAATCTCGCATTTTATTCACTCGGAATCCCACTTCTGAACTGTAGGGTTAAACAGGGTAAAATAATTATAAACACACTTAGATGTCGAATTTTATTTGTGTTGTTTATTGTTAAATTAATAGGAAAAAGACGTGAAATCTAAAACGTTGAGCGCTCAGAGGCGTGCTCGCGCTCCAGCGTCTCTTCGCCGAGTCCTCGCGCACTACCCTTTGCTCTCGCCACGACCGTTACGCCGATTTTCAGAACTAACGACGTTTCGCTTCTTCATGGAAACCTAACCGTCGTACACTTCATGGAATTTCTTGGCTTATTGTGTCGGGCGATATGTCAACTTATATAAAAATAAAAATGCCTACAATATATACTATTTGTATTATTCATTTATTCTATGATGAAAATTGTTTTGTATTTCTCCTTCTCATACATTTCGATAAAACAGTTATTTTTAAATACATTTTTGCACATACTCAAACACTTAAAACGTCGAAAACGATTGTGAGACGACTGTCATCTGGACGGCCGTTCCACTCAACGATGCTGCCCCCAACGAATTTGCTCTTTTTCACCATACTCCAAGACGATGGAACTTGACGCTGATGTATTTTCCACAACTGCATGTAGAATTTGGCTATTACGCGCCAGTTGCAGCATACTCTCGATGATGCAGACAGCCGTTCGACGATGGTGTTCCAACGAATTTCGTCGTTTTCCACCATGTGTGTTCTCAGACTTGGAAAAAGTCTATGCTGTTGTATTTTCCACCTGTGTATGTCATCCAGAGACGATTATCACGTGCCGCTTGCCGCATTCGCTCGAACGTTTCCAAATCTTCATCGAAGGCCTTCAAAAGTCGCGCTGGTAAGAAGACGGTGAACTCATCCGCGATGTCCGCGAGGTAGCGTTTCCCAAACTTGGTTTGTACGGCCCTCAGGTCGGAGATTCGATGATCCGAGTGAACGCGGAGTTCTGACAGCTTCTTCGTTGGAAGGAATTCCGCCATCACGCTGACTTTGTTTATGCTCGAGAGATCCATCTTCCCACAATTTCAAAGTTCTTTTTGGAGAGATGTTGATGTTGAGGTGGAATAGTGCAGTCTGAGCTTTGTCCACGAAATTATAAGCTTCCTCGTAACACTCCCACTCAAATTTTTCAAACTTTTCCCCACTTTTCCAATTGTGGAAAAAAACAAGTTTAAACACGTTTGAAGAATCCCCATACGTGGAGAATTTCCTCCATCACGCCTCTACACTTGTCCAATCATGAAAAACAAGTTCAAACACGTCTGAAAATCCTCGTACGTGGAGAATTTCCCCCCTCATCACATTTTCGACACTCCCGACGTTGAGGTGGGAGGCCGTCAATGTGATCTCTCATTTGCGGTGTATTATAATGCTCCATGCATGGAAGATATGAAATCACTTCACTGTCTTTCCGATGATGTTCTGGCAAATGATCCCACAATAAACCAATGTAGTTTCCCCAATAATTTAAGAGCAAGACCTTTGGAATCTGTTCGAGCTCGTTTCTGGTCAAGTCCAGGGGGTGCTTGGTCGGATGCACTGCATACATACTCACACATCTGAACATCTCGACGTTATATTTCGAAATGAAAACGAGTCCTCGATACATCGAAACATTTTTTTTTCCCGAGTGCAGCTGTGCTTCCGTGGCCCATCTGGGGTCAAAAACCCTTTGACGATGGACCTCTAAAGTTTATTTTTATATTTTTTCCAAGAAATCCCGACTTGTCAGGACCTGTCTCAAGTGTCGGCGTGACTCGAGTTGATACGCATACAAACATTTTAAGGATTTCGGAAAAACGAAACCAAGGCACCGCAGCTGCATGTAATAAATAAAAGGGCTTTGAAGTGCCTCCTTTCATGTGATCTTCAAATTGTTGAAATTTTCCCCTACCCATATACGGTTGTCACACGCACATATCGTGCCCACACACACACACACACACACACACACACACACGCACGAAGCACGCACGCACGCACGCACGCACACGCACACGCACACGCACACGCACACGCACGCACACACACGCACGCACACACACACACACACACACACACACAAATTAGTGTACAAAATAAAAACATTCCGCTTGCACCGACGATAATAATTTTATGTCTAAAATAAAGTATGTCTATAATAAATTAGAAGATTTATGGGTTTTCAACGCTCACTCACCATGATTCCCCCCCCCCCCCCCCCACAAAACACTCGGCGACAACGGCTTCCCGCCACCCGATCTTCGGACCACATGGCTACCCTCTCCATAGAGACCTCTAACATCCCCCCCTCGTAACGTCACGCGCTCGACCCCCTCTCCCCCATGCATACTAAGCGTCCCCGCGCTCGACCCCCGCCCGGCTCCCCCCTGAGATCCCTGAGTTAGAACCAGCCTATTACCACTACTAATAAGTGAGACTGGAATCACAGATCCGGCTCGAAGGACCAAAAAAAAATGTTCCGTTCACGGTCACAGTGCGACTCGACTTATTGATGCAAGTCAACTAGGGTCGTAAATCCTGATACCGAACGCGTGAGATTCGACCCTGCAATCCCGTGATTGAACTCCCGCACCTCAAACTAATGTGGTGATGGTGGTTAGTTGAAAACAATTGGAGATAAACTAAAAAACAATTTAATTTATTCACAATTATTTATATCGATCAGTTAAAGTACTGATCGTTGATTCACGTTGTTTCCGCGTAGTAATGGCGACGGTGTTGATAGAATTATCTTATGGAGATGTTTGAGTAATTTATTCGTAAGAGGCAAGAGTTCCGCGCTGATTGGACTCTTGATTTTTCCTCTTCGAATGTTTGATGATTACTGACCAAAAGGAAGTTCAGGTCTTACATCCGTGGTTGGTGATGAGAGCTGTCTCACAAAGGGGGGATGCGATACCCCCCCTTGGATGAACAACAACTAATTTCATTGGTCCAAAAATGTAGAAAAATACTGGTCAGCCCTGTCGCACACGTGTTTTTACCAGCGGGGCATTCCAGTGACGAACTCTTTGGCGCAATGAAAAAACTTCCTCGCTAAACTCTACCATCGCGTGGACGCTTGGTAAATCCCTTTATTAGGGGTACATTGGTGCGCCAATATGCGCAGTTTGAACGTAGTCACGTATAAAGGCTTAGAAAAATAAAAGTAACATTTGCGAACCAAATGTTGAATTGCCCTGCACGTGGTTCACCGAGCGAGCGAGTCGTCGAGCAAACCCGTGCGTGGGCTATTGACCCTTTTTTATGGACTTCAAGTAAGAGAGAAATACTTTTCCCTGTCGTGCCTTGGGACGATGTGGACATTTATAATTTTTTAGAAAATTTTAACACTAGCTAAAGACTTATTTTCAATAAAATTAATAATGAACTGCTCGCTCGTTCCGTATGCGACGGAACATTACGTATAGGGAAACTATATAGGCAGCTGATTTTTTCCATGTCAAATTCGATTTCATGTTAACTACGAGTTTTTTCTCCATAGTGTCTGGAAAATCTGATGGTTCTAAGGTGGCTTTCAGCAAGAACTGTCAAAGGGAATCAAGAACTGCCAGCTAGAAAAAAAAATCACAGTCGAAACAGCAGGCCCGCAGAGAAATTCTGTTGATAGAAGATGTCAATTCTCAGATAAAAAAGAAGAAATCCCTGAAGCAACAACTGACCAATCTCAAAACTGGGAACCAATCACTTCTATTGAATAGGCCACAACTCGAAAATCACATGAGAGCGGATTCACCGGACACCGTGTCGGAAAATACAGAAGCTGATTCTGATGTCAGTTTTTCGGAAAAGAAAAAGAAAAGAAAGTCCGTATCAAAGAATGACTGCTACTCCATTAAAGCCAAAAAGAGTCCAATCGAAATGACGTCTGGAAGTGATCCACAGGAAATCTATCCGGAAGATGTCAATAACACTACAAATGATCGGCAACTTATATCTTCTATCGTCGATCCGAATGACGCACAACCGAGTCGATTGCTGCCAGTTGACCTAACATGCGGTAAGAAGATGTTATTTTTTATTACCATATCAGCTTAAGATGTATATTTACAAAGTATTTTTAATTTGTAGAATTTGTAGCCTTAATAGCAGGTCAAGAGGCACTACAAGTCGACATCCAGAAAGTCATCGAGGACGTGCAAAATATTCAATCGACAATCCAAACACTAGGGTACTATTTACAGTCTAGCAAGCCGCCACAAATGTTCACGGAAGATTATGCAATGTCCCTACCTATAAATAGCATTGAACTATTCATGGAATTCGAAAAAAAATTACAACAGTACGATTATCAGGCAGTGTTCGTAAGTAACAATTTAAAATGTATTATTACCTAAATATAAGGAAAGGTTAAGTAAATATGAGGTCATTTTAAATTGCAGATCGCTTCTCTGGCTATTTTGATAGACCCGCAGCAATCTCTTATAAAAACCGTAAACACTATTGTACCCACATTACCCGAGAGTTCGCCATGAATTGCACTGCGGTGAAGCCTTCCAGTGATAAGTTGGTGTTAAAGAGCACCAAATTTTGCAAGAGTCTAATCAGTACCTAGCATACTAGTTTAAAAATATATAATATTTCTCTTATAACATCCATATGATTGGTGTTTATTTTCGTTACTTTTTAGGAGCTTTCGAAGTGAAAAGTCGTTCCACAGTCATGAAGTCACCGGGGCCAGAAAATAATATTCTCAAAACGCTGGGATCCACACTCGGTAATGCAAAGGATTGGGATGGGAATCGTTGGCATCGTTATAAAAACTTCAATATAAGTTCGTCTGTGCATAATAACACCCATGTAGGGCACTAGAGCAAAGCTAACAGTTCAAAACTGGCTAGTTGCAGAGGGCTAGTCGTGATAGACGATTACTCTCGATACACTGTGTACAGCAGCTCAATGGATTCCTATTTGATTGGTTGTTCTGAACGATCGAGTTGAAAAATATGTTACATCTATAAAGACTATTGAAGTCCAATGAGTAGCGTAATGAAATCAGTACTTTACAAATCTGTAACTTTCTTCAATTAAGGAGTGTTAAAGTTTTATAAACAAAAGTACAGATTTTATAGTTGATAGTTGATTTTATAATTTCAATCGTCTTCACAGATGGAACGTACTTTTCAGCTTGATCGTTTAGAATAACTAATCGAATGAGAATTCGTTCACCTGCTCTATGCAAAGTACCGAGGGTCTGCTGGTCCTGGACAAAAACGTTAATTTGTCAAAAATACACCTCCAATCACGTCTATTTTAATAGATATATGAAAATCCTTGTACTATTGGCGGTTTAATAAAGTTCAATGATAATGCATTTCTTGTTTATAATAAACAGATTACATATAAAGCTGATTCTTTAATTTTATTTCTACGCAAACACTAATTGTAGAATTCCCTTAAACTAATGGTCTTTAGCAACGCCATGTTAAACGGGTTATTGTCTTTCCATAAATATGTCTCCGAAATGAAGATTGCGGCGCTGCGACATCTCTCTCTCTCTCTCTCTCTCTCTCTCTCTCTCTCTCTCTCTCTCTCTCTCTGGTGTAGAAGCTTCGGCCAGCTTAATGAAAAAGAACTGGTGAAAGACCATGCAGCGATTGACTGGAAGCCGCTATATGCCACAAGGACATCAGACGAGAAGGTTAACTTTTTAAATGCTGTAATAATTGGGACTTTTGATCGTCATGCGCCTATGGTCAAACTCAACGCGAGGCGTCGTCCTACCCCGTGGCTTACCACTGAGTTACGTGAACTCATGAGGCGTCGGGATCGTTTGCGTCGTGCTTTCCAGAAGGCCAAACGGAATAGACAGGACCTGTATGAAAAATTTAGAGGGATGCGAAATAAAGTGAAGAGGGCCATGAAATACGCTGTGGACAACTACTATAAGGCAAGCTTCTCAATAGCAACAGAACCTACGGCAACATGGAACCTTGTGCGTAAACTGGCCTTACTTCCTGTTAAGGGTAATCGGACGCAACTTGCTTTCTCGTTGGATACACTGAATACACACTTTCTTACGAGTACTATCCCAAGAAACCAGCGCAATAATTATGCTGATGCACTATGGGATCAACCGTGGGAGTATGACGATGATGCCTTCTACTTCGCGCACATAACGCCTGATGTCTTGGAGAAAGTACTCTGCAGAACTAAAGCAAACGCCACAGGCATAGATGGTATATCTTTGAGAATGATCCGCATTGGATGGCCTATACTCGGTGTCCATCTTCTTCACGTACTTAATCATGCTCTAATACACTCTGAATTCCCGGGAGAGTGGAAAATGGCACTAGCGCGGCCAATACCTAAGACTACATCGCCGATCAACGTGGACGACTATCGTCCAATTTCACTGCTATGCAATCTTGCTAAAATCTTCGAGCGTATAGTGGCAGATCAGGTTATACTTCACCTGGAAACGTACAGTCTGCGTGATCCATACCAATCAGCGTTTAGGAAGCATCATAGTACTCAGACAGCACTAATCCGAGTTATTGAAGATGCCCGTCTTGCTATCGACAGGCGGATGGTCACAATACTTGTGTTTTTCGATCTCTCCAAGGCCTTTGACTGTGTTCCGCATGATCAACTATTACGAAAACTAATTGACCTACGTTTTTCCTGGAGCACGGTGCAGTGGTTTCGTGCATACTTAACTGGACGCAGTCAGGCTGTATCTAACAATGATGGAAATCGATCGGAGTGGAAACCATTATGCTCAGGAGTTCCGCAAGGATCTGTCCTAGGACCGATCCTCTTCTCGATTTTTGTGAATGATCTACGAGAGGCCATAACTGAGTGCCAATATAGCATGTACGCCGATGATCTACAAATTTACTTGCACTGTCATCCCTCGGAAATTGAGCTGGGGATTGCCAAAGTCAACAGGGATATTGAGGCCATCTCTTCATGGACGAGCAAATCACACTTGAGGATTAACGCGGCTAAAACCAAAGCGATGATCATGGGTTCCTCACGTCATCTATCACAACTTGATGCTCGGTCACTCCCATCGATCCAAGTGGGACCAGACAAAATAAGCTGGTCTAACTCAGTAATGTGTTTAGGAATCCGTCTAGAACGAACACTCTCTTGGCGTGAACACGTCATGGGAGTTGTGGGGAAGATGAGAGGGACCCTATACCAGCTCAAACTTTGTCGTGCAAGATTACCACGAGCTGTTCGTAAAATGTTAGTGGAGTCACTTGTCTTGCCACACCTCGACTACTGTTGTCTTCTTTTGACCGACATTAAGGATGGGTTAAATCTTCTGTTGCAAAGAGCATTAAATGTTGGCGTGCGGTTCATTTTTGGCATACGTCGTGATGAACATATCACGCCGTACTATATTGCTCTTAGGTGGCTGAACACTGCTGATCGTCGCAAGCTGCTACTTGCGTCGTTCATGCAGACTTTATGCAAACATCAGCAGCCGTACTACATCCTACAGCGATTTGAGCGTCCAAAGCGAGCGCCTCTAATACAACTCCGGCGGCCTTTAAACAGTGGAGATTTTGTAATTCCCATGTGCTGATCGAACTATTATTTTAAGTCCTTCTGTACCACGGCCTGCTACCTCTGGAATTCGCTCCAACCCTCTTTGAAAATAAGCTCAAATAAAACACTAAAGCGAGTCCTATCCCGAACTCTGTTCGAAAAAGCGTTTGTCAAGCCTACCTGCGAGCAGTTGTAATTCTGTCTTAGTTTTACTATAATAATATAATCTAGTCTTAGTTTATAGGGTTAGTATCTTTGTACATAAATGCTCATGTACATACTTGTAAATCCACATTGTACTTACATGCACGGTACTCTTAGGTAGCACTAGCTGCAGAGTACGAAATAAACGGCTCTCTCTCTCTCTCTCTCTCTCTCTCTCTCTCTCTCTCTCTCTCTCTCTCTCTCTCTCTCTCAACTGGACTGACTCATTCGACGAAATCCAATCGGACCATTCCGACTTCAAGATGAATCAAAGCATGTTCTCATAATAAACAAAATAAAGCTTCTACATATGTAATACGAGGCTTTTTCTGTCCTTTTGCGTATCAGGAAATGTGAACAAGCGTATCTATATACACTCACATATTACCTTAGCAAGTGGATAACCAACAAACTATATGTTGTCGAAATATTAAATTGAATTCACTCCCGAATTTACCCCCTTTAGAATTGCAAAAATGCTGAAGCAGGCATTTTTAATTTCCTTCTTTGTGCCTGGTTATTCCCCGATCTATTCCCTAAAACTTTCCTGCTCATTTACCGCTCGATCTCCGGCCCGTTCCTGATCAGTTCCCGATCTGCTCCCTACTATTTTCCTGGTCATTTACCGCTTGTTCCCCGGCCTGTTCCTGATCAGTTCCCCAAAAAGGGAACGGCGGATCGGGTTCTTGCCTCAGACCCGTTACATTATGAACCTATTCCAGGGTGGAAGGCCCGGCCAGAGCCTGATATTATCTAGGGAAGGCAGACCAGGGGCAGTACTTTTTCCCGACTCAAATTTCTACACGGGCACGCACGTGCGTGGCCTCATTCCAGGGCATCGGTTCTAACTAATATGCGTATGAAGAGAAGGAGACCTTTGTCCCGTGTTTCGGCGAAAAAGCGCATGGGATATTGGGTTCGATATCAGAGAACTAAGCATTCGCATGGTTTCTGTAATGTCAATTTATGGCTATGGTGCCTTCTCATATCAAGAAGTTTATATATCGGACTGCGCTGCGAGACCGGATGTCTTATTTTTCAGTCAGAGTTACAAATTCGACGGAGCCGTCTAGTCTATGTTATGTTTAAATAATCTAGGGTCGAGGCTTCTCTTGGTCACCATGCAGATGGGCCGCGTAGGGTTTTTGGAGTCTGTTGATCGAGCTGATGATTGGTTTTTCGCTCGACAGCGCTTTTTGGTATGTGCGCCTGAGATCGTGGTCTTGTTGACAGCCTAATGGGATAGGAAAAGTCGATGACTGACGGTGCTGCTATCGTGCATATATCGATGTGGGTTGAATATGCGTGCGAAACGTACGCACGTTCCTTTTTACGCTGTTACGCGTCTTATTCTTAGATTTATACACGTATAATGTATAAATCTAAGCTCATAACGGCAAATGCGGATATTGGGAATAACCGAGAGAAGGCACATTCGCTAGGATGTAACACGCGTTAGTAACCGAATGAAGCATGTAGACACATTGAGCCGAGAACATAACGTAGTTCACGTCATCGAAAAAAAAAGCGATAGAACTTAATCTCGCGCTGTGCCAGCACCCGAATATTGTCGCGATCAAGGACGAACGTGAAAAATCGGAAAACAAAAACTCTGCGAAATGCGGAACGATATTGTGCGTCGCAAAAAGAACGATAGAATGCGATTTTACGTGCCCGCTTCTATGGAAAGCCATGTGATTCGGCGGTGCCCTGATGATATGGGTCATGTGAACCCTCAAAAGGTAAGAGAAGCGATGAGAAAATTATTGGTTCCCAAAAATGAGCGACACGATAAATACTCATATCCTTGATTGTTTGAAGTGTTTGGCATTTCCACCGACTAGCGGAAAAGTCAAAGGAATGCTTCATAATATTTCAAAGGGCGATACGCCATTCCAAACCATCCACGTCGATCATTATGGTCTCGTTGAAAAGTACAGGCTGAAACAGCACGTACTTGTAGTGATGAATTCGTTCACCAAATTCACGATATTGTATGCTGTAAAATCGACAACAAGTAGAGAGGCTATCGATTGTATTTCACCCAGTATTTCGCTACCTACAGTAGACCTCAAATGTTGGTATCGGATCGAGGCCCGTGTTTCACATCGGAAGACTTTCGGGCACTTGTTAGAGAAAATAATATTGAACACGTACTTATAGCTACGGCGTCGCCTAGAGCAAACGGGCAGGTAGAGCGAACCAACCGAGTATTGCGCCCTATGTTGGCGAAATTAACCGGTAGTTCGGCTGGAAAATACTGGTATCGGAACTTTGGGCCGCGTAGTATGCTCTGAACAATTCGGTTTATAAAAAGGCAAACGAACCTCCCTGCAAGTCGATGATCGTAGACGTTATTGGGGATTTCCTAGACGATACTGTACTGGCTGAGCCCCAAAATTTAGAAGAAATCCGAACAACGGCGTCAGGAAATATCGTAAAGAGTAAGAATTCTAACAAAACCGATGTCGATAAACATAGCAAATAACCACATGAATACAAGAAAGGAGCTTATGTGATGGTACGAAATTCTGAAAAACACGCCGGGCGTAGCGAGCAAATTAATCCCTCGTTTCAAAGGGCCGTATGTAGTAAAAAAATGTCTCAGATTTCGAAGGTATGTTGTTGGCGACATAAAGCATTGCCGAGTGACGCAACGACCATCTGAAGGCGTGTGGAAAGGTTGTAACATGGAACTTTGGCGCGAATCTCTAAAGGTAGACAATGAAGCAGATAGACAGTCATGATCATCACGCCGTGCATACAATTGGTGAAGCAAATTTTACAGCATATTGACGGAAGGGTCTCGTTTCCACAATGTTTATCTCTACAACGCTGCAAGTCTGTTTTTCAACTTTACAATGACTTTTCTCTCATCTGTACAAACCGGAAATCCACCAACTGTACAAGAGTCTCAAGATTGCAATATTGAACCTCTACAACGATCTAACCGTATTATCCCTACAACGTATTGATTCGGATTTGTATCAACTACACAATGAGGGATTTGCAATATGTATTAATTCTACAATGGATCAACTCTACATGAACTTTGAGCACTTAACGTTTATGCGGGCAATATTCTTGTTAACTCTACAACACCTGATATACCAGCTGTTGTAGAGTTAACAAACATGTCACGCCATGCCGCCAATATGAACTCCGTAGGAGCACTATAATTTCTTCATGCCGTGACACCCATATGAGCCTCATATGCACTCACATATTGTTAGATATTCGTGAGCCGATGTTGCTAGTCTGATGAATTCACTGCATGCATATTCGCGTGAGAACAACTTTGCTTCATTTGGATGTGTTATTGTGAATTATCATGTGATGACAATATGACTTCAAGGGGAGCACTCATAAGGGACGTGAGACTTTCTATGCCGCAGAGAAGATGTACATATGATGCCAATATGAGATACATCGGTCTATCTGGGTGGTTATCTTTAATATGTAATTATAATACCTCTATTGTGTTTAATGTTATGTGCGAAAACGCATATGCGTGTCCGTTTGTATTGTCTTGCCCGAGGCGGGCAAGGGGTCAGGATAGCCGAAACTGTAAGGTACCTTATTTTTAACGCAGAGCCGAGAAGATATTATGTTATCCCGACTACTGTGACTTAACGACCGTCGAACGTTCTCGAACTATTTATGATCACGCTGCACGAAAGTATTGTTCGGCAGTGCGATCAGTCTTGATCAATCATGTGAAGATGTCGGTTGTGCCTGTACGTAAATATATTCTAATATTACAAGTACCAGTCCTTTTTGTCCTCTTACATTTTAAAATGGATAAAGAGAATTTAATTTCACGTAAAAAAGGTCTTTTTAAGAGTGCTCGTATACAGAATTTAATCATCTTCATCCGGCTGGACTCAAAATGAAATATTGGTTTTTGTTCCCGATTGCTGATTTTTTTTAATTGCAAACAGTACTTATCACAAGAATACGCTATATTTTTTCGAAGGGAACTTGAAAACCTATCAAATATCACACTTTTCTCGGTCGTAAAATCTCAGCACCACACTCACAAAAAACAGATGGCCACCTTATAACTGTCACCCTGTACATCCTTCGCATTTATGGCCGCAAGCGACTGAACAGAGTTGAAGTCCCTCATCGCAAGCTCTGTCGTTCTCTTTTTGGGTAATTACCTATGCTTTCTCTCTTGCTTCATGTCCTTCTCGAATCAGAATAGCGGCATTTGGTATATACGCAAGTAACAATACAGCTTGTTCTGAAAAAAATATTTTTTATGCTTTTCTCATGTTTATTGTCCTTGTTGCGTTGCACTTGATTATTTCAATACGGGAGAACAGTGCATGATGGAGGTAATAGCCACCTTGGTGGAGTCCACATGTACGCCTTCACCAGTTATTGTCATAATCTATGCATGAATTGGTCGACATCATTTTCCCCGCCATCGTTGCAACCTTACGTGCACGTATACATGGTTTTCTTGAAGCGGCAGTCGGAGCGAATTTTCCTAACCGGCAATTTTTTGTCAAGCGTGACGCGATAATGTTCTCTGTATCTCGATATTATTACTACCTATGGACATTTTAACAATCGAACGGTGTCTTTTATCGCACTAGGAAGGAGAACAAAGAAAAGAAAGGAAATCCAAAGTCGGCTCCGCGTATGCTTTTCATTCTTGCTTTATCGTGGTTTGCGTTGCTACGAGTGTTAAAAAATATAATATCGTATCGTTAGTACTCTCGCACTATTAAGTCATATCGTCGAATGGCTAACAACAATTAAACGTGTATCTCGTTAATAAATTCCACGCGGTCGGAAATTTACGGAAACGTACATAATTTTTAAAATTACAGATTATGGCAAACTTGTTCGACCACCCGTGTTATAGATGGAACAAGATATTTTTTTCGTGTCTAGGTATTTGGCCTGAACAATCTTTGTTCGTGAGATGTCTTATACCATTTTTTTTATCGGCTCTTGAGATACACATAATGACACTCGAGGTAATCAATTATCTAGAAAATCCCACTTATGGTCATTTTATTAGGGTCAATCGTATTCCGAACTTAATTGTTTTTAATGGAAGCGTAATCCCATCATGTAAAAATATGAAATTTATTGCCGTCACAATTGCTAAGATTATTCGTCTGCTGGACGTGCGGCAAGACATTGACCGTTTTTTGGAGATTTTTCCGCCACTATTAGTACCAGGTGTCGCTGTTATACAATTATTAAACGGTTGCTTCAATCATAAAAAGGTATGTTGATGAACTATCCTTGACATTATTAAATACTTTGATTCCTTCTGTTTCTCCAAAAAATATAAAAGAAACATCCGTTTTCTTTCAACCTTATTTCAGTTTTGTGCACTGTTAGATCACATATCATCAGACTGGAAACGTCTCGGTGGGTCAACGGACATCGTAATTATCCACGAATATGCTGCTCGTGGGTGTGCAATTACGAAAACATATTCAAGTGGGTAGAACAAATAATAGAGCAAATAAGAATCGAGGTTATGCCAGATGTCTAGCTCTGTCGCTGTGGTCAAAATAAAAAACTCAATATTCCGTATTATACTAGAATAACGATTGTTTAAAGGATTACACTCAGCTCGTGGCCGAACAAAGAGGGATTTTCGTGATTTTTTGTGGGAAAACGTCTGCGGGTTTCAATTTTTTTTTGTACATTAAATAGTATGCTTTTAAGTATTATTTACATTTATTGAATTGAAAAATATTTATAATTGTAATAGATACAATGGTTTGTGCAGACTTTTGTTTGAAAAAGATCCTTCGCGGTGACCACTGCTGCTCCGAAACAAATTATCCATACAGAATATCCGTATAAAAAAGTCAAACACATTTAGTTTTTCCATGACATTATGTAAGTAGTGCTCAAACAAAGGTTTGAATGACATATGGATTTAAAAAAAAACGCCACGGCCCAAGGTGAAAGCATCGATTTTTAGTAGAAAACATTTGGAAAGTGGAAATTGCTGTACTTTCGATAATAATAAAATATCTACGCATCAATTAGAAATTGCTTCTTTCAAGCACTGCCTTTTGGTATGTGAAAGAAGCTTGTAAAATTTGTGGTTGAACGGTGCAGTCATTTTTACGATATCGTTGTCAGAGGTTTAAACAAAATTATTCTGAGAAAAACACGTTTAAGGTGTTACATCTATGTGGCTCACCGAAAAATTAGACGTTTTAAGGATTTTTTTAAACACTAAAAAAGCAATCAAAATAACATTTACTCTACATGTGTTGACGTATACAAAAAAAATGATGAAGCGAATACAAAATCGCCGTTCAGTTGTAGCTACACTAATGTAAGAGCGTTTTTATTTTAGGCGCTCTGCGGGAGGTCGCAAAAGTTTCATGGATTAGCATCTAGAACAAAAGAAAAATTGTCATTTACATTAGATTTGCCAGAGAAGTACACATAATTGTTAAAAAGTATGGTTTTTCGCAAAATGCTATAATTTTAAATTGCTTTTTATTTGTCTCGCTCAACAATCGGACTAAATTTGTTTATAAAAACGAGAATTGTTTATCGATCGTAAAAAGCATGTGTACTTTTTGATAGAATTTATCACGGACGCTCCAGTTAAATTTTCAAGTCAATCGGATGAAAACTGCCCGCACTATGCATACTCTCAATTTCAGAAACGTGGTTTGGAGAAAAACGCGTTTACCATACAACGGAATTAAAGCTCTCATCAGCATTCTGCGTGTATCCACGTAGGCATTTTGATAGTAGGTCTATAGTAGTTATGTCATCGCTCGAGGCGGGGACTGAGGAAGTGCCACAATTATGTACTCGTAACAAAAATATATCACTGTATTATCACTATTGAATACAGCAGGAACCGTAAAAGGTACAGTCTTATCAGAAAATGGAACGGACAAAGAATGCTGTTTTTAGTCAACGTACTAATGGCGTCTTTTGTGAACACGTAGTACAGTTTCGTTTGTCAGAAGACTTTGCCGTTTTTTTTCCTCGTGCGAACAGTGTGTTTAGGCACGGGCTATGCTGGCGCTAGTCCAGACGAGGGCGTAGAATTGGTTTTCTACACTCTGGGTGCCACGTAGGAGCCGTAGTGGGAACAGAGCGTGTAGGCGGGGAGGTCACAAACACCCACGTCTCCCCGTGACATTCACCAGGGGAGAAGGGTGCGATACCGACTTTTTGATTTAGGTCCTGGTGGACTGGCCCAAATCACCTGGGTGGTCTATCCCCGGCGAGGATGATTTCTCCAGAGCGTCTTCTTTGGCGATGGAGACAGGCTTAAGGCAGGATTCTACTTTAAAACTTTGAAAAAAATTTTTTTTCGAAAGTAAATATGTTCAAGAATGTTCGGTCAAAATTTTATAAAGTTCCAAGCAGTCTAACTGTCCTTTTTCGCCTTTCGAACGCACCTACCTGAGCGCGCTATTGTGACCCGCCCGGCGCGCGGCCGGGATCAGCCGTCTACCTGGCTTTGTTCGCTAAGACAGATATTCCCCTATCGTAAACCGTTATACCTATATATGCTTATTAACCAAAGTACATACCTTTGCTTCTCTATATCACCCTTCCTTTATAATTTTTCCTTCGCTTTATAATTCCGGAGTGGAGAATCATTCGTGATTAAAAAAGTGAAGACTGCTGATCTAACTATCAAATTAATGAAAGAGTTATCTAAAAACTACAGTCTCGCAATTCAAAGGAATTCAAATTCAGTAGAAAGCATGCGAAACGAGATCTGGGCCGGCTATTACCACAAAATATCAACAGCCTCCAAACCACAGCATACGTACTGTTCAGACGGCCGGTGCAAGTATAAGAAGGCCGAAGCAAACAACGCTTTAAAAAATTATAAACATCCTCCTGCTCTTGCTAGTGACGTACAAGAGGTGCTGAAGCCGATCTACGGAGATCTAACAAAAACGGAATTACTGGAGAGATGTTTGGGTGGAAACACTCAAAATAACAACGAATGTTTCAACTCTACAGTTTGGGCTATGGCACCGAAACATGTCTTTAATGGCAAAAAAATCGTCAAAATTGCGTGCCTCACTGCTGCCTGCGTTTTTAATGAAGGATTCAGCCCAGTTTTTAAAATAATGGAAGTCATGGGCATTACAATCGGCCCAACCGTCATGCAGTTTGCCACTATGCGCGACCAACATCGCATCGTTCGAGCGAACCGCCGCTCGACTGAGGCTTCTAAGGAGGGCAGAATTTAAAAAAAAAGGCTAAATTGGATGAAAACACCCACCTGGAACACGTCGAAGGCATATTATATGGCCCAGGCATCGCTGATTGAGGGTAAGATAATTTTTTCTACGATTTATCACTCACCAAAACTTTAAACGCGTTTTTCTCGAAACGACATTTTTAAGTACCGTGGTCGTGATAACTCAAAAAGTACTGAACCGATTCTTATGGAATTTGGAACATATATTCTATATGTGTGTACCAACCGACCTAACTACAATCAACTTAAAATTTTGATTAGAACTATTTTTTTATTGCAAAAAAAGACCCAAAAAAAACGCATTTTTTTCGTATTTTAGCCGCTATTTTGTTAATTTTGCACGTATATAAAATATTCTAGTTAGGTCGGTTCCTGAAGACATACTGAACATGAAACTATTTGATTTTTTTGTTTCAGACCATCCGTCGGGAAGATTTCACGACCACGGCAACGGTACCTGCTTTTCGAGGCGTCGGCTTTAAACATATTTTACGTGTACAAAAAATGAATAAAATAAATTTAAATTTTTTTTTATGTACTTAAAGAGTGTATTTATTGAACAGTTTAAACCCCATATCGATATCTTTAATAGTATTCTCAGAAAAAATTCACGAAAATAGCGTTTTTTTCATGGTTTCAAAGTAGAATCCTGCCTTTAGACAATCTACAGACACGGTATTTTCAATCCCGTTGACTAGCATTGTGTACACATGGTCGTTGACCCTTTTCATGACCTTGTTCGGTCCTGCGTAGGGAGCTTCGAGAGGTTTCCTGAACGTCGTTCTTGTTCCGTCCTTAGCGTGAGCGATGTTCTGAAAAGCGCAACCTGGTGCGTATAGAACACGGTGGCTACCCTGTTGCTCTGGATGTTAGTGAGTGGAATAGCCTGTGTGTATCGTGGGAAACGATTGATGGTGGTGGGCAACCGAGTGCTTGGAATCCGGTTGGGGGGGGGGGGGGGTGGGTGGTGGACAACGCTTTTGTTAGGTTGAAAACGGCAATGGCGTTGGATCTCGCCTCGTTGGCAGGGTATACATTCCCGTGGCCATAGGAGCGCATTCTTTTTTGTGCCAGGCCAGATGCATTTCTCCCGTACCTGCGGCAAATTTTCCGGCCACTTGGATGAGTGCAGCCGTAGCTGATTTCGAAGGCGTGGCGTCGCAGGCTACTAAACCTAAATTCGTCCGGTATGGTCAGATCCCGCCTAATGCCTAATGCCTACCACTTTGCCGTACGAGTTCTGCACCAATGTTACGAGCTCTAGCAAGCCCCATTACCCTCACTCCACCCACAGGTCGCTTAAACCTGCGCGAAGCTGTGTCGTCCTCTCGTTGAAGACGATATAAGCTCCCGCGAAAAGATGGCTATGAGATACCAGACCTCGTTCTGAAGTCCCTGAAGAGACACTTCGATCGCATGATCGGCTGTATCAGTCATAACGGGAAGCGGGCAGCTTTCTCCCTGGCGAGAGAAAAGGAGTGCGTGTGGCCGAGACGAAGCTTCGAGAATATTGAACTTGGCGCTTGTCTTTCTTTTTTCCTCTCTTCATGTACTCAGTAAAACACGTCTGGAGATGTGCAGTCGTGAGAATGCGGCTTCTATACCTAATAGTTAAACATACCGCGGAAACGGCACAAGTCTGAAATTGTCTCCGGCTTCGGGTGGGAGGCAATTACTTCAGGCTGTTCAGGTGGTGGTAAATAGCCATATTATGAGACTGTAAATCTCGGGAAGGTCGCCGCTTCTTGGCCGCGCTGACACGTGCCGGGGTTAATGGTTAGTCGATTGGTTTTGAGAACCATAAATACCTGTCGAAGGTGCTCGAGATGTCCCCAGTAGATGTACTAGAGCGGTTCTAACGCAGGGATCCCAAGGGGGAACGGGGCGGCGGGGTCCAGCGCGGGGAAGCCAAGTGCCTGTTGGAGGGGTGGGGGTCCAGCGCGGGGGCGTGACGTCATGCCAGGGATCTCTGTGGAGGGGGTAGCCGTGGGGTTCGAAGAGCGACTGTCGGGAGGGGGAAGCCGCTGTCGACGAGTGTTTTGTGGGGGCAGAGGTCAGGTAGTAGCCATGTGCCTGGTGGGGGGAGGGTCCAGCGCGGGGACGTGACGTCATGCCAGGGGTCTCTGTGGAGGGGGTAGCCGTGGGGTTCGAAGAGCGACTGTCGGGAGGAAGAAGCCGCTGTCGACGAGTGTTTTGTAGGGGCGGGGGTCAGGTAGTGGTGAGTGAACGTTGAAAACCCATAAATCTCCTAATTTGTTATAGACATAAAAGAAGATTAGCATCGATGCAGTGTTTTTCTTTCTACACAATTCAGTCTGTGTGAAAATAAAACTTACACACACGATGTGTACGTGTAATGGCCATATATGGGTAGGAAAATTTCGTTAATTTGAAGCGATACATGAAGGGGATGGCTTTTCAAAGCCGTTTATTTATGAGATGCAGGTGTGATGCGCTCGGTTTCGCTTCCGAAATCTTTAAAATGTTTGCATACGTGTCCACTCCTGTCACGACTCTCGCCGACACCCGAGACAGGTCCTGACAAGTCGGGATTTCTTGGAAAAACTATATACTTTAGAGATCTATCGTCAAAGGGTTTTTAATCGCAGACGGGCCACCGGAGCACAGCTATACTCTGGAAAAAAAAATGTTTCGATGTATCGAGGACTCATTTTCATTTCGAAATATATCGTCAAGATGTTCAAATGTGCGAGTATGTATTCAGTGCATCCGGCCAAGCACCCCCTGGACTTGACCAAAAACGAGCTCGAACAGGTTCTAAAGGTCTTGCTCCTAAAATATTGGGGTGGATATGTTGGCTTATTGTGGGATCGTTTGGCAGAACATCATCGGAACGATAGCGAAGTGATATCATATCTTCCATGCATGGAGCATTATAATACGCCACAGATGAAGATCACATCGATGGCCCCTCACCTCAACGTCGGAAATTCGAAAAATGCTGTGGAAATTCTCCACGTACGAGGTTCTTCAAACGTGTTTGAACCCGTTTTTTTGGGAGTGAGAAAAAATGTCGGGGGTGGGGGGGAATTCTCCACGTACGAGGTTCTTTGAATGTGTTTGAACCTGTTTTTCATGATTGGAGAAGTGGAGAGAAGTTTGAAAAATTTGAGTGGAAGGGTTATGAGGGAGCTTATAATTTCGTAGTCCAAGCTCAGACTGCACTATTCCACCGCGACATCAACATCTCTCCAAAAAGAACTTTAAAAGTGGGGGGAAAATGGATCTTTCGAGTATCAAAAAAGTCAGCCTGATGGTGGAATTCCTTCCAACGAAAAAGCTGTCAGAACTCCGCGTTTGCTCAGTTCATCGAATCTCCGACATGAGGGCCGTACAAACCAAGTTTGGGAAACGCTACATCGCGGACATCATGGATGAGTTCACTGTCTTCTTACCAGCGCGACTTGTAAAGGCCTCGATGAAGATTTAGAAACGTTCGAGCGAATGCGGCAAGCGGCACGAGATCATCATCTCTGGATGAAATACAAAGGTGGAAAATACAACAGCATGACTTTTTCCGAGTATGAGCACACATGGTGGAAAAAGACGAAATTCGTTGGAACACCATCGTCGAACGACTGTCCGCATCATCGAGAGTATGCTGCAACTGGAGCGTAATAGTCAACTCTACATGCAGTTGTGGGAAATACAACAGCGTCCAGTTCCATCGTCTTGGAGTATGGTGGAAAAGAGCAAATTCGTTAGTGCAGCATTGTTGAGTGGAACAGCCGTCCGGATCACAGCCGTCTTCCCATCGTTTTCGACGTTTTAAGTGTTTGACTATGTAAACATGTATTTAAAAAAAACTGTTTTATCGAAATGTATGAGAAGGAGAAATGCAAAATAATTTTCGTCGTAGAATAAATGAAGAATACAAATGGTATATATTTACATCGAAATGTTTTTTATTCATTTACAAAAGATCTCTTCCTCGCACAACGCTTCATATACACTCAACCAGCTTTTCAGCGATTTTACATTATCATGGGCGCAATTGTATTTCGTGCTTACGGAATGATGGGGGCATTTGGAGTTTGTGATTTTCGGCAACTTCTGCAGCGATGAACAGTCCAGAGTCTCCAAGTTGATGACGTTGGTCGTGGGATCCGTGAATCTTGATAGCCATGCGCATTTCTCGAATCCCTTCGCATAGATAGTGGGGGCTCCTTGCAAAATTTATCGAATTGTCTTTCTAGCTGCCTCGTAAGGTATGCCGCTGTGTCTCCATCGGATTTCATGGAAATTGCATTCCAAGCACTTATTTGTCATTTTGTACTTGACCGGTAAAGAATCCCATGCAAATGGTGCGTCGAAGGCGAGCGTCCGCGGTTCAGCATCCTTGTCGTGGAGTTTGACGATGGACATCTCCTTTAGGACAAATTTGTTGATGGGTCTCTTGAAGCCCTGTACATCGACGATAAGCTCCATGTTGACTGAAGTGGACGTGGATTATCGACGTGATTTTATACCAATTTTTTAACCCCACCCCTGATTGGATTGTACTCGACAATACGATTATGGAGGATCATGCAGTATGCTGAAGTTTGTGTCGGAATATTATTTTTCAATTCGAACTCAATGCGTACGTCAACAGGGCCGGACTTGAGAGAATCGTTTTGCTTTGAGCAGTCAATGGCAACGAGGGGGGCTTTTTCTAAAAATTCAATCCTGCTCAGCCATGGTTCAGCTTCTTTGTTATAATAGGTCGGTTAAAAGTTTGCATACATCTCGTAGAGTAGAGCATATTGATTTTGATCAATGTTCAAATTCAAAGTTCCATATGGATAACATTGAAAGTTGAGGTAAAGTTTCACATCGCTCAGGTTAAAATGATCAAAGTGGCTCGCATTGTGTTGTTTCTTATTTTTTCACCCCGTTTGCAGCGCGAGTATGACATATCGTGGCTTCTCCAGCTGATTCGAGGTTTTCACAGACCACACGTGCTTAGAGGTGGCAGGCAGCAATGGATATTCATACAGTTCCCATATTCGAAAACTCATGGAGATTGGTGCGTCTTTGGCGAGAAACTTTAACAATTAAATTTTTCGCTGACCCGAGACTGTCACATACGGCACAAGACATTCTATTTTATGCAATATGAGTTTGTAGTATTCGGAGGTAGTAGTTTGTAGAGGAGGAGGCATCCTTCGGTTACACTGCGTCGAGGCTGACGTCGGGTTCTTCGATGGCGGCGTCGGGTTCTGGGAATCGGAGCGTGCCCTGAATCTCCTCTTTTGGATAGGAAGCACCACAGCCGCATCCTCCGTCCACTCGCAGTCACTCGACTCCGAGGACAGCGGATTTATCGGATTCCGGGAGAGTGCGTCGGCGTTCAAATTTAATCGACCCGGTTAATAAACAAACTCGTAGTCGTAATTTTGAAGGCTTAGTCTCCATCGGACTAACCTCTTACCTGGATCGTTTATTGTGCCGATCCATTTAAGGGGCGCATGATCCGAGATAAGTTTGGAGTTCCGGCCGTACAGATATGGCTGAAAGTGCTCTAAAGCCTTAATAACCGCCAAGCACTCTTTTTCGGTCGTCCCATAGTTCACCTCGGCGGGCGAGAGGATGCGAGAAAAATAGGCGATCGACAGATCAAGCCCATCTCGCTCTGGCCCAGAACAGCTCCGATTGCATAATCGGAGGCATCCGCGGTGAGGGTGAAGGGACGGTCAAAATCGGGGTATTGTAGGACAGGTTCCGTACACAGAGCCTTTAGTGTCCCGGAAACTGCGGCGCTGTTCCTTTCCCCAAGCAAAGCCCTTCCCTTTCTTGATCAGGTCAGAAAGAGGCTTCGCCCGGCCCGAGAAATTCGTAATGAATCTTCGGTAATACAGGACCAGTCCAAGGAATTGTCGAACATTTTTGGCCGTTCTCGGACTCGGGAAACGTTTTACAGCCTCAAGTTTCCGCGGGTCAGGTCTTAGCCCATCTCGCCCAATTATGTAGCCGAGAAGCATACCTCCCGTTTGAGGAACTCACACTTATCCGGCTCGAGTACCAGGTTTCCGCTGCCGACCTTGTGAATTGGGTTTCTTCGGTACAATCCATACCAGAGAGTTGTACGGGGACTGCGAAGGGGTGATGATTCTATTATGGAGCTTTTTCTGCATCTGTGTATCGATTTCTTCACGGTGTATAGTGGGAAATCGATACTGCCGAGTGTTGATGGGTCGGTCGTCTACAGTTGGGATGCGATGTGCGACCAGGCTTGTACACCCAAGGCCATCTCCAGGAAGTTTAAATTGAGTAAGGTTTTCTGCAACGATACCCAGAACGTGTTGACGGTCGAGTTCGTTCAACCCGTCCAATCGCGGGTGCGGTGGCTCGGCGGTGTCATCCGTCGAGTCATTATCATTGCAGCCTACGTTGCAGAATTCGAACGGGAGTATCTCTTGGGGAGATACCTCAATGTCTATGTCGTGACTTAAGGTGTTTATCGCGAGCACGTGACATACGCCGTTCTTTTGACGGACCACCGCATCCCCGATGTCAAGGCCGTCCTCTGTCACCACCCGTGACAGGTATCCTTTCTTTGCCCCGGGGTTGGTTACAGGGATATCCAATGGTCTACGGGTTCGTGCCCGAATGGTTAGTATTTTCCTCGCGGGAGAGTTATTATTTGACCGGGGGTGTTCAGTGTCGGAAGTTACGAAGTGACGCGGCCGTTTAGGATCACTTGCCAATACGAGTGCATTGTGGTGAAAGGATAGTTCTGCTTTATCGCGACGGAAAAAGGGCTTACCGAGTAGGCCATTGCTTTCCGTCGCGAACTCCGAAACCACGTGAAAAGTGTGGCTTACACCGTTAATTGTTAGTTTGACGGTGCCCAAGGAGCACGACTTCTCATTCGAAAGGCCCATAAATTCACGCAACTTCGTGGGGTCAGTACTTATGTCCCCTCGAAGGGCGCCAATTTTAATAAAATTGGGGGCGGAACCCGTATCACAGTAAAAATTTCCAACTTTATTCCTGAGTGCGGGCGCTGACAATTTTATTACAGGGGACTCTACATCGTCCTCCGTTTCCGACGGTGAGCTCGGTCGCTCATCGCCCGATCCGAGTCCTTGAGGCTCTACTTCCGCTGGTCTCTGACCCTCAGACCGGGATTTCCGACTTGGGTGCACGTCGCGCGCGGGCAGGTTTGGCTCGCCGCATCCCCGCAACGAGCCTCCTTGGAGTTTAAAAGCTCCGGGCTTGTCGCGCACGGTGACTCGTCCCGACGCACGGGTGGTATGTCCCGTCCGGCGTCGGAGAGTCGGCGCTTCACCCTGACCCACGGGCAACAGTCGCAGCCTCTCATTCCAGCACAACAATAGCGTTGGTTGCAGCAGTCGCTCGTTTCCGAGCTAGGCGTGGCCCACTTATTCCAGAGGCAGCAAGCGCAGCCAGAACCGCGACGACAGCCCCACCGCTTTTCGCAGGCCCTCCTCCCTTCCCGAGGATTGGGACTGGAGGACCTCGTAGGTGGTGACTCCCACCTCCTGAGAATCCCGGCCGGCTTAGGACGTTCCGGGTTCCATTGCTAAGGGCGGGGAGGTGTCGATTCCCGACGGTTGCGGGGTGAGGGGGAGCGCGATTGCGAGCTTTTCGGCTCGCCTTGTGCGATTAACGCGAGGGCATCGCGATTCAATGACCGGGACCCCTCGAATTTTTTTTTGTTCGTGGGTACGGTATGACGACCCACAGTCCAAGATTCGCTCCGCGAATTCAACCGCGTCTTTTAGAGTTTTAGGTGCCGCCACGACTAGCAACTCCGCTAGGCGTGTTGGCAGGGCCCGCTGAAAAGACCTGACTGCGGTCGTCGCGATGGGGTCAACTGGATCCGTCGAATATCGTAACCATAGTCTGACTTCCACCGCGTGCCAAACCTGCGCGCACTTTGGTACGGTTATACAATTCCCGTACCGTTTCGCCCTGGTTTAAGCGCAGTCGCATGAAATCGGACATACAGTCGTCATAATTCCGCGAACGCGAACGCCCTTCTTTTAAGACAGATGTTAGCTGCGGGATCGTCGCGATAGTTTCCCCCTGGACACAGAGACGTGCCTCCCCTCGCAATTTGTTTAATACTCCGGCGATAAATTCTGGTTCCCTCGCCGGCTCGATAAACGCCGCTGCGTTCGCGATATTTTGAAGGAAGCCCCGCAATGATGCGGAATTTCCGTCAAAATCGGAAATACCCGCCAACCAAGTCAAGAAATTCATGCCGCTGATGACGGCAGACATATGCTCGATCGAGGTGGACATTATTTGAGACATATCCCCTGGCAGGGTTGGAGTTGTCATTACCGGTCGCGAAAGGGATTTCGACAGCCAATGGGAAGGTAATTTAAATTCAATACAAACGAGGGAGTATACATTTATTTAGTGATTTGTTTCATAAACTGAGAAATTTGGAAATTTAGAAATATATAATATCGAAAGAAATTTAAGAATTAATCCGAACACGGAGGGAACACTGTAATTCGGAAACCTTACAATTAAGGCGGTCCTCTAGTTTCTCGGCTATTTTTTTACGGCTTTTTCAATAATTTTTTACGGGCAAAGCATCGAAATAATCAATCTCATTGTTTTTGCATAATCTTTATTAACATTTAAATAAGCTTTACAAATTTTTTTAAGTCAAAATATATAATAGAATAAAAGTTATAGTGGCCGACAGGAAGACATCAAGTAAAAGAGGTGCTTGTCGGTGACCAAGATTGCGGCTGTTCTGCTTATCTGAAATCAAAAAACCAAACCGCATTTTAATCTTCATATTTAAGACTAGCGATTGAACTAGAGTGAATTCTAAATTACAAAGATTGACTTTTTTTATACACTTTTGAAAATTATATTCTATTTTTTACTAATTTTTTCTTAAGTTTTTCGCTCGCACAAAAAAAAACTATCGAAGCAATCATGATAATCCTAGTTTTGCTTAGGTTTGCTTAGCCAGCTAGTCGCTGGCTTATAACATATTCAAGATGCTGTATAAATTTGAACAAGGTCGGTGCAGTAGTTTCTGAAATATCGTGGTCACCGTTTCGAAAAATGGTGTTTCGAGAAAAACGCGTTTGAAAGTTCGCGCATATGATTTATACTAAAAATTTCATCTCACCGTCAATCTGCTATGCCTGGACCATACAATAGGCCTTCCTCTTCTTCTTGGAAGTCACGCAGAGATGCTCCGTCTTCCCTTTTCGCGATTCGCGCCTGTTTTACAACATCACTCGTGCGCCTTTCTGAACGGTCGATCCGAGAGCTATCACGCTGTTGAACATATCCTTTAACTTGTGGGCCGATTTTCACTCCCATGGTTTCCGAGGTCTTCAGGATAGATTTGAATCCTTCGTTGAAGATTATGACAGCGAGAAACGTGGCGATTTCAACCACTTTTGGCCCAGAATGGAGGTGCTTCGGAGCAAAAGTCCAGATTAACGAATTGAGCGACTCGTTATTATTTTGAGTTTCCGCTCCCAGGCATCTGCTTAACAATTCTTGTTTGGATGAATCCTCATAAATTGGCTTTATAACTTTTTGAACTGCTTCAGAAAGAGGCGGTTTATTGTGTTTGAATTGCTCAGCCTCTCCGAGAAACTCAGCTCTGCGCCATTTGCACCAACTAGATTCGCCTGCAAGACAATTTTGATGCTGTGGATTGCTGTCTGTAGAAATCTTGTGAAAGAATGTTGCCCAAATTTCCTTTCTCATTTCCTCGATAGAATCTGGATGTCTCCGAATAGCTAATCCATAACCCGTTGTCATCTCACCAATCAATTTATCAGTGAGTTTTCCTGCACCGTTCCCATCAATGCCTTTATTAGATTTTTTTGCATTTCGGAGCCGAGTACCCATCCTCTTTTCAACGTGTCCAACACACTCTTTTTTTACAACAACAACATCTTCTCCATATGGTTCTGCCTTCAAAATACCGTTGAATGTTTTGCTGTCACCATCTCCTATGTATGTCGTACATCGTACTTGATGTTTATCTACTGAACGAGAAAACATTTTCACAACTGCATCTATTTCCATCTTCCCAGAACTTCCAGTATGATTTCCAGTACAATTTTCTTCATGATCAGCGGGCCATCCTGCATATCCAACTGGATCACTATTTATTTTATTTTTCCACAAATAGCATCCAGCACAAAAACTACTCATTACACACGCATCAACCACTTTACCGGTGTACTTGGTCATTAAAGTTGAAACTTCGAATAAAGATGAAAATCCTCTTTTTCTCCATGTGCCATCTCCAGATACGGTGAATTCATTTTCTGCTTTTCCTTGTTCTTGAAGGACTTCCTTTTCTTGATTAACCGCAATCGACAACACTATATCAAAAACGGCCGAAGAAGCTGAGTACATATTTTCTAATATGGAATAGTACGTGTTCAAAGCAAAACCTTGTCCCATATCCATCAGTCCACAGAAAATTCTATAGCCTTCATAACCGAGTCCCAACAAACGCATCACGAAAACTCAGCGACGATTTATTTCGTAGGCTTTACCGATTTTTGGGCATGAATCTATTTCTTTTTCTTTTTCACACTTGCACGCCATAGAAATTTTAAAGCCCAATCCTCGTATATCACGTTGATGGAAAGTCACCGTACTTTTGCACTCTTTCCAAATAACAGTCGAAGAAATGGTCGAAAATACACTCACAAAATTCAAAATACAATACAAAACAGTCTGTTCAACGTTCACTTCAAAATTTTTATTTTGACGAAGTTTCTTCGCTAACGCTGATGTAAACGACTTGTCTTGTGCAAAAGTGTGTCGGTTGCCTGCGAATTTTCGCTTTTTAGGTCGATCGTAACGAGCCGCGGCGTCTCTACTTCCTTTCTTTAACATTTTGAAAATTATTTTCAAAATATCAGCTACGTGCGACTCGCAAGAGAAAATATAGTAAGCTTCGCAACTGCCACAGCAAAACTGAACAAACCGACGCTTCACGGCGTCTTAGTCAATATTCGAAAACGTCAGTCAACGGTCTCGACTCCCCTTTACTCGGGCCTAATTCACAAAAGGTTCAGGTAGCAGTTAGATTTAGGGATATCAATACAAAGGTCAGCGCCGCTCGGCTTTCGGAGCAGCCCGGCGCGCGCTCCGTATACCTGCTCCGTTCCAGGGCCGTAACTTATGAACCACTTCGAATATCTAAAAATCCTTTGGCACACATTTTCTACACATGTTGTAGATGTGATTTATGAAGAAAAAAAATCGATTCTTTCGACCCGAGAAACTAGAGGACCGCCTTAAACGAACAAGCGGGGCTTCTGGTACCAATCCTCTCAGAGAACCATCAGTAGCAGTATCCCACCGCTGCCACCAATTTGTTACGTACCGAACGGTACCCTGGGTTTCCCGAGTGAAATATTATTTTGTGGGCTGCTCTGCTCGTCCCATACGGGCCCGAGTTCTCTGGGAGGATAAAGGGGAGGATGCCAGAATACTTTGGTGCTTCCGATTATAATATGGTTTATTTATTAATAGTAGCCGACTTACGATATTGTTGACGCCTGAACGCGTAAACATACACACACATACACACTCACTAATTTTAACAATGTAGAACTGGTAGATTCGATACAAAGTAATTTAACGGGGCGGTTTTTTCTTATGTTATTTCGGTAGAATGGAATTAGATTTAATAATTAATGTGTCTCTATCGCGGCGGTGTCGACTACGCATAAGTCTCACAATCCTGTGCAACCACCTTTTGCACCGGATTCACTGGGGGATACTATCCACCTCCCAAATGCAAGGGAATTATGGTTGCCGCGGAACGCTTTGTGCGCAAGTGGGGATCCGTGCCCAGGAAACAACCAAGGGACGCGGTACTCGCGAGACCGATTTGACGACCGAAGACTGACGGACGCGAACCCGTGAAGACGCGAGAGTCAGGGATCGCGACTTGCTTTCGACCGGAGTTACACCTCAACACCAGGTTACTTCCATGGCTAGATAGGAACTAACTAATATTCACGGCACCGGGCCGATGTTAGCTCGGTAGCTATCACTCCGGTGGGGGTTTTTGACAACGTCCACGGAAAGTCGCTCGCTCCCGAAGCCCCACGGTCGACGAACTCCGCGGATCAGGCGATGCTCGATCAGCGGAATTCGATCGGGTACATCCGGTCTCACTATCGGCGTTTCCACACCCGACACCGTACAGAGACACGAGGCGACGAAGTCGTTGGAAAATATTGATAGTTGAACCCGTTAATAAAAACCTAATTATTGATATTATTAAACAAAACATTAAAAGTTTACGGAGACGTGACAAACTTTTTATGAAAAAGCCAAGCAAATTTTTCTAGAAACGTACACAAAATTGTAAAACCCTAGGAAAACTATTTTTCTTAATATTTTATTTTGAAAACCATATTACCAATATAATAAAAAGTTCAAATCACGATTATATAAAAGTACAATGTATGCATCGGGGCCAGGTTGAAATTCCGAACTTTGAATGAACAGAGCGCTGAAAACTCCGAAAGGATACTACTCCGGAAGATCAAAACTCCGAAAGAACTTTACACGAAAGACCAAAATTCCGAAAATCGGAACACCGTCAAAATAATTCGGCTATGGCAGTTTTTAAAGTTTCAATATTTTCAATAAATCGACGAATTATTGCAAGAATTTTTATTCATATTTTTATTCATAGGATAGCCACAGATTCAGAAACATCCTTCCTTCCGATATGGGGGCCGGGTGGAAGTTCCGGATTTTGAATGCATCGACGGCTTAAAATTCCGAATTTCAATGTTCCGAAATTTAAGATGGGGCCGGGTTGAAATTCCGAACTTTGAATGATCAGAATGGTCAAAACTCCGAAAGAATACTACCCCGGAAGATCAAAACTCCGAAAGAATTTCACATGAAAGAACAAAACTCCGAAAATCGGAACACCGTCAAAATAATTCGGCTATGGAAGTTTTTAAAGTTTCAATATTTTCAATAAATCGCCGAATTATTGCAAGAATTTTTATTTATTAAAGAAGTGATATTACGTCAATTTTGACATTTGTCTAGACATTGTTATACGTTCTGCATCACTCACAGTTAAGTGTGTAGACTTTCACTGGTAGGATATTGACGGACCTCATAATTTCGGAACATTAAAATTAGGAATTTTAAACCGTCGGCGCATTCAAAGTTCGGAATTTCAACCCGGTTTCCATGTCAAGATCATGCCAGCGAAAGTCTACACAGTTGACTGTGAATGATGTAGAATATAACATTGTTTAGACAAATGTCAAAATTGAAGCAAAAACACTTCTCAATTAAAAAAATATCTTGAAATAATTCATCGACTTATTGAAATTTTTGAAGCTTTAAAAACTTCCATAGCCGAATTATTTTGACGGTGTTTAGATTTTTGGAGTTTTGGTCTTTCGTGTAAAAATCTTTCGGAGTTTTGAACGATCTGATCATTTAAAGTGCAGAATTTCAACCCAGCCCCATCTTGAATTTCGGACTATTAAAATTCGAAATTTTAAACTGTCGAAGCATTCAAAGTTCGAAATTTAAACCCGGCCCCTATGCATCATACAAGTAAATGATGTGCAACAACTTGGTGTGCATGCTTAAGAAAAAACGTTCGGCGAAGAATGACGTTTTCTCAACAACTTGACTATCAGGTTAAGAAAGACAAATTGATGCAATTTTTTATGTAACTGCAAACCAAGTTTCTGAGTCCGTAAAGTATTAATAAAAAATCAGCGATGTACCCCTAGACAACACGGCTCTTGAAATCTCACTTTATTTGCATAATTTGAAAAGTTACGTGGAAGTATTCACTCTGTACTCTGTTGCAGAACCACCATACATTTCATGAAATCTATTGCATCGTATGAATTTTGGTGTAATGGGTTTGGCAGGCTAAAGGTTTTGCTTACGGTGCGCTCCTCTTGCTTATGGAAAAAGAATATCGATATTACTCTTGACACCTATTGCTCAATTTCCGATAGTCTGTCTAAGTACAGTCGAACATCTCATTTCTAATAATCCTGTATACCTGATGCGGTAATTGATGCACGGTTACAATTTGAAACAATCTAAGTAGATAAATTGTTGCAAAAACTACTTATGCAAGCGGTAGGAACGTTTATGTAAGAAAATGGCATATCTTCCCGAGCTTTTTTCTTAACCATGGACGCCAAGTTGTTGCACATCTGTTTCAGTGATACATACATACCGTTCTTGTATGATTCATACGTTTTGTACTTTTATATAATTGTGATTCGCACTTTTTATTATAATAGTAACATGATTTTTTTAAAGAAAATATTGAGAAAAATAGTATTTCTAGGGTTTGACAATTTTGTGTACGTTTTTAACAAATACATGCATACAGTACTTGTGTGATGCATACATTGTACTTTTATATAATCGTGATGCGGACTTTTTATTATCATAGTGATATCGTTTTTTAAAATAAAATATTAAGGAGAATAGTATTTCTAGTGTTTGACAATTTTATGTATGTTTCTAGTAAATTTGCTTGGCTTTTTCATTAAAAGTTATTTTACTTCTTTTGTTCGTTCAAATTGAATAAGTAGTGATCTAAACATAATTATTGTTTGAAGAAAATCACAAATGTTTCGACGTTAATTAAAATTTTGCAGATAGTGACACAGCCGATTTTTTTCGAGGGCATTTTTTATTACTTCGCGGTTTTTTACTAGTTAAAGTTTTTAGGGGGTTTAATTTACTGTAAAAAACCTTGGATTTCTTATATGAAGATCCTGAAACGCAGTATAAACGTGTGATTATAATTTCTCTAATTACTATAGTGCCAAATTAAATACGGTTAATGAAACTGAGTTGATCAAATTTATCACACATTTTAAAAGTTGACCGCCACAAGCTTTTATTTACAGTCACATATAGATGGGTTGGTAAAAAAAATTCTACTTAGCACATTATATCAAAGCTTCTTTTTTTCATTAAAACATTTTTTTACACATAAATTTGTCAATTTAAGACGAAGGATATTTCATTTCCTTACTCATGGTGAAGCTGGTTACGACTATGAGATGCACTCCATTGTCCTCGTTTGCAGTCGCCATTCATATTGACCATGGTACCGTTGACCACGGCGACCACTGGTATCACGAGGAGCCAGTGCAGGCTGACCATCGAAGCCGGCCGAAATGCCCGCGGGCTGATGGTTGATCATCGAAGCACCGGCGTCCACGGTTTTTTCCATGTTCACTGAGAGATTCAGGCACTTGTTCCCTTTCTTTAGTCTGGTCGCCTTCCAAGTCGGCATCTTTCGGCGTCTGGGAGTTCTTGACGTCGCTGTCCCTGTCCTTGAGACGATTGACGATCTCACGTCGCGTTTGAAACTCTGAAAAAGGTCAAATTACTATCATCGTCCGCGAAAAGAAGACGGCACGAGACGATCGTGCTTTTTCCCCCCTCAATTTTGTCGACGAAAATTGCGAACGAATAGTAAAACATATAACCCGGGAGGTAGGAATTACGGAAGATGAAAAAAATACTCACACATGGTTGATTTGTTATCAGCTTTTTTGGAAACGGAATTTGCGAAGATTGTCGAGGAGTCTTGAGGTACATGTGCCCGTTTTAATTGTACACTTATCGAATACAGCTCAGCGTCAGGCGGGGTTACAAAGGCCTTTGACCCGAAGCATTGCGTACCAATACTGCTTCGACCATTTTCCCTCTCTTTTCTCCATATACTCGACTGTCCCCGACAAGTATAATGAATAAAAATGTTTTTCCGTTCTTCTTCACCTACAGGGTGTCCAATAGGAAGTTGCTGAAACTAATCGACTGTCATTTTAAAACACGTGCACAGAATCGGAAAAGCCAATTTGCTTTAAATAGAGGTAACTTCAGTTTTAAACGCACATAAATAAAACCCAGTCAAATATTTTTATGTCAATTTATTACATCTTATAAAAATAACGAGAAAGTACAGTGATTAATGGTAGATATTTTCGAAGTGCGAACCGTTAGATTGTGCACAAAAATCAATTTTCTTTTGAAAACTGTGAAAAACTGTATCCAACATATCGTTCGTAATGCCGCGAACCACTTCCTGGATGGCCGCGATCAGTTCTTCTACTGTGCTGCGGTTTTCAGCTTAACAATGATCTTTAATGTAACCCCACAAGAAAAAATCACAAGGGTTCAGGTCCGGTGAGTACGGAGGCCATTCTAGTCCGCCTTGAGCAAATTTAGGGTACCCCAGACCGATTACTCGAGTCCCATATACGCGATGAATAGCTTCAAACACCTCATGAGTCCGGTGCAGCGTCGCTCCATCTTGCATGAAGTAAACAATTTTAACCAGTCCCCTCTTTTTTGCATAAGGGAAGAATTTCGTTTCCAAAAGCTGTTTGTAATTCGTTCCTGTTACCGTAGATTCCAAGAATTGCAAATAAATTCCATTTACTGAAATCGCTGCCCATGCCGTTACTTTCTGTGGATGAAGGGACTTAACTAGCGATATGTTGGGATTTTCCGTTCACCAAAACCGGTAATTTTGCTTGTTTACGTACCCATTCATCCAAAAATATGCTTCATCGGAATAAATAATCATATTCTCATTAAGTTCTTCGGCTTCAAACATTCCCGTAATAGTGTTACAAAATTCGATGCGTTTCGTCATGGCATATTCAGTTAACAATTGATGAGTGCTTATTTTATGCGGATGAAACTTTTAAAAAAATTTCAAAATGTTGTGTAATGATGATTTGGTTAGTTTTAATGCTTGAGCAGCTTTCCGAATCGAATCATTTGGATTTTGTTCGCAATAATTCTCAACTTCGTTGATCTTCTCTGGTGTAGTCACCGTAACAGATGGACCTGGCAACTCGTGTTTACGGTCCTGGAGTGTACCATACTTCACGAAGTTATCGATTATCCTACAAAAATTGACGTAAAATTACTTTAATGCAGTTTAATTGAATTGAAATACAAGTTGTGTGATAGATGAATATGAATAAATATTCAATTCTCACCTTTTCAGAGTGTTTTCGCTGGCAACTCTATGAGTTCCAAACTTAGTACGAAACCCTCTATACGCATTACTATAAACTTTTCCCTTCGAGAAGAAGCACTCAATAAGATATACTTTTTCTTCCGTGGTGAGCTTACTGATTTTGACGCGCGCGTACTTGCTTCAACCACGGCTGGAATAAAACTGCAGGGCCTCAGATATGTGCCTTAGAAAAAGGGACCCCCATTGAATTCATGGAGGGAAGAGACACTTATTTAGTTTTAGCAACTTCCTATTGGACACCCTGTATATCCACTTTCACTGCTTTTATATTTTCACTGCTTTTCGCCTTTTACGCTCTAACCCTACTTGTAGGTTAAAGCCGACAGAAGCCAATAATTTGAAGAACCCGACTGTTGACGTTTCTGGCGTGCCATCGTTTGTTTGGAGCAGAGCGAATCGACAAACGGTGCACTTCGTAGCGTAACGCTGAGTGTTTCCTGGGTAACGCTTTCCCCAAAAGGACGTATGTAGTAATGCTTCCGATGCGACCGAATAGCTATATTCCTCTAAGAAAATCGGCATGTCTGGAACGATTCTGAAGTGTTGGAGAATGTTCGTGGTAAAAAAGTCGCTCGGAAATTAGGCCGAATATTACGAGATCGCAAGATTAATGAGACGGATCGAAAAATGACCCAAACAAAATCGATTGGAAAAATCGTCGCCGCATCGCAATGCCGATTCTAAATGAAAAAGTCGTCTGCTAAAGCCTATCTTACTGTATAAAAAGTCGCGGCGTGTTTATCATCCGTGACAGTGGTGCTCATATTTTTTTTATGGCTGTGGTGCTCACATTTTTTTTATTACTTAGCGTCGAGATGCTGCGGCGTCTCTCGATGAGTGATTCTTTCAGGAAAATCGTTTTAAACCACTTTGCCGAAGATCCAAGGAAATTAGTTTTCCAATAAACATGTGATAGTAATATAACTGTTAAATGCACATTCCGATTTATTTTGAGTTATTTACCTACAAGAAATTCCTGATTTGACGCCCCCCAACCCCCAAACCAATTTGTTTTTCGCGCTCCAGGCGCCACGTGACGGCCGTGGTCGGACCTGAGCATGTAGGTGAGGATGCCGCAGGTCTTCGATTGTTAGGTCTTTATATATTCTTTGTACAACCACTCCAATTTGCTGCTTCCACCGACTAGGCCATTTTACGCGTTTCGGAGCGCTCTGAGGCGCGTCGGAAAACGAGCGCTAAAAATGTTTAAAAACTTCTTTCCCGTATAATTCCTCTTATATATCATTCTTGTAATGTTTACAAATACATCATATAAAGGAGCATCACAGTGTAAAATTGTCAACAAATCGATTTTTTTGCATTCTCCGATAGTATAGACGGTTATAACCATAGACCTCTCACCGGTGCAATGGTCTAGTGATTAGCGTGCGCGCCACTAAACCAACGGACCGGGAGGTCCCGGGTTCGAATTGCAGTCGCGTACATTTAATCGTGAAATGTTTTCTGCGGCAAGTAGAGGAGCTAGGGCGGTTCTGCTTCAAGGGGAGGTGGTGTGTCAAGAATGGGGAAGCCAAGGCGGCGCCACTGTCGAGGGGAGGTCGCCGGACGCGTGTGACGTCACAGAGGTGTGGCGCCATGTGGTCCGTGGAGCGACTGGTGGGAGGGGGAAGTCCGCGTCGATGAGTGTTTTGTGTGTGTGTGTGTGCATGCGTGCCTGCATGCGTGCGTGCATGTGTGTGTCTCTGTGTGTGTGTGTGTGTGCGTGCGTGCGTGCGTGCGTGCTTGCGTGCGTGCGTGCGTGCGTGAGTGCGTGAGTGCGTGAGTGTGTGCGTGCGTGAGTGCGTGAGTGCGTGAGTGCGTGTGTGCGTGTGCGCGTGAGTGCGTGTGTGCGTGTGCGTGTGTGCGTGCGTGCGTGCGTGCATGTGTGTGTGCGTGCGTGCGTGGGTGCATGCGTGCGTGCGTGCGTGGGTGCATGCGTGCGTGCGTGCGTGCGTGCGTGCGTGCGTGCGTGCGTGCGTGCGTGCGTGTGTGAGTGTGTGTGTGAAGGGCAATCTTTCAAAGCCCATTATTTATGACATGTAGCTGTTTCTATTCTGAAAGATAATGTCAAGATGTCGGCATCCACCCCGTCTCAAAGCTCGCCGACACTCGAGACAGGTCCTGACAGGTTTCTTGGAAAAGCGTGCGTGCGTGCGTGCGTGTGTAACAACCATATATGGGTCGGAACATTTTCGGTAATATGACAACGCTAGGCGCCACATGAAGGGCGTCTCAAAGCTCGCCGACACTTGAGACAGGTCCTGACAGGTTCCTTGGCAAAACTATAATCTTTAGGGATCAAAGGGACCGCAGATGGACCACTTGAGCGCAGCTGCACTCTTGCGCTCTCCACGGTTCTTCGAACGTGTTTAAACCTGTTTTTCACGATTGGAAAAGGGGGGTGGGGGTGAAAATTTGAGTGGGAGGCTTACGAGGGAGCTTATAAATTCATGGACCAAGCTCACATTGCACTATTCTACTGCACCATCACTATCTAAAAGAACTTTGAAAGTGCGCGGAAAATGGATCTCTTGAGTATCAACAAAGTCGGCCGGATGGCGGAATTCCTCCCAACGAAGAAGCTGTCAGAACTCCCCGTTAAGTCGGAACGACTAATCTCCGACATGAGGGCCGTACAAACCAAATTTGGGAAACGCTACATCGCAGACATCGCGGATGAGTTCTCTGTCTACTTACCGGCGCGACTTGTGAAGGCCTTCGACCAAGATCCGACAATGTTCGAGGGTATGCTGCAAGTTGCACGCGATGGTCAACTCTGCATGCATTGGTGGAAAATACAACAGTGTCGAGTTTCGTCGTCTCTGAACATGGTGGACGGGAAAAAAAATTCGTTGGAACACCATCGTCGAACGGCTGGCCGCATCATCGAGCGTATGCTGCAACTCGCGCGCAAATGGGTACATGCAGTTGCGGGGAATACAACAGCAATCCATCGTCTCTGAGGCGGAAAAAAAAGACTAAATTCGTTGAGACACCATCATCGAACTGTTTGCACCACAGTCGTCGTACCATCGTTTTCGACGCTTAGTGTGACTATGAAAAAAATGTATATGTTTGATCGAATTGTAAATGATGGATGTTTTCACCGTAGAATAAAGAATACAAATCATATATATTTTCATCGAAATGTTTTTTATTCATTCAAAAATTCCTCGCTGACGATTCGTATATGCTCAACCAGCTTTTCACCGAATTTACATCCTCATGGGCGCAGTTCGTGTTGAAGGGATGATGGGGGCATTTGGAGTTTATGATTTTCGGCAGCTTCTGCAGCGATGGACAGTCCAGAGTCTCCAAGTCGATGAAGTTTGTCGCAGGATTCGTGAATCTTGATAGCCATGCGCATTTCTCAAATCCCTTGGCATAGATGATAGGTTCTCCATGCAAGAGTTCTCGAATTATCTTTCTAGCTGCCTCGTATGGTATGCCATTGAGATCCCATCGAATTCCATGGAAATTTCGTTCCAGCCACTTGTTTGTCATTTTGTACTTGGCCGGTAAAGAGTCCTATGCAAATGGTGCATCGAAGGCGAGCGTCAGCGTTTCAGCATTCTTGTCGTGGAGTTTGACAATGGACATTTCCTTCAGGACAAATTCGTTGACGGGTCTCTTGAAGCCCTGCACATCGACGATAAGCTCCATGTTGACTTAAGTGGACGTGAATCATCGGCATGATTTTATACCATTTTTTTTAACTCCACCACTGATTGGATTGTACTCTTCGTGAGACGTTCCAGAGACTTCCGAAGACATTCATATGACGTTCGAAGACATTCGAGAGACGTTCGGAAACATTCATAAGGCGTTTGAAGACATGCATGAGGGGTTCAAAGAGTTTCAAAAAACCTTCTATAACGTCATGACACGTTTGAAGATGTTCGTGAGACCTTCAAGAGACTTTCGAAAACGTTTAAAGACATTCATGAGAGGTTCGAAGACGTTCAAGAGATCTGTGACGATATTTATAACATGGTTAAAGACATCGATGAGGGCTTCGAAGACGTTTAAGAGACTTTCAAAGACATTCACGAGGGGTTGGAAGATGTTCAAAAACTTTCGAATTCGTTCAAGAGACATTTGACGACATTCATAAGACGTTTGCAGACATTCATGACGGGTTCGAAGACGTTTAGAGAGACTTTCAAATACATTCACGAGGGGTTTGTTCGAAGACATATATAAGACGTTTGAAGACATTCAAGAGACGTTCGAAAACATTCATAAGGCGTTTGAAGACATGCATGAGGGATTCAAAGACGCGTGAGAGACTTTCAAAGACATTCACGAGAGGTGCGACGACCGTCAGAGACCTTCGAAGTCATTCAAGAGATCTTTGACAATATTCATAATACGTTTGAAGACATTCTTGAGGGGTTCGAAGACGCTTGAGAGACTTTCAAAGGCATTCACGAGGGCTTCGAAGACGTTCAAGAGACGTCCGAATACGTAAAGAGACTTTCAGAGACATTCGCGAGAGGTGCGAAGACGTTCAGAGACTTTCGAAGACATTCAAGAGATCTTTGACAATATTCATAATACGTTTGAAGACATCGATGAGGGGTTCGACGACGTTTTAGAGACTTTCAAAGACATTCACGAGCGGTTTGAAGATATTCAAGAGACATTCGAGGACATTCATGATACGTTTGAAGACATTCATGAGGGGTTTCAAGACGCTTGAGAGACTTTCAAAGACATTCACGAGGCGTTCGAAGACGTTCAAGAGAATTTCGATAGCATTCATAATAAGTTTGAAGACATTCATGAGGGGTTCGAAAACGCTTAAGGGAGACTTTCAAACACATTCACGAGGGGTTCGAGGACGTTTAAAAGACTTTCGACGACACTCATATAATACGTTTGAAGACGTTCAAGAGACTTTCGAATACGTTCAAGAGACTTTCAGAGACTTTCGCGAGAGGTGTGAAGACGTTCAGAGACTTTCGTAGACATTCAAGAAATGTTTGACAATATTCATAATACGTTTGAAGACATCGGTGAGGGGTTCGACGACGTTTTAGAGGCTTTCAAAGACATTCACGAGGGATTTGAAGACGTGCAAGAGACTTTCGACAACATTCATGATTCGTTTGAGTACATTCATGAGGGGTTCGAAAACACTTAAGAGAGACTTTCAAAGACATTCACGAGGGGTTTGAAGACGTTTAAAAGACTTTCGACGACACTCATAATACGTTGAAGACGTTCAAGAGACTTTCGAATACGTTCAAGACACTTTCAGAGACATTCATGAGGAGTTCGAAGAACTTTGAGAGACTTTCAAAGGCATTCACGAGGGTTTCGATGCGTCCAAGACACTTTCAGAGACATTCGTGAGAGGTGCGAAGACGTTCACAGACTTTCGAAGACATGCAAGAGATCTTTGACAATATTCATAATACGTTTGAAGACATCGATGAGGGGTTCGACGACGTTTTAGAGACTTTCAAAGACTTTCACGAGGGGTTTGAAGACGTTCGACGACATTCATAATACGTTTGAAGACGTTCAAGAGACTTTCACGAGGGGTTTGAAGACTTTCGACGACATTCATAATACGTTTGAAGACGTTCAAGAGACTTTCAGAGACATTCGCGAGAGCTGTGAAGACGTTCACAGACTTTCGAAGACATGCAAGAGATCTTTGACAATATTCATCAGACGTTTCAAAGACATTCCCGAGGGGTTCGAAGACGTTCAAGAGAATTTCGACGACATTCATAATACGTTTGAAGACATTCATGAGGGGTTCGAAGACGCTTGAGAGACTTTCAAAGGCATTCACGAGGGTTTCGAAGACGTTCATGAGACTTTCCGAGACAATCGCGAGAGATGCGAAGACGGTCAGAGACTTTCGACGACATTCATGATACGTTTGAGTCCATTCATGAGGCGTTCGAAAACGCCTAAGAGGGATTTTCAAAGACATTCACGAGTGGTTTGAAGACGTTTAAAAGACTTTCGACGACACTCATAATACGTTTGAAGACGTTCAAGAGACTTTCGAATACGTTCAAGACACTTTCAGAGACATTCATGAGGGGTTCGAAGACGCTTGAGAGACTTTCAAAGGCATTCACGAGGGTTTCGAATACGTTCAAGAGACTTTCAGAGACATTCGCGAGAGGAGCGAAGACGTTCACAGACTTTCGAAGACATCCAAGAGATCTTTGACAATATTCATAATACGTTTGAAGACATCGATGAGGGGTTCGAAGACGTTTTAGAGACTTTCAAAGACATTCACGAGGGGTTTGACGACGATCAGAGACATTCAAGAGATCTTCGATAATATTAATAATACGGTTGTAGACATCGATGAGGGGTTCGAAGACGCTTGAGAGACTTTCAAAGGCATTCACGAGAGTTTCGAAGACGTTCAAGAGACTTTCGACGACTTTCATGATACGTTTGAAAACATTCATGAGGGGTTCGAAGACGTTCAAGATACTTTCGACAGCATTCATAATACGTTTGAAGACATTCATGAGGGGTTCAAAGACACTTGAGAGACTTTCAAAGACATTGACGAGGCGTTCGAAGACGTTTAAAAGACTTTCGACGACACTCATAATTCGTTTGAAGACATTCATGAGGGGTTCGAAGACGCTCAAGAGACTTTCAGAGAAATTCGTGAGGTGTGAAGACGTTCAGAGACTTTCGATGACATTCAAGAGATCTTTGACAATATTCATAATACGTTTGAAGACATCGATGAGGGGTTAGACGACGTTTTAGAGACGTTCAAAAGACTTTCAACGACATTCATGATACGTTTGAAGACATTCATGAGGAGTTCGACAAAGCTTAAGCGAGACTTTCAAAGACATTCACGAGGGGTTCGAAGACGTTCAAAAGACTTTCGACGACACTCATAATACGTTTGAAGACACTCACGAGAGGTGCGACAACCTTCAGAGACCTTCGAAGACATTCAAGAGATCTTTGACAATATTCATAATCCGTTCGAAGGCATCGATGAGGGGTTCGACGATGTTTTAGAGACTTTCAAAGACATTCACGAGGGTTTTGAAGACGTTCAGAGACTTTCGAAGACATTCAAGGGATCTTTGACAATATTCATAATACGTTCGAAGACATTCATGAGGGGTTCGAAGACCCTTGGGAGACTTTCAAAGGCATTCACGAGGGTTTCGAAGACGTTCAATACGTTCAAGTGACTTTCGAATACAATCAAGAGACTTTCATAGACATTCGCGAGAGATGCGAAGACGTTCAGACTTTCGAAGACATGCAAGAGATCTTTGACAATATTCATAATACGTTTGAAGACATCGATGAGTGGCTCGCCGATGTTTTAGAGACATTCGACGACATTCATCATATGTTTAAAGACATCCATGCGCGTTTCGAAGACGCTGAACAGACTTTCACAGACATTCGCGAGCGGTTTGAGCACGTTCAAGAGATTTTCAAAGACTTTCACGAGACGTTCGAAGACGGTCAAGAGACTTTTGGCGACATTCACAATATGTTTGAGGATATTCATGAGCATTTCGATGACGCTTAAGAGACTTTCAACGACATTCGCGAGCGGTTTGCAGACGTTCAAAAGACTATACAGATAATACGATATTCGACGACATCCATAAACCAAAGATATTCATGACGTTTGAGTTTTGCTGGAATTGTTTGGGTTTGTTTGGGATATTAACAGTTTTGGTAAAATGTGAAAATCCCAAACAAACCCAAACAATTCCAGCAAACCTCAAACGTCATGAATATCTATGGTTTATGGATGTCGTCGCATATCGTATTATGAGTGTCGTCAAGAGTCGTTTGAACGTCTTAAACCGCTCGCGAATGTCTCTGAAAGTCTCTTGAACGTATTCGAAAGTCTCTTGAACGTCTTCAAACGTATTATGAGTGTCGTCGAAAGACTTTTAAACCCCTTCGAACCCCTCGTGAATGTCTTTGAAAGTCTCTCTTAAGCGTTTTCGAACCCCTCATGAATGTCTTCAAGCGTATTATGAATGCTATCGGAATTCTCTTGAACGTCTTCGAACGCCTCGTGAATGTCTTTGAGAGTCTCTCAAGCGTCTTGGAACCCCTCATGAATGTCTTCAAACGTATCATGAATGTCCTCGAATATCTCTTGAACATCTTCAAACCCCTCGTGAATGTCTTTGAAAGTCTCTAAAACGTCGTCGAACCCCTCATCGATGTCTTCAAACGTATTATGAATATTGACAAGGTCTCTTGAATGTCTTCGAAAGTCTCTGAACGTCTTCGCACCTCTCGTCAATGTCTCTGAAAGTCTCTTGAACGTATTCGAAAGTCTCTTGAACGTCTTCGAAGCCCTCGTGAATGCCTTTGAAAGTCTCTCAAGCATCTTCGAACCCCTCAAGAATGTCTTCAAACGTATTATGAATGTCGTCAAATGTCTCTTGAATGGATTCGAAAGTTTCTTGAACGTCTTCAAACCCCTCGTGAAAGACTCTAAACCGTCTTTGAACCCCTCATCTATGTCTTCAAACGTATTATAAATATCGTCTCAGATCTCTTGAATGTCTCACAAACATCTTCAAGCGTCTCATGAACGTCGTAGAAAGTCTCTTGAAACTCTTTGAACCCCTCATGCATGTCTTCAAACGCCTTATGAATGTTTTCGAACGTCTCTTGAATGTTTTCAAACGTCTTATATACGTCTTTGGACAAACCCCTCGTGAATGTCTTTGAAAATCTCTCTTAAACGTCTTCGAACCCCTCATGAATGTCTTCAAACATATTATGAAAGTCGTCAAATGTCTCTTGAACGAATTCGAAAGTTTTTGAACTTCTTCCAACCCCTCATGGATGCCTTTAAAAGTCTCTTAAACATCTTCGAATCCCCATCGATGTCTTCAACCATATTCTAAATATCGTCACAGATCTCTTGAACGTCTTCTAACCTCTCATGAATGTCTTTAAACGTTTTCGAAAGTCTCTTGAAGGTCTCACGAACATCTTCAACCGTCTCATGACGTTGTAGAAAGTCTTTTGAAACTCTTTGAACCCCTCATGCATGTCTTCAAACGCCTTATGAATGTCTTCGAACGTCTTATGAATGTCTTCGGAAGTCTCTGGAACGTCTCACGAAGAGTACAATCCAATCAGTGGTGGAGTTAAAAAAATGGTATAAAATCATGCCGATGATTCACGTCCACTTAAGTCAACATGGAGCTTATCGTCGATGTGCAGGGCTTCAAGAGACCCGTCAACGAATTTGTCCTGAAGGAGATGTCCATTGTCAAACTCCACGACAAGAATGCTGAACCGCTGACGCTCGCCTTCGGTGCACCATTTGCATGGGACTCTTTACCGGCCAAGTACAAAATGACAAACACGTGGCTGGAACGCAATTTCCATGGAATTCGATGGGATCACAATGGCATACCATACTAGGCAGCTAGAAAGATAATTCGAGAACTCTTGCATGGAGATCCTGTCATCTATGCCAAGGGATTTGAGAAATGCGCATGGCTATCAAGATTCACGGATCCTGCGACAATCGTCATCGACTTGGAGACTCTGGACTGTCCATCGCTGCAGAAGCTGCCGAAAATCATAAACTTCAAATGCCCCCATCATCCCTTCAACACGAACTGCGCCCATGAGAATGTAAATTCGGTGAAAAGCTGGTTGAGCGTATTCGAAGCGTCAGCGAGGGATTTTTTTGAATGAATTAAAAACATTTCGTGAAAATATATATGATTTGTATTCTTTATTCTACGGTGAAAACATCCATCACCTACAATTCGATCAAACATATACATTTTTTTCATAGTCAACACTAAGCGTCGAAAACGATGTTAAGACGACTGTGGTGCAAACAGTTCGATGATGGTGTCCCAACGAATTTAGTCTTTTTTTTCCGCCTCAGAGACGATGGAACGCTGTTGTATTCCCCGCAACTGCATGTACCCATTTGCGCGCCAGTTGCAGCATACGCTCGATGATGCGGGCAGCCGTTCGACGATAGTGTTCCAACGAATTTTTTTTCCCGTCCACCATGTTCAGAGACGACGGAACTCGACACTGTTGCATTTTCCACCAATATACTGCATGCAGAGTTGACCATCGCGTGCCACTTACAGCATACCCTCGAACATTGTCGGATCTTGGTCGAAGGCCTTCACAAGTCTCGCCGGTAAGAAGACAGAGAACTCATCCGCGATGTCTGCGATGTAGCGTTTCTCAAATTTGGTTTGTATGGCCCTCATGTCGGAGATTAGTCGTTCCGACTTAACGGGGAGTTCTGACAGCTTCTTCGTTGGGAGGAATTCCGCCATCCGGCCGACTTTGTTGATACTCAAGAGATCCATTTTCCGCGCACTTTCAAAGTTCTTTTAGATGTTGATGGTGCAGTAGAATAGTGCAATCTGACCTTGGTCCATGAAATTATAAGCACCCTCGTAAGCCTCCCACTCAAATTTTCAACCCCCCCTCTTCCAATCGTGAAAAACAGGTTTAAACACGTTCGAAGAACCGTGGAGAGCGCAAGAGTGCAGCTGCGCTCAAGTGGTCCATCTGTGGTCCCTTTGATCCCTAAAGATTATAGTTTTTCCAAGGAACCTGTCAGGATCTGTCTCGAGTGTCGGCGAGCTTTGAGACGCCCTTTATGTGGCGCCTAGCGTTGTCATATTACCGAAAATTTTCCGACCCATATATGGTTGTCACACACGCACGCACGCACGCACGCACGCACGCACGCACGCACGCTTTTCCAAGAAATCTGTCAGGACCTGTCTCGAGTGTCGGCGAGCTTTGAGACGGGGTGGATGCCGACATCTTGACATTATCTTTCGGAATTGAAACAGCTACATGTCATAAATAATCGGCTTTGAATGATCGCCCTTCACACACACACACACACACACACACACACACACACACACACACACACACACACACACACACACACACACACACACACACACACACACACACACACACACACACACACACACACACACACACACACACACACACACACACACACACACACACACACACACACACACACACACACACACACACACACACACACACACACACACACACACACACACACACACACACACACACACACACACACACACACACACACACACACACACACACACACACACACACACACACACACACACACACACACACACACACACACACACACACACACACACACACACACACACACACACACACACACACACACACACACACACACACACACACACACACACACACACACACACACACACACACACACACACACACACACACACACACACACACACACACACACACACACACACACACACACACACACACACACACACACACACACACACACACACACACACACACACACACACACACACACACACACACACACACACACACACACACACACACACACACACACACACACACACACACACACACACACACACACACACACACACACACACACACACACACACACACACACACACACACACACACACACACACACACACACACACACACACACACACACACACACACACACACACACACACACACACACACACACACACACACACACACACACACACACACACACACACACACACACACACACACACACACACACACACACACACACACACACACACACACACACACACACACACACACACACACACACACACACACACACACACACACACACACACACACACACACACACACACACACACACACACACACACACACACACACACACACACACACACACACACACACACACACACACACACACACACACACACACACACACACACACACACACACACACACACACACACACACACACACACACACACACACACACACACACACACACACACACACACACACACACACACACACACACACACACACACACACACACACACACACACACACACACACACACACACACACACACACACACACACACACACACACACACACACACACACACACACACACACACACACACACACACACGCACACTCATGCAGGCACGCACACACACACACACACACACACAAAACACTCATCGACCCTGACTTCCCCCTCCCGCCAGTCGCTCCACGGACCACGTGGCCCCCCCCAAGAGGCTCCCTCTGTGACGTCACATGCGTCCGGCGACCTCCCCTCAACAGTGGCGCCACCTTGGCTTCCCCATTCTTGACACACCACCTCCCCTTGAAGCATAACCGCCCTAGCTCCTCTACTTCGGCATCTCGCGGCGAAATAAGACTAGTTCCACGCCTGGGGGCGAACTCGGTTTCCGGCTGTATTGGTATAGGTTTTCCGCAGTTTCCCTATATCCATAATAGAAATGCCATGATGAATATAATACATAGGGGGAAGTCGGCTGCGGTCGTAAGCAGGGGGGGAACAGGGAGAAAGATGGAGAAAAAAAGAGTAACAGTAGAGGAAAGAAACGGCCACAATAAGGGAAAAAATAGGTAACAAACGCGAACAGCGTGTACCTTAGGAAAAAGCAAAACATAGACTCTGCACTCGAAACTTCAAACGCGTTGGTTTACGAAATGTCGTTTTTCAAACCGGTGTACAGTCTCAAAGAAAGAGTTTTCAATCTATCCATTTTAAATGTTGACACAACATTCTTCACGCTATTCTTTATAGAGCTATGGAAGTTTTTTTAAATCTTTATATTTTTTTTTTAACGAAAAACTGTCGCGGAAATAGGCTAAATTCGATACTTTTTTCAAACCACCACCATTTTGTCAATTTTGATTTTAAAAAACCTTCACAGAAAGATAGCGCTTTTCATGCTGATTACTAATTTTTTTTACAAATTTCGTTTCAGGTAATGTTTACGGTCACAACCGTGTACACCGTGAGGACTCATTTTTTCGAAGAAATTTGCAATCGTTAAAAAATGTAAAAATATAAAAACAAACGTTGAAAAATGTATTGTCTGTTCTTCATGAGTGCTTGGTTGTGCATTGAAAAATCAGACTGATTAGCGTATTTTAAATATTGAACAAAATCGCGAAAATCACCTATCTTTGACCCGTGACACTGCGATGATCTCTTAAGCCACTACAAAAAAAAACCGTCGACATTTTTTTCTACTCACAAGAAACATCCCTCAGGTGACACCCTTCGATTTTGTTGAAATTTGGATATGTTATAAAACACCGAAAAGTACGCGATACGTATTTTTTTCATCGGCGGAAAACAGTTTTAAGGGCTGAAACGCACCCTCAAAAATGGAGATGTTTTTCGTTCTTCGTCGATAACGTTTTAACGGTACGAGATATTAAAAAAATTCAAATTGCAACAATGTTTATTTTTTTGTGCACTATACATTGGAGACGAGAACGATAACGTTATCGACGAAAAACGAAAAAAACCTCTATTTTCGAGGGTTCGTTTCACCCGTAAAACCGTTTTTCCGCCGATAAAAAAAAATACTTACCGATTTCTTTTCGGTGCATTATAACATATCCAAATTTCAACCAAATCGAAGGGGGTCACCTGAGGGATGTTCCTTGTCAGATGCAACGCGTCGACGTGCTTATATCTGCTCCGGCCGGCTCGCGGAACCTAACTATAAACGCCCATAACATTCTCAAATTTCGTTCGGATTATCCGGAATTTGGAATGGTTCGAATTAAAATTTTCAAAGAGGTTTTTGAATTGTTATATTTTATGAATCCGTCACAAATTAAAAATGGATATTTAAAAAAATTCATCACTAGGTGTAATCCTTTAAACGAGTCCGCACTTTATAAAGAAAGAGCAATACTTCACATGGTCCCTCAATCTTATTGCACGTACGAACCGCGTATGACATTCTGAATAAAATTGTTCGAATACGAATTAGCATAAAGCATCACTAATAATTTGAAACATAATAATACTCTTACATTCTAAATTATCCATATCTCATAGGCTGGATGTATGCCGCTGGCTTGTTTTATATTACTATGCCTGTAATAATGCCAGTTGCGATAGATTTTCTGGCACCATTGAATGAGTCGAGGGAAAAAATATATCTCTTCGAAGCCGAATACGGTGTAAATCCGGATGATTTTTATTCGCTGATATTCGCTCATCAAGTAATCACCACTACTGCATCGGTTATAATGATAATATCGAGTGACACTTTCTTTTTTGCAATGGTTGAACACGCATGTGCTCTCTTCGAAATCGTCGGGTCCGTATAGAAGCTCTCTACTTTTTTGATGACACAAGTAGGATACTGTTTCTGGACCACTTTTTCGCTATTGCGCATGCGCGAACAGTAACTGCTCATGCGTGATGAATCATCAACACGAGGCTTCTGGGCGTGTGCGCGAAAGTTTCCATGATGTCATAGGGCGACGACTTCATCCGCCGATGAGAAATGGCACGAGTACGAAACGACGACGTCATCGGGATGACGTCACCGATCAGAGGACGACAATGGCGAACAGGATATCAGGTTATACCAAAAAAATCGTGAAGTTTAGATAAGGATGATATCTGACGCCATCACGGGAAAATGAATCCCAAGGTCATGCGCGATGAGTCACCGAGGCTTCTATACGGCGAATGTTCGAGAAGCTCCTATTGATGACGTCATTCTAACGATGACTCGAAACCCGAACAGTATCGATGACGCCATCGTGGGAATTATCGAATATTCTGGAACGTTCGATCACTCAGGAATTTCCGATGACGTCATTATAAATCAGATTATCTTGAGATGGATGATGCAGAAAACAGCGACAAGGGTATCAGGCTACACCTAAGGAATAGATAAGATTGCTACATAGCATTTTAAAGAAAACGGCGACAAGGATAGCAGGTTACTTGGGCTGTACGATAATTTTAAAAATAGCGCAACTGATACGGACATCTAGTAGGTATTTGCTTGCGCAACTTTTGCATTTCAGCGAAATCGAGAAGTTTAAGATTACCAATGCATCCAGACACTTCCATCAAGATTGTTGTCAACCATTCTTTTTTCTCCAAACCCTCCACATAGATCGTTCGAGCATAATGTAAAATGCTTCGAGTAATTGAAGATGCTACGACATATGATATAGCTCCAAAATATCACGTTTCTATATTTCACTGGTAAATCGTCGCAGACCTCCTTTTAATCAATTTCTCCGCGGCACCGCATGGGCAGCAACTTCTCTCCCCATCTAGAGTTCCGGGGCGGTCCAACAGGGCTAATTATGCTATACATTACGCTATTCTCTTAGGGAGCAGAACGTTTTGGCGCCGCCGTTTTGGCGCGACCGTTTTGGCGCGGCCGTTTTGGCACGAGACATTTGGGCGCGGGGATGTTTTGGCGTAGGGACGTTTTGGCGCTGCCGTTCTGGCGGGAGGACGTTTGGGCGCGAGGACGTTTCGGCGTGAGGACGCTTTGGCGCGAGGATGTTTTAGCGCGGCGACGTTTTGCCGCAAGGACGTTTACTCGAGCTGTTTGAGAATCACGTTTGAAGAAAAGAATGAATACTCCTTTTAATCAATACAAAATGTATACAAATATCATCCAAAATTTTTTTTTCTTTCTTTGGTTGGGTTTGTTTGGGCCTGTTGGGGTTTGTTCTGTGGCGTTTTAGCTGATTGCGACCAGCTACACCTAGTTTTAGCCGACTAAACTTAGGTGTAGCCGCATTTCGGGTCTTTGCCGTAACATATACACCAAGCTGGCATATGAATATTGTGTGTATATAACATCTTACATGTAGCATAACAACATGTATATATATATATATATATATATATATATATATATATAGATATACGCCGAGCTGTTTACTACAATGTATACTAACTACTTTGTAGCGAAAATTGAAGCAATAGAAGAATATTGTTTCCTTACTATTGATATTCAATGCTTCGATGCTACAATCTTTTTCATACAATGCTCAATTCAATACTCAATGTATTGTCAATATTCATTTAATGCTCAAATGCTTAAGTAATCTCTCATTGAAGCGGTATCAAGCATGGTTTAAAATGGAGAGGAAGCACTTCACATTTTTTTTTTATTTTATTTAATCAGAATAACATCTTTTAAACTGAGTAACCTGTGTTTCGCGTGCGTCTATGTATTTTTCGTGTGCGCGTGCGTGTGCGCACGAGCGCGTGTTTGTGTGAGTACATGAGTGAGTGCGGGTCTTCTGTATGTGTCGCACGTGAAAGGTGTTTGCCACCGCTGCGCGGGGGGTCGGGGGGTGCAACCCCCCGGCGGCGTCAAGGGGCGGAGCCCCTTGCGGGGGCGGAGGGGGCGGAGCACCCCCAGGGACACTGGACATAGTCTTCAAATATATTTAAATGAAATAAAATAAATGATAATAATAAGATAATATAATAATCAAGTTTCATCTCATAATATAAGTAATTTTCATGCATTTCTTCTGTTGTCTTTAAAGGTTTTTCTGGTGATAAATAGTCACACCCATGGTAGTGACCCTGCAGAGATCGGAGTGGAAAAAACATCATCAGTATAAATTGCTGCATCGGTATGTGTTCGTGTATATATTGTGTGTTATTATGGTTTATTTGACTTTATTCGGATTTGCTTGTGCGGTAGTACATTCCTGCAGAAGCGTCCCCACGCCAAAACGTCCTCGCGCCAAAACGTCCTCGTGCCAAAACGCTCGCGCCAAAAACGGTCGCGCCAAAACGGCGGCGCCAAAAAGTTACGTACCCATTCTCTTATGCTTTCGATATTCTCATTTTTACACGTCTCGACCGAACTTCGAGTTCCTGCTGGCACGCATCGACATCCTGGACTTTGCACCGTTGAGAGCGACGGGATTCTCGACAAAGATTCCCTCATAAAATTAATTACACATCTATTTAGTATGAATATCAAGCTGTTAGAATTTTTTTTTCGAAGTACAAAATGGCCGTCTACTAATATTTTCTTTTGTTATCTTTTTTTTGGGCGCTCCGCGGCGTGACATTTAGCAGCCACAATTTATTACCTAGCATAAAAAACAAAAATTCTCGTCAGTCTACATTAGAATACCTAGAGAAGGACGGACGGGATTTAAAAAATATTGTTTTATTCAAAAGTTGTAGGTATTTGAAAGAAATTTCAGTGAAAAACTTCGTATATAACTGCTCATAAAATGAAAAGTTTTCGATTAATCGGAAATTCTGTACGTACTTCTCTGCGAGGTGCAATTAGGAACATTACTTTTTTAATTTGAAGTAAATCGAGTGAAAACTGTTGAAGTCATTTGTCACGCCAATTGGAGAAAGCCGGTACGAGAAAAACGCGGTTAAAGTTTTAGGTACTCTGTAGCCGTGCCAGAGGTGGGCTTACGGTATATGCTCAACGTCGGTGAAAAAAATGGCTTGCTATAAATCGCATAGTAACTTATTCTTATGATGATAAAGCACCGTTTTAGCGAGAACAAAAATCGTTTTTTTTGAAAATTCTACTGTGGCCTTACCCCTTGAGAAAAAAGCTTGCGAAAATACGGAATTTTCCGTTCGCTCCGACTCCATAAGTAAGTTTCACGACAATATATGTGTGTATGTGTATATATATATATAATTTTAAATTGTACCGTCGCAATTTCTTGAATTTTTTTTTAATAATTAAATGCGTCCTTTTAATTCTCGAGTTGGATCATGCGTCCACTAGTGTTGCCTTCATTGAATTGACGAAAAATGTACGGAGCTTCATCCTTCGATACCCAGCGCTATCCCTACTCTAGAATATTCTGAAAAGTGATGTGATATAAACAATTCTTAGGATTCTGACGCAATTTTCAAAATTATTGTACAGCCTAAATAATCTCATTTCCATGTCGCCATTTTCTATAGAATGATATGTAGCATTCATATCTAATCTCCTAGAATTTCTGTGGTTTAACCTGATATCTTAGTGGCCATTATCGTCCTCTAACCTATGACATTATCGTCATGACGCCATCTCTTCTAGAACATTCGATGGCTGGTCGGCTGATAATGTCGTCGCCCTATGGCGTCATCGAAGCTATGGCGCACATGCGCGGAAGCCCCGAGTTGATTGATGGCGCATGCAGAGTTACCATCCGCGCATGCACGGAGCGACAAAGTAGTCCGGAACCGGTATTGTATATCTGTTGACACAATATTTCATAATAATTAGCATATACATGACAATATCATTCTTCAATTATAAATATAGTAGAACGTCGATAATCCGAATTAATTGTGACCTGACCACTTCCGGATTGTCAAATTGTCCGGATTTTCGAAAGGAATTCATAAAAGGGACCTTGACGCTCCCGCCTACCACTACCACTCCCTTCTCTGCACAACACTCAATTTGCATGCTTTTCTGCATCGCACGGCAAGTTTTACAGTCGTATCGACGCTTTGAACAAATATGCCTTGCAATTTTTAGCCAAAATCGAATCCGGCTTATTGACGGTCCGGATTTTCGACGTCCGAATTATTAACGATCTACTGTACTATAATTTTACGCTCAATCGCTAAATATTTAACAATGATATAATATTTTCGACTAGTTGTAGATGTTAAGTATATTCTGAGAGTATACTTTTGATGAAGATTTTCCTCGAATTGATCTATTTCACTGACAGGGTGAATTTGAAGAAGATCCACGGCAATCAAATCACCGGGAATAATAGTGTGAAAGACAATAGCAACGAAATTATTGGCCATTGCGTCGATCTTCATCAGGAGGCAATCAGGTTTGCGAACATTATTTGGTCGTCGTGTATGACTAATTTTTAGGGATACAACACTGATTTTCCTGAAAGAATAATGTTCTATTTTTTTGTTGTTGGAAAATATAGTTTCGCCGGCCTTATCGAATCTAGTTATACGGCGTCTTTGGTAGTAGTGATAGGAGTCTGCTTACTCATTTTGAGTATTACCGAATTGCAGGTAATGGAGATTAAGGATGGTTTTTACCTTGTTGGGCTCAAAAAAGAACAACTTCTATTAATTTATTTTACAAAAAAAATTGCAAAGATAATTTTTCGACTCGCGGGTTTAATTTGTTAAAATTAGGACCTATTACACTTCAATTCTTAGCGATAAATACTGAAAACTGTCGAACTTATACCCTACTGTGTAGGAGTACGCAAAGAAAATGTCTCTTGATAACGGAAATTGTACCTTGGCTCCAAGATCTCTGAGCTAAGCAAACCAATGAGATTCTTGAAATTGTAACGTCGCGAGCAAAGCGCATAAAAATATTGCGTTTTCTTTCTCCTACTTTGTTGAAATCCCCCGAGAACGCTGGCCTGAGCGATTTCCCATGGAAATCGAGAATAACCATTAAACGAATATGGCATTCACATTTTTCGACACATTCTTGTATCTTCTTAAGCTTAGACATACCACAACTGCAATGTAACCTATCGATAATAAGCGAGCGTCGGGCGTACTTTCGTACGACCCTCCTTACCCACTCGAATCCAACGAGAACATAGTTTTAGGCACGCTTTCTCGGAAAAGTCGTAAAACAAAAATTATCATACTGCAAGCCAGATGACCCAGAGTTCACCCGCCGGCGAAGGCATATCTGAGCTCCAATTCTTAAATCCGTGTGGGAATCAAGGATAGCCCAAGACCGCTGGAAAAGTCCACTCGACTCGGTCATAAAACCGGGCCGCGACGAAAAACAAAATGCACATGGAAGGGCTATGAGGCGCATAGGAGCTGCACTATCGCGGGGCGACTCGGCGCCGGGCCCTAGACCTTAGATAAACAAACACGATCTCATGCGCTTTTTCCACGAAAACTCGCTCGGAATAGCTTCATTCCGATTGGTCGCCTTGTAATTAATTTCATGCGCCTAGACTCCCAGATACAAAGAACTGTCTCCCACGTCGACCGCTCCGATTGGTTAGAAGAGTCAAAAACGAAAAACCCCTTTTTTTCTCCTACTCTACCCAAGAAGGGAAATCTGGAGCAGGAAGGTCCAGAGGATTAAAAGAAAAATCAGTTCAGCATCATCATCCGAACCAGAAAGATCTCTTCTATCGACTCCAACCCTGTATCGCGATTCGTAACTCTATTCCGCGTTTAACAATCCAACTCTGTTTTTCGATCATCCATTTGCATATCTATATACTTCGAAAAGTATTGTGAATCTTCTCCGCGCTCTTCACACCCGCGCAGTGACCCTCTGACCCATCTGCGGCACCATTGTAAACACAGCGTGTGTGCGGCCCATCGACCGACATTGTACAAGCGAGCGTAACAGGCCGAGAGCGAAGGCCCTTTCACCGAAGTCCGAAGGACCGTCATCCAGCGAACGTAAGCTAACTGCACCATTTTTTTGTATCATTTTCTTAATCCGCCGAACTGTACTCTTCCCATGTTTCCGAGCGGCCAAGTGGACGGCACTGGGTAATAAACGAAAATTTGTAAACGGTAGCTACATCTGTCGCAATCACTCATATAACTCTTGACCATCTAGGCACTCGAGACCTAGAACACCCGTTCCACACATTCTCCTTTTACCCTCATCCCGTGCTATTGCGCTTGGCGTAGGCAAGAAAGAGGGAAACGAAAGTTTATGCTCTCATTCCTTCCGGATGTGACAAAATATATGAAAATACGCGTAGAATAGAGCATCATCTTTCAAACAATATCTTTAGTATGGAAGTGATGAAGTTATGAAAAAAAAAACAAAGATCCCACCAAAAAAACACTTTCCTTTTTTAAGCAAAATAAACCTGAAATACTAAGTATTTTTCATTCTCCGCAGTCTCCGCAGTTTCATACAGCAACCTTCATTCTTCTTTAAACAACTTTATCTCGGCTATTCTCTCATTCCTACGAGCCATTCTTGCCTCTTTAGATGTATGACATCGGTGGGCTTATATAATACGCTTATTGACCCTGTTCTCAGCCACCATTCGAGCCTGAGGGCCAATTCTCACTTCCATGACATCCATCATTTTTAGTGAAGGCATTAAGCTTTTATTCAAGAGACGAGCAACCAGAAAAAGGCGATTTTCATATTCTGTGAAGAAGAAATTGATGCTTGGGGCGAATTTCCAGATAGGATCATTGTTTATAACTCTCGTTATCATGTTGTGCATAACCACCTAAGCACCGGTCTATCAAATCCTCAGATGCGAGATCTGTGTATATAAGGCATAGAACTTCTTGGCCTTTGCTTAAAAAAGGAGGAGAATGATAATAATCATCCAATTTCCCCTAAGCTTTTGCAAACATTTGTGATAGAATGTGCCAGTTGTTGATTCAGCACCTTGTTCGTCTTATTTCCAATCACACTTACTGCTCCAAATAACAGAGAAAACCCTCTTTTGCTCCATATTCTATCGACAGACACACTGATATCACTTCCTACTGTTGCAGTTTTTTCTTTCTGTTCAGTTCCCTTCTTCATCAGCACATGAAAAACTGCTTTTTCCGAATTCCATATATTTCTGCGAATGCGTAATACGTATCTATACTCACCCCTTGACCAATATCCATCATAACGCAAAACAAATTTATTCCTTAAAAAACCAATTCCTAGAAGCCACATTGCGAATACTATTCTTCTATTCAGTTTAAGTGACTTATTGTCTATTTTCAGGCAAGATTCTATTTCCGTTAAGCCACACCGCACCTCATTATGCGTCGAAATCGCAAGCCTTGTTCACATTAAAGTTCACATCATTTTCACGATGTTTACATTGAAACATATTACTAACAATAAGAGCCGAAAACACTGAAATTAAGTGAATGATGCGGTACCGGCGATTGGATTTCGCGTGGTTTCGGTATCCCCGCGACTCCTTTGTTTGCAGAATTTACTCGTAAAATCTGTCTCGTGCTTCTATCGGAATCTGTTGCAGTAACATTTTCTCTTAACTCTTTTTGCGAAGGGTAATGTGCTCTCCCGAATAATATATTCTCTTTATACATTTGGAATTAGAATGTGATCCGTGTTCATCTTTGTTCAACGATATACCAACTGAATTGATGACCCATAAGTGGCTGCCTATGTTAATTTTATACACACAAGTACACACACACAGGCACGCACAAGTTAAGTACAGTGGTTAGAAGAATAAAATACAATAGATTTACCGATATCAACACCAGGTATCACGTAATGAGTCTTGCGAGCATCCCTCGGACCGGCGTCCTTTGCGCTCTGGTTTCTACCTGCGTATCGTTATATTTATATGGTTCTACAGGGCTCAATTTTTTAATTTCGTATTAAAAAATTGAAGAGCATATTCTTCATCCTTGATACTGTTAGATCGGGGGGAAAAAGCAATTTTGGAGCTCAACAAAGGACCTATGTGAAGTTGGCAACCGTCTTTACAAAAAATTTTTTTTTCATTTGTTTGTACTCGGTTTGTACCCGATTGTACCACCTTTAATTTCGTTTCCTCCGTAAGGGGAAGAACGGTTCGGGGATATGGAAAAATAAGCCGCAACCCATAGAGAGCTACATCATTTTGATCGAAGCGATTACTAGAAGAATCGTTGTACCCGTGTGTACCATTAACAGTTTTTTGTTCGATTTTTTAAATTGTAATCTGCGCGTAATTGACGGTAACACGGTTAATTTAGTTTGCACCTTAAAGCAAACGAAAGTAGACGGTGTAAATAAGGGGAAAAAATCGGCCACGAATAGGTACAAACGATATACTCGGTATTATCGGTTGTACTCGTTCTACCGTACGTAGGACGAGTACAACCGATGACTCAGCGGTACAAACCATATGCTCCACGGTACGAACGGGTACAAACGATTGCTCGGCGATACAAATGATATAGGGTAAGCTGGTATTGGGGTACGCAGGCGATAAGAGTACGCAGTTAAGCTAATGACGATACGGTTTGCTAATTGAAGCTAACTTCTGTTGTGTTTTGACCGCCTCACAGGGTAGGGGTTTCTGACAAAAAAATCCAAAGTGAAATAAAACGGAGAGGCTAGGTAAGTTTGATGTTTTGATTGCAATTTCTTATTGATTTTTGATATTTTCAAAGCAGTACAAGTACGATACACAATTTACTTTCTTCGAAAATAACTATTCATTTCGTACGCCGGTTTACTAAGGTTATTGTTCAAAATGAAAGTACTTTCGCATCTCATTAATCAATGGCAGTAACAGTCATGTTTGTTTGAAATGTGCAGGTGGTATAAGAGTACGCAGTGCTTGGGTGTGTAGGAGTACGCGCGTACTCTTACATGACTGTTGTTAATTTTTTTTACAAGTATACAAAGTATACAAAAAGTATATATTCATATATATGTATTATATATTGTGATGTGATTTTTTAAGACAGGCACAGAAAGGCTACCGATGATCAAGATATGCTCTCGATGCCCAGGTTGCGACCCATCCGTTAGTGTTAAGGGTCCTTTCTCTAGAATGTTTGTCTTGTTACGTTTGAGGTTTTGGATTGTGTTTCCGTTTGGTTAGGTTGGCATGCGGAACTCGGTCGAGCGGCGTGTGGCTCGACGTACCGAGCAATCCCGACCGAGAGATGCACCCAACGAGGCTTCTCGGGAAATCGGTGCACGCTCGGCTGAAACGCTGGCGCCCCACCGTAGTGGTGCATCGTGCTGGAGAGCGGGCCGTTTGGGTTACGGGCGGAGGCTGGAGATCTCCGCGCCGCGCTTCTGGAGAGAAGCTTTGCTCGCTGTCACACGGTGACCCGGGGATGCGATCTCTGAGGGCCTCCATGTTACCGATGAGAAAAGGTTCCGATTTGTTACCGTTCCGTTTTCGGGGTAACTCGGACAGAAAATATAGATCCCGGAAGAAATATACTATCAAAATATTCCAGCTCCCGAAATAATATTTCAGCTCTCGATATTATAAAATAAAGTTCTCGCTTGAACCGGCGATTTCGCATGGTCCGATGCCGCGAGCGTGTTGACATTTTTTCTGTCAACGCGCTCTGTCTCGCTTTCGCATAATCCCTCGCACGCCAGCCTTGGTCGTGCGAGGTACAGAGTTGTTAACGAATCTTTGCGTGAGACGATTCTCCAAAATTGTCGATCAGACGTCGCGATGGAGAGACGTGTCGTGTGTCTCTCGCGCCTGTGACGTCGCGCTCTCGTTCTCGCGTTAGAGGCACATCGTCGTGCTGTCTCGTTCCCGTTCGTGTGACGTCTCCGCGTGCTGTTCGCGTTCGCGTTGCGCTTTGTTTACGTGAAAAGTTCTCGAGTGGATAATCCACCGGCTCCCGCACTATAAAATAAAACCATTGTTTTATTTTATTACAATAAAACCATTGTTTTATTTTATTAGTGACGTTTTCGGTGTCGCGAAAGTGACAGTTCCCGTGATCGTTCACTCTACTCCCCGGTGAATCCCGGCCCCTCTACCACAACCCACAGCCCGAGCGGCCGTGCAATACCGCAACCGTCCTTCCTCGTGCAAGTGCATCCAGGTTAGTCCGGTTAAACGATTCCGGCGATGAAAAATCGAGGAGAGCTCCAGTCTCCGAACCCGGTTAGGATTCCGGGAGACAACAAAAATCAAGGAGAGCTCCAATCTCCGCTTGGTGGGTCGGGTTGGACCCCCCGACCCCAGTTTAGCCAGAGACAAAGTCTCTGGCGCCCCGGGTACTGCGGATGCACGTGCACGGGAGGGACGGCCGAAGGTGACGGTTTCTCGTACCAGATCTCGTTCTCGTGTAGAGTTCTCGTTTTCGTGTAGAGAAAAATATCCCCGTCACAATATATAGTATATATTTTATATATATGGAACAGTCCACGCCATTTCACCTAGCCCGTGACCCCGACCATTTTTGGTTTTCCTGATTTTTTTGTAAGATTTGTACCCCATTAAAGGAATATCCACACCAATTTTTCGGTTTTTATCTCTTCTGTTTTAAGGGTTGAAATTTTCCAAAAAATGACGATTTCTTTCTGAATTTTGTTTTTTTTTCAGAAGACTTTTATCATTTTCTCTTCAATAATGCTATTAATGATTTTGTGATTTCCAATTCGGCTTCGTCAGGCCTGAAACGGTTTTTTTTTAGCTCGTGCGGAATTTAACGAAAAAAAAATTTGTTAATAAAAAAAAAAAAATTTCGTTAATTTCAGCACAAATTAAAAATAAACCGTTTCAGGCCTGACAAAGTCGAATTGGATATCATGGAATCATCAACAGCATTATTGGAGATTGAAATGATAAAAGTGTTCTGAAAAAAAATATGATAAATTCGAAAAAAAATAGAAGGAAAAATAGACCCACGATGAGACGAGTCTCAAAAATCATAGAATGGGTCACTCTATTTCAGAGAATTGAAAATAAATAAATAAATAAAAAAGGCAATCATTTTTTTAACAATAGTTTTCACGTTTAAATTTAAAAAAAAGTTGGCATCGATAATTCATAATTTTTTCATGTTTTCTAACGAAAGTATGAGTCAAAATAAAAAAAATGACAGTGACATTTGTCGATATCTCAATTAGTTCAGGAGTTATAAGCGTTTAAACGTCTAAAACTTACGAAATCGTGATTTTTTGGAAAATTATAACTCCCAAAAGAAGAGAGATAACAATCTAAAAATTGATTTGGATATTCACTTCATGGGGTACAATTTTACAAAAAAAAATCAGGAAAACCAAACATGGATAGTTCCACGGGCTAGGTGAAATGGCGTAGAATGCCCTATATATATATAAGGCATTCTACATACTATATATATAGTATGTAGTGTGTGTATACATATGTATATATAAATATATCAAATATTTTCTAGATATCGTATATATTTTTTTACAAGTATACAAAGTATACAAAAAATATACGAAGAACCATTATGTGAGGAATGGATAGAGTGTTTGAAGTGTAAAGCTTGGTGGCATGAGAAATGCACCGCTCATACAAATGTGGGCGACTTTAATTGCGATTTATGTGTCGTTTGATGCTTGCGTACTCTTATCGACCCCTGTGCGTACTCTTAAACGCCCGTATGCCTAAGAGTTCGCAAATCCAGTTTCGTAGTTTTTAGTTTGTTACTTTTAAACAAATTAAGATTCCCAATTGTCCCTCATAATTTAAATAGAATACTACATATTCTTTCAATTAAAACAAAAACTGAATCGTAAAATTAGTTTGTTTGTTTTTTTCACCGCTTAAAGCTTAGGTGCATGCTCCTATACCAGCTTACCCTACTCGTCGGTAGAACGGGTACAAACGATTACTCGATGGTGCAAATGATTTACTCGTCCGAACGCACGGTCAAAAACGATTACTCACCAGTACAAACGATATACTGGTCAGTACAAACGAGTACAATCGATTTATCCCCGGTAGAAATGATTTACTCGTTGATACGAACGGGTACAAGCGATTGCTCGGTGGTACAAACGATATACTCGTCGATACGAACGGGTACAAACGATTGCTCGGTGGTACGAACGATATTCTCGTCGATACGAGCGGGTACAAACGACTGCTCGGTGGTGCGAACGATACCCTCGTCGGTACGAACGGGTACAAACGATTTCTCGGTGGTACAAACGATTGCTCAGTGGTACAAACGATATACTCGTCGATACGAACGCGTACAAACGATTGCTCGGTGGTACGAACTATATACTCGTTGTTACGAACGGGTACAAACGATTGCTCGGTGATACAAGCGATATACTCGTCGATACAAACGGGTACAAACGATTGCTCGGTGGTACAAACGATACCAGATTATCGGGTATTCAAATGAGGGTACAATGTACGGAATATTATTATGTTAGAGCCCCCGTTAAACCCCCTAGATGGCATATACTGGACTAGGTAGGCCTAGATGGCATATACTGGACTAGGACTGCTCAAAGGAGGCTAGTGTAGCGCGCAACTGAACCTACGAAACCTGGGGTGGGCCTGATCGAGCGCTCTCGCAGAACCTACTGGCCCTCCATTCAGCCTACTGTAGGTCCGCAGTATACCCTCCGGACCCTCCATTCAGCCTGCTGTAGATGCTCCGAATACCCTCCGGACCCTCCATTCAACCTACTGTATCCGTGCCGTATACCCTCCGGACCCTCCTCTGAGCCTACTGTAGGCGCTCCGAATATCCTCCGGACCCTCCATTCGACCTACTGTACGCGCACCATAGACCCTCCATTCGGCCTACTGCAGGCGTACCTCAGACCCTCCGGAACCTCCATACCCTAAGACTATCGTAGACCATCCATTCAGCCTATTAATGCTACATGTCGCACGAATAAATAAAAACGTGTTTCAAATATACAGGTAGCAATATTTTTTAAATGTCTATACGTTCATTTTTGCCGTACATGAACGTACTAACATAGCGTAACGTAATGAACATTAACATCTTAACTAAGCATATTTATTTCTCTTTGCCATCCACCGTGATCAACCATCAAGGAGACCCGTGATCTTATCAACCAAAAAATCAAAGAAAAATAAACAATATGTTAATTGACAAAAATAGTATTGGGTTCAATCCCTTACAATACATATTGTAACGACATAGGCAAATTAAATTTTCAGAACATAACATAAATATCATAGTCGATAATGTAACGCTTCATAAATTCCCGAATTTATTGCAAAGGAAATGCGTAATTTACATATTCCAATAGGCAACGTTCAAAGCTGCATGAGACTCCTAAAAGTTGAAAAATTGATCCTCGGCGAATCATATTCACAAATTCTACGGACATCGTCGTCCCATGGGCTCTACAATGGAGCAAATGGTAGTAAAATGCTAGGCTGTGTGCAAAATTTTATAAAAATAACCTTGTGCGACTGTGTGAAGGAATGTTTTTGCGAAGGTGAACATTATGCAGTTATCGCACACGTCGTTAAAACCATTTCATTTCAAGCAACAACAGACGACGAGATACGTTCCGAACTCTCTTATCTGCACGAGTGCCATAGAACGGATAATATGTCACTTATACGGGTAGCGGCATTAGAATCCGTAGGTGTCTTTATGTCAATTGATCATCACTTATTTATAGGCATGCCGATATATTCAATGGAATTAAAGTCTGGATATACAGGCCTTTTTTCACGAATCACCTATGAAACTATTATAAACCGATATTGAGAAACTTTGATTGCTTGCGCATTTTAATGTTGCACTGATAATTTAATAAAGTGATGATATATTTTTACTTTTCGTGTTGTATTTATTCATCATCTGTCACGTGGCGAAAGAACTGACAATGCATATTTATTTATACCATCATTCGACAATAATCAACAAAAACGTATTTATTTCGGCATCGATCAGGCCGGAATGAAGTGTTGATGGAGGAGATAACGAATTTGGGCTCAAAGCAGGTTAAGGAGGCCTGTGTTCGGCACATTCCATGGGTACTGGGGGTCGAAAGAAGGTTTGGAAGTGCTAACAAAGGCTACACTGGATCAAATGGAGGCCTCTCCATGGCAGTGAACTCGACAAATAGGGTCTCGTAGGTTCAACAGAGGCTGGCGGCTTGTTCATTACAAAGGAAATGAGTCCTGCGCGTGTTAAGAGGAGGCTAGAAATTTTGACTCAGGTGTTGTGCCCTGAAAAGACAGGAATTTTCATACTGCTAACGCATAAAGTTCAAAGACCCCATGCGACCATATCGAGCCCGATATTTCACAAGCCCGATATTTCGCTCGACTCAGCCGGAAAAACGCTGAATCGCAATCGAACGATTGGAACGTTCTCGAACGATTGGTTGCGAAAACCCGAGTTAACAACTAGCCGAAAGAATCAATCGAAAGGCAGTCTTCGGCCAGAAGCCTAGGAGGTCGGTCTCAAGGCATAAAATAGAATTGTAATCTTGTTGCCTAATTTTAAATAAAATATAAGTTGTTCAAGTTGCAATATCCCGAGTTGGAGATTTACTCGGAACGGGAAAAGTCCCCACATACCCTCGCCCTCGAGCAACCGACAACCCACGGTGTCAACTTACTCGAGAGCGGAATTACGTGCTCTCCGCGCATCGTCAGAAGCCGGGGCACAACACGGGTATACTCGTTGGTACGATAGAGTACAACCGATTGCTCGGTACGGACGAGTTTATCGTGTGGACCACCGAATAATCGTTTGTGACCATTCGTATCAACAAATATATCGTTTGTACCCGTTCGTACCGAGGAATATATCATTTGTACCCGTGATAAATCGTTTATACCCGTTCGTACCGAGGAATATATCATTTGTACCGGTGATAAATCGTTTGTACCCGTTCGTATCGGCCGTATTCGTATTTGTGCCGGCGATTTGTACTGTAATATAGGGTGAGAATTTTTCCTTTTTTCCTTTCCCACAGTCTTCGAATTTTATCACCTCCGTCTCATCCAGCGACATTCCGACGAAAACTCCTACACAAACATTAGAAGGATCCTAACATTTTTCCCGTGTACATTTTTGTCACCACCGCTCGATGCAGCTGCATTCGGACAATCGTCGGGGCTTCTCCAAATTTATGGCTTCCGCCCAATCGAGGTCCCGAATGGAATAGTCAAATACTGGTTTTCTGAATTCCCAGAGAACCCTCTCATAGCCTTATCCCTCTGGAAAATTCCCGAATAACGCCCCCAACCTCACGTAGGCCCTTCCTCCCACTATTCTCGATTTCCCACGCTCCAGCCCTATAAGTTGCCTCCGTTCTAGGCTAAGTTATCAGTAAGCCACCAAATTTGTAAGACGCCGAATCTCTGTCAGTTGAATAAACGTAGCTCAAGTAGCTCAACCTCGTGTACACCGAATGGATTCATCCTACAACCGTGTTCTGTAGCGAGTCAGTCACTCCTTTAATTAAAAAATAGACAATCGTCCCCAAACCGACATTACAATTGGTGCTAAGTGTGGGGTGTGCTGACTAACCAACGCTGGGAACATAGGACCGATCGACGACACGCCGAGTCTACGAGAGTCTACGAACAGAACTGGATCCACGGAAGGAATCGGTGAGTAAAGATTCATTCACTCTTTACCGCGATTCACAAATCATAACAACCGATTCCGAGACTGACTCTGTGGATTCGAACAATATGTCGCTATCAAACGTGAACGCGGCAATTAAAAGCGCTTTCAATAAAATTAACGATTCGAGCGTGGCACCGGAAATAAAGCATGACACTACACGTCCACCAAGTATCTCGTCAGAAGATGATATCGAAGAACTTCAACCAAAAGAAGCACTCGAACTAATTCGGGAATTTGATGGGAAAAATATCGGAGTCGAAACTTTTATCAGCTCCATTGAAGAAGTCAGGCCACAAGTACTAAGATCGGATTATTTTCGACGACTCGTAATTGCAAAAAGAATAATCGGGGATGCAGCAAGAGAAATTCAAGAGTACGAAACGAACTGATATGATAAACTTTATGAATGTTTACGGATACTTTTTGGAAGCGTTCAACCGGCTAGCGTCTGGCGCGACAAAAGGTCACGGATGTTTCAGCAAAAAAATGAGAGCGTAACAAAATTTACAAATAGATTCCTCGAAGTGCAAAATCAACTCCTGTCTGTGCTAGCCAACTCAACCGCAGACGAGGTACAGCGACGATTTATAATAGAGTATGAACGTCAACAAGGGCTGGACCAATACCTGTTAGGATTGAAAAAAGAGATCTCCACGGAAGTGCGTGCACAAAAACCAGAAAACATTCGTGCAGCGATAGTCCGAGCACAAGCTGCAAAGGCATACGACTACACCCGAGAAATGATGACACGCAGCCTTAACCCAAGCGACAAAAGCACCGGTAGCTCAGAGACTCGTAAGCCGCCCTATCATAAATCTCCTGGAAATCCATCAAGCGCACCGTTCCCGTCGATCGTTTGCCGGTATTGTAACCGCGCAGGTCACTCCGAACGCGACTGTCGTAAAAGAGCATACGACTTACAAAATGCGAACAGGAACGTAGCCAAACAATCGGTTTTTCACAACGAGGCAATCCCACAATCACCAACCAATGCGAACAGCAGTCAATCACATACCGGAAGAAGAAGCAACCACTACAACACAAGACGAATTCCCCAAATCAATGCCATCGGATCCGCTAAACGAGTGGTCAAACTTCCCACCCGAACAGCCAGCAGAATAGGCAGTTTTCTCCTCGATACCGGTTTAGCAATAAATTTACTTAAAATCAGCATGTTGACAAAAGGATCGCAGATCAATCGAAACATTAAGACACCGTTCTCCATGGGCAATGAACAACATGAATCGTTATTTGCTGCTAGGCAAGAATTTCAAGGAAAGATTCACATCTTTCACGTCGTTCCCAATGACTTCCCATTAGACGAGGATGGGTTGATCGGCATTCCGTTCATGGAAAAGTACCAAACAAAAATCGGTATCGGAAGAGAAAATTATTTAATGCTCGACGATCAACGATTTGAATTCGAGAAAGTTTCTGTCACCATCCCGCCACGAACGATCTATTTTATTACGGTTCGTACGAATATTGAAAACGGAACAGCCATTACGGACGAGAACAATCCAGGAGCAACAGTGCCTTGCATCTTCGAAGCCAAGGATTACGAAACCCGAGTGCCATTTTTGAATGACTCGGAAGAACCGATGACGGTTACAATTGACCAGCTACAGGGCATTCCTTTCTGTGAAGCCGCCCGTTCGCCTGAGGAGGAGCGCCAAGACGCGCCGAAGGATGTAGCTCGTGTCAATGCTATAGAGATTACGAATACTGGCGAACGTATTCACACATTAGAAGAAAACGTTCGACTCGAGCACGTCCCACCAGATTAAGCAGAAAAGGTTTGGGACATCGTCTCCAGCTTTCCAGATGTATTTGCCCTACCTGGTGATCCACTCCCAGGCACAAAAATGGTCAAGCATCGGATCATCACGAGTAATGATACACCCGTGAACACCAAACAATACAGGTACCCGCCGGTTCACAAGGAAGAAATCGACAGGCAGGTAAACGAAATGCTGGAGAAAGAATTAATAGAGCCGAGTGACTCACCATACAACTCGCCTATTTGGGTGGTACCTAAGAAATCGGATGCATCAGGAAAACAGAAGTGGAGGATCGTCATTGATTTTCGGAAATTGAACGAAAAAACAACACACGACGCCTATCCTCTCCCATGCATCGACGAAATTTTGGATCAATTAGGTCGAGCAAAATATTTTACCGCATTCGATCTAGCGTCGGGATTTCATCAAATCCCAATGGATGAACGAGACAAGCAGAAGACAGCGTTTTCCACACCATCAGGTCACTATCATTACAACAGAATGCCGTTTGGATTGAAGAACGCACCCGCGACATTCCAACGCATGATGAATAACGCGTTGAGGGGATTGATCGGAAATACATGCTTCGTTCACTTGGACGACATTATTTACGGACAAACCCTCGACGAACACAATAAGAAATTAATTGACGTGCTGACCCGTCTTCGCGAGTCAGACTTGAAGTTGCAGCCCGACAAGTGCGAATTTCTACGGCCAGAATTGGAATTTTTGGGACATGTAATCTCGGAAGAAGGAGTAAAACCCAATCCAAAGAAAACAGAAGCAGTACAGAATTTTCCAAGGCCAAGTGACCAGAAGCAGATTAAACAGTTCTTAGGACTCGCTGGATATTACCGAAAATTCATAAAAGATTTCAGCAAATTAGCGAAACCACTTACAGAACTCCTGAAGAAGGATACACCATGGTCTTGGACAGACAAACAAGAACAATCATTCAGCCTATTACGAACAGCGCTGACGACATCTCCGGTCCTCCAATATCCGGATTTCGAGGGATCTTTCGTGCTCACAACCGACGCGAGCAACCACTCCATAGGTGCAGTGCTATCGCAGGGACCCTCGGTAAAGATCGTCCCATCGCTTACGCATCACGCACTCTTAATAAAGCCGAACAACGATATTCGACGACGGAAAAAGAGATGTTGGCAATAGTCTGGGCTGTCAAGCACTTCCGCCAATATCTGTTTGGAAAGAAATTTGAAATTGTTACGGATCACAAGCCGCTAATCTGGATCCTCAAAACCTCGAACCCTCCAACGAATAGTCGCCTAATGAGGCTCCGGTTAAAACTAGAGGAATACGAATACGAGGCCGTTTATAAAAAAGGAACGCTGAATACAAACGCTGACGCCCTATCACGGATATACCCCGTAACTACCCGTCAAGGAAAGCACAACGGCGCTCCGAATGAGGGGACCGAAAAGCAAGAAGTATCAGATATCGTCATCGAAGAAGAAAGCGACAACGCGGCAGACACCGAAAACACAGTGGAAAAAGAAAATGATCGAGAAGAAATGGAACATTTTCCCCTTTACATAGAGTTCGAACTATCGAAAGAAAGTCCACAGGTTCCTGAAATTTTTGAGGAAGCACCACCCAGGAACACACCGCGGATCAAAATAGCCGACCAACTTGAAAACAGTGAAGATGAACTGCACCTCGCTTTCGCAAGAGATGAAATCGAGTGGTATAACGTGTTAGCCGAAAAACTGTCGGTTACCAATGAACCTACCAAGATTTATTTAGGTTGCAAATACCTGAATGAAAATCCAGTTACAAAAATGAGAATTAAGCAGATGGTCTCGTTTATTTGGTCAAGGAAAACAGAACGACCCTTTCTTTATCTTTACGACATGGAACTGTACGAGCCAGGTACAGAAGAGGAACGGATAGACATCATAAAGCAATACCACGGGACAAGCGCCACAGGTCATTTCGGAGTAGCAAAGACCCTCGGTCGGGTGAAGGCCGTTGCTACCTGGCCCAACCTGCAAAGAGACATCGAAGATTACATCCGTAGATGCGACACGTGCCAGAGGGTAAAGCTCGTGCGAACACGACCACGAGCAGAAGCAATAATTACTGACACACCGGAGAAACCCAACGAAAAAATTGCATTGGACCTTGTGGGTCCACTACCTGAAACGTACGAGGGTCATAAGTACATTCTTTCTGTACAAGACCAGCTCACAAAATACATTACACTGATCCCATTAAAATCACAGGATGCCCAATCAACAGTGACAGCACTGGTTAAAAACTTTATTTACATTCACGGAGCTCCGAAAATCATCTTAACCGATGGCGGACGAAACTTCATCAGCCAAACGTTCAAGCATTTAGAAAAGCTCTTTAAGATCTCCCACATGACAACGACAACGTTTCATCCTCAGAGTAATGGGAGCCTCGAGCGAGCACACGGACCGATAAAAGAACAAATTAAAGCATTGATATACGACCATCAAGAAGATTGGGACAAGAAATTAAAGTTCGTCTCTATGGCTTATAACACAGCCAAACACGAAGGGACAGGACTAACTCCATTCGAAATGCAGTTCGGAAGAAAACGCAATATTCCAAATAATTTGCCAGCTCAAAGGACTAATACGACGATTGACGAATACTTCGAAGGAATACGTGCGGATCACGAACGCATCGTCAAACGAGGACGCGATCATTTGATCGCAGCTAAAGAAAGATACAAGGCAGTCCAGGATGCTCACATACATCGCACTATACCCGTCTTCGCAAAAGGCGACGAGGTCCTCGTTGCTCAAGAGCGAGACAAGACCCCACTGGCCCCGAAGTGGGAAGGACCAGCTATCATTTTAGAACAAACATCGGACGTAAACTACGAGATATTGCTAAACAACAGACGAAAACTAATCCATGTTAACAAGTTAAAACCTTATCATAGAAACTAATCAAACATTCTGTGCAGGCATTATGTTGCTGTCACTCCTTCTCCTTCCCCTGACATGGGTTACAACCAACGAATTAAGGGTGGAACCACTCGAAGGCGCTATATATATGGAAAACCTAGGAAACGCCGTGATCTATCACCAAACCTGGACAGTAGTCAACTACGTCGGCCTCATCGAAATAAATCTACATCGGGACGAACTGATGCAAGCTTCACTGGGGTTGGCCACGGTTTGCAATGGAGACAACGAAAGGAAGAACTGCTCGGAGTTTGCATCGATCGAGATCCTTCAGCAGAGGTTAAATAGAATAGATGCCAGAAGATCTAGATTAATGAACATCATCGATTATAAGCCCCGATTTAAACGAGGCGTATTTAACTTTATTGGCGACTGCGTTGGGCATACTGAACACATCTTCGTAAGACCGAGTTATGATAAAAGTATTACACAAGCCACTGACATTCTTCTCAACAAAACTCTCCAAGTTCCTAAACTCGAAGAAGTGCTTCGAAATCATTCAGTTTCTTTAGACGACATTCAGCTAACGACTTTAGGGCGACCTACACACGTTGACCTTACTCAGCTCAAAGCTCTTGGACAGACTTTAGACGAAATCTCAGAAGAGGCCAAGAAAATTGGACAACGTAAACGGACCAAGACATTTTTCGAGACGACTTACGAAGGTATCAGGTATCTCGGCTACAGTTGTACTGGCGTTGTTCTCTTGTATCTCATGTTCAGATGCGGATTATGTGGTTGTTTATCCAATATGTTCACTAGACTATTCAAAGCAACCTTCTCCCCTTGTATCAATGTGTACAACAATTGTTTTCACCAGAATAACGAACATGTAGACTACCGTGTAAACTACGATGGAGAAGAATGTTCCATGCTGGAAATCGCCGGAAATCGTAATGCTCATAATATTGCGAAACCAGTGGGTTGCCGTCGGTCCACTAGTCTTAAAGCTTAAAGAAAATTCATTTTTTTGTATGAATTTTCTTAAATTAGGGGGGAGGTGTAATATAGGGTGAGAATTTTTCCTTTTTTCCTTTCCCACAGTCTTCGAATTTTATCACCTCCGTCTCATCCAGCGACATTCCGACGAAAACTCCTACACAAACATTAGAAGGATCCTAACATTTTTCCCGTGTACATTTTTGTCACCACCGCTCGATGCAGCTGCATTCGGGCAATCGTCGGGGCTTCTCCAAATTTATGGCTTCCGCCCAATCGAGGTCCCGAATGGAATAGTCAAATACTGGTTTTCTGAATTCCCAGAGAACCCTCTCATAGCCTTATCCCTCTGGAAAATTCCCGAATAACGCCCCCAACCTCACGTAGGCCCTTCCTCCCACTATTCTCGATTTCCCACGCTCCAGCCCTATAAGTTGCCTCCGTTCTAGGCTAAGTTATCAGTAAGCCACCAAATTTGTAAGACGCCGAATCTCTGTCAGTTGAATAAACGTAGCTCAAGTAGCTCAACCTCGTGTACACCGAGTTGATTCATCCTACAACCGTGTTCTGTAGCGAGTCAGTCACTCCTTTAATTAAAAAATAGACAATCGTCCCCAAATCGACATTACAGTACCCATTCGTAATCGTTTGTACCCGTTCGTATCGTTTTCGTATTTGTAATCGTATTGTTCGTATTGTTCGTATTTGTGCCGGCGATTAATCGTTTAAGGGGTGAGATGCAGTAAGAGGCGGGAAATAACGAGCATTTTCAATAATTTTTTTTATAGTAATTAAGTTTGTTTTACAAAAGTGGTTACACAGACTTATTATGTTATATTTCAACTTCACGTGTACAAATTTTCAAAGAAAAATATTGATTATTTATGAAAATATCGCCATCTTTGTCGGACCCCCTTCGGCATATAGTGCTCTGCGGTGACTATCATAACAATTTACTGGACTATCTAAAAAAAAATCATTAGTTTAATAATCAATGTAGTCCATAAACGAAGCTTTTTTTTGCAAAATTAACAAAATGACGGCTTCCCACAGATAACTTTCGATTTTCGACCAAAAAATCGCTCGTTTATTGTTGAAAATTTTTTTAATTTTCAACAAAAATGAAAATCCTTCGATTAAGAACTAGTTTTTGATGCTATTAATATGCGCACTAAATTTCATTAAAATCCATCGCGTGGTTTTTTAATTATAGTGGTTACGGACTTGAAAAACTAGTTTTGGGAAAAACGCGTTTAAAAAATTTCGATGTGGATACGGCATTATATGTTCGTAAAATTTTGAGCTCGATGGATGAAGCTGAACTTTTTTTATGTATTTTGATCCGCTGAATCCGAATATCACAACTTTTTGACGAAAAGTTGAGCATTCAATTGTTTATGGCCAATTGTTAAAATAATTTTTCGAAAAAATAAAGTTTTTCGGGATGAATTTTTTTTTTAATATTTTGGGCGATTTCAAGACGAAAATATTCTTTATAAAATTTTGCTAAAGTTTATAGTTTTTGAGTAATACATTTTTGAAAATTTCTCAAAGAGTTTTCCAATTTTACACTTGATTGATGTATAGTAATACTAATTGAAACATTACTTACATCGAATCATCAATTCCTGGCCCATACAATAGGGATTCTGCCGATGTGAAAGCTTCCAAAATATCAATTTGTCGTAGTCTTCGAAGCATTCTGCCTTCCCGGGTATTACCGGTTGCTTGGAGCTGACATCCGCTACCTGCATGGGGACCCCGACGCCCCTTCACTAATTGTGGGATATGCCGGGAACTATTCATCGGATTGACTTGAAATTTTCAGGGATGTTTTCGAAAAATCATACTTCAAGAAAATGTAAAAAAATCGACTTTTTTTTTATTCTGACTGCATCTCACGCCTTAAACCCGTCCGCCTTAAAACCGTTCGTACCGACGAGTATATCGTTTTTGGCATCGTGTAATCGTTTGTACCACCGTGTAATCGTTTGTACCCGTGAGTACGGACAAACATATAGTTTGTACCGGCAAGTAATCGTTTGTACCCGTGCGTACGGATGAGTATATCGTTTGTACCACCTAGTAATCGTTGGTACCGATGCGTAATCATTTGTACCCATTCGTTGCGAGGAGGATATCCTTTGTACCGGCGATTAATCTTTGTATCGGTTCGTACTGGCGAGTAAATCGTTTGTATCCGTTCGGACCGACCACCATGGAATAGTTTGTACCCGTGCGTACTGGTGAGTATATCGTTTGTAGAACCTAGCAATCGTTTGTACCCGTTTGGACCGACCACCGTAGAATAGTTTGTACCCGTGCGTACGGATGAGTCTATCGTTTGTACCATCGAGTAATCGTTTGTACCCGTTTGTACCGACGAGCATTTCGTTTGTACTGCTGAGTCATCGATTGTACTCGTCCTACGTACGAGTATATCGTTTGTACCTATTCGTGGTTGATCATTTTTTTTCTTATTTGCACACTATATTTTCATTTCCTTTAAGTTGCAAACTAAATTAACCGTGTTACCGTCAATTACGCGCCGATTACAATAAAAAAAGAAATAGAAAAAATCAAATTATGAAAATTGAAAAACAAAATGTTTAACGAAACAAACGGGTGCAAACGAAATTAAAAGTGATACAATCGGATACAAACCAAGTACAAATAAATGCAAGAAAAAGAAATTACACTTTGTGAAGTTAGTTGCCAACTTCACATAGATCAACAAAGTAGGACGCTCCTTAATGGAATTATCGAGAAGGCGGGGATAATCATAACAAATATTTCGTTGCATTCATATCTCGAGAAAATAACATCTTAAACAAGCTGTATTTTGTATTTGATTCAAACTTATCTTTCGTGATAATTTCGTTTCTATTTTTCTCGATGAAGGGTATATAATTGGAAGATTTTTTATTCTAGACTTTAATGCACCTTCATGAACCTGGACAAGTTCTTAGGTTTGGGAGTTTCTCAATTGCTCAAGTATTTCGTTTATACTTGAATAGCATACCCGGACAAAAAGTGTTGGATTACAGTATGTCTGTTTTCGATAATGCGTGAGGAAAAATTGATTTATGTAGATGTCAAGGGTAACTAAAATTTAATTTTTTTTCTTTGCAAATTTTTCCATTTGTGTTTACATTTTCTTAGATACTCAGTGGATTGGCACTATCTAACCCCAAGAGCTCAAAAACATTTGATACTGATTATGATAAGAAGCCTGAAACCATGTCAGATTACTGCCGGGAAAATGTACACTGTATCTATGGAGAATTTTAGCAAGGTAAGAGCATATTTCAAAATTATTATCTTACATCGTAAAAATGCAATACGTTCTTAAACACTTAATTGTTTTCAAAGGTCATGCAAACGTCCATGTCATATTTTACTGTTTTGTCGTCAATGCGTTAATCGGTAGCTGGCCAGTATAGAAGAAATCTTTTACCACTTTGTTGAAGAAATACATTCAGTTGATCAGGTCAAATCGAATTTCGATAGTTATTCATTTTAGACATTCTGTTTTGCCACGACGTTTTGCCAAAACGCCAACGACTCCGTATCATATACGATACTGATTGCCTAAACAAGGTAAGAAGACATTCAACAAGAAACAAACCGATTTCATTTAGTTAAATAATGCATGGAATTCTGAAGTACTTTTATCACTGGCTTTTTACATGTCAAAAAATGTGCACTATCATCCCATCGTTTTTACTTTGATTATTTATTTTTTCATTGAAGTATTCCATTTTTTTAAATAATTGGGCACATGTATTTAAGTAAGCAGCTATTGCATATATGAAAATAAGAATTTATTACACATATGAATTTGGCTGCTAGCGGACCGCTACTATAAATGGAAAAAGTAATAAAACATATTTCAAGTTTTTTTAACAATTTTTTCAGTAAAAAATTATTTGCTGTTGAGTCGAACATGCTCTCAAGGTTCATGTTTAATTTATTGCTGCCCGATCTGCCACAATGATATGTTTGCTATACATTTTTTACCCTATGTTTTTTAACGATATCGTCGTTGCAGTTCTGACGAACCTCCGACTTTACATTTTACCCTTTCGCGAGTTTCATTTTCGGAGCTATTTCAAACGCACGATAGTATTGAATATCGTGACTGGGCGGCGAGACCAGACACTGCAGTGGCATTGCACATTTTTCCATCGATTTCACACTAGTGGCTCAATATTCAATTATTTTTTTGTTCTTGACTTCGAACCAAATATTCTTCTAGGCTTTGGACAAGAATCGATTCTTTTTAAGGGTTAGTGCAAGCCATAGTTACCGAGAATTGGTTGAACGCGTCTCAGAATTCTTTCCGAAAGAATATTTAATCAATATCGAATACGCGACCTCCTTGATTCGTACTACCATAAACAGAACGTTTTCACATACCCGTTCGATTCGAAGTTTATCACCTTTAGGCATTCGTCGAACTACGATGAATATTATTGGTAGTCGCTAATATAGTAATAACCGTCGCTCGATGAAAACCACTGGTGGCCTTATCAACCCCTGAAGCAACGATGCCGACCATGGAGCGCGATATATTTCAGTCTCAGAACGGTCCTGCTGGCTCAGGTATTGGCCCAAAGCAAAGAGCATCAAAGATGTTTTCACTATCATAATCAGTGATGCAAAAGAGGTATTTGTCATTCATTCTAGTAAACTGTGATGGGGATGGCACCGAAACAACATTAATTCAATGATAAAGTTGTTGTAAACCAAATCGTCAAGTGGTTTGTGAGGGCGCTTCCAACAATTGGGTAGGACGTATGGTTTCTGATTGGTGTCGGTGAGGTGAGGAGTTGTTGATGGAACCACCTTCTCGTCAGTACCACTCCCGCGTCAAGTACTGTTGCCTCTGCAGTGGTTCGCGGCACGCAGCAGAACTCTCTTCAAAGTCGATCTGAAAAAAAATACCGAGTGTTTTCGTTAATAATATGATATTTTGAAGAGAAGTACACAGGAATTTGAAAAAATATTGATTTTTAAAAAATAGGCACGCTTTTGAAATTAAAGGACGATTTTCGAGCAAAATTTCTCGTCGAAAATAGGCTATAACTTTTTTTATTATTGAGATATCGATGAAGATCCTATGTACTTCTTTAGATAATCTAGTTTTATTGATGCAGTCCAAATGTGAAATCGATCGGATAAAAATTGCTCGAGTTCTGCTACGTGCCGCACTCAAAAAAGTGGTTTTGAGAAAAACGCGTTCAAAGTTTTAGGTCTGTTAATTTATGCGATAAACTGAAAAAAAAAATGTTTACCTTTAATCAGCGATGCCGGCACCATATAGCTGGCCTTCAAGAAGCAAATCATTGTCCCTAACATCTTTTCTCGAACTTGTAGAGGCTGTTCTTGCCTCTTTTGCAGCGTCTGTGAGCGAGCGCTCCGCCAGCTCGATCCTCGCTGCGTCGGTTTCAACGCAAAAATTGAAACAATTTGGGCCGATAGTTATCCCCAACGTCTCCAAAACTTTCATGAGGCTTCTCAGGCCATCATTGAATAATAATACCGCGATATCAGCTGCAATATCGACGATTTTTTTGCTCCCGGACTGAGACTTGGGGGCTATTGCCCAAACTGATTTGTTGTAGCTTTCGTTGTTGTTTTGCGTGAAGCCGCCCAAACAACGCTACAGCAAATCGTCTCTGCTTAAATTTTCGAAGACTGGCGTAATTGCCTCCAATACTTCCTCAGGAAGAGGCGGCTTATGGCGATATTCAGAAATATTACCGCTTGCGACCACTCGCTGCCACGAACACCACGACTCGGCTCCCTCTGGGCAATCGTCATGTTGTGGCTCACTATCTGTGGATATTTTGTGTTTGATAGTTGCCCAAATTGCCTTCCTCATTTTTTCAACATCATCGCTGTTCCTCCGAATAGCCAAGCCGTAATATATGCTCAACTTGTCAATCAATTTTCCGGTGAGCTTTCCTCTGCCAGACAATCCTTTTTGTTTTTTCACGATTTCGCGGAGGCGCAATCGTGAAATCGTCCCCATACGTTTTTGGACATGATCGATGCACTCTTTTGTTTTATCTCGAAACCGTCGTATGGATCGCTATTCGATATGCCCAGAAATGTTTTAGAATCGCCGTCACCAATATAATATTTATATTTTATGCCATAGAGCTCTTCAGACCGTTGAAACATTTCGACAGCTGAGTCGACTTCCATTTTTCCGGAGGAGCCGCTATGGTTCGCCTGGCACTTATCGTCGTGGTTACTTTTCCATTCCCAGTACTCCGCGGTGCTTTCTTTTTTTCCCCAATGCTCGCAAGCTTTGCAATATTTCGATTTCACCATAACGTCGATCACGTTTTTAGTGTACCAGCCGATTAGCGATGTTATGCCGAAAAGTGAGCTGAAACCGCGCTTACGCCACGATCCGTCGCCTGAAACGATAATTCCGTCCTCCACCCCATTTTCCAACGAAATTGTCTCCTCCTCAAGTGCAGCCTTTTGTTTGCTCACTGTGCTCACAGCTTTAGTGGCAATCGAAATCGAATTTACGATTCGATCGTAGAAAGACTGAAATATGGGGCGCGGTAGGTCCATAAACGCACAAAACTTCATCAGGCCATTCAAACCGACGCCAAGAAGACGCATACTGAATACGATCCGACGATTTATTTCGTATGCATTGTCAATCATAGGACACGAATTGATTTGCACTTTTTCACAATGGCCGCAATCGACCTCGATTTTGAATCCGAGTCCGCGCAAACTTTTTTCAGTAAACTTTATATCGCGATCACACACTTTACACTTCACTAACGTCGATATAATGTTCAATGCATTGACGAGGTGTACTATACGATAACCGAAATCGTTAGTAACACAGACCTCTAAATCGTCCAACAATTTTAACTTTTTCGCCGACGTGCTCACATACTCTGCAGAACTATTTTCAGAGCTATAACGGTTCGGAGGTTTTCGATTCGAAATTTTCGTTCGACTCCTCGTCACATAGCTCCGTTTTGTTCCCTTTTTCCCCGCGTACCCTTTCGGATTATCCATTTCGATGTGCAAAGAATAATTCTGAGCGTTCGATATTTATAAACGAAACGATTCGGAGCGTTTAGACACGAGTAGCGTCGCTTGTATTCGCAAACTGACGCTATGATGCTATCCCTATACCTGCTTTGAAAATTTGTCAATTATCGCCACCTATGGCTTTTTTCGAAACTATGTTTATAACAATAGCCGGTTTTTGTGAAGGGAGACAAAAGAATACCTGGGAAAGACCCGCAGGACCTGGGAAAGGCCCGGTATACGTGCCGACCCTGAGGCGCGCAGCTGCGCGGGACCCCGAGCGTCACGGAGCGCTGCACCGCTCCACAAAATATTCAATATCTCCAAAAATAATTATTTTTTCGACCTGGGTCCAACGGCATCTTAATCTTAAATGTATTTTAGATTTTTCTAGATGGTTTAAAAAAATCGATTTTTTGAAGCCGTCACAGTGGTGTTGTCCCTTAATGCACGTCTTTGCCATAATGTGTCAAAATTTTCATAAGATCTTCGATTTTGTCCCTTGGCAATCTCTTAAACATTTTTATGATCAGTCCATCTTCTCCGGGTGCCTCTTTGTTTTTTAATTTGCTTCTTGCTTTCAGGAGCTCTTTTTCCCATATTTCCCCCATTCAGCCCCTAATCTACCTAGTTGCTTTGCTCTCTCACGTTTTCCCTTTCCTCGCTTACCTCCCGTATTTCCTCTTCCCCCCGTTGCCCTTCTTCGGCTCCTAATAGGTTCTTAAAGTGCTCTATCCACTCTTGCTTCCGAATATTTTTCCCTGTTCTCGCACACTTGGATCGGAATTTTCTTATCGCTTCCCACCGGTTCTGCATATCTGCACTTTTATCAACTTGTCTCCATCTCTCCTCCATCCATTCCTTCCTTTAATGATCACACAGCTCCTTCATCGTTTTTTTCTTCTACCTTCGGCTTTATTCCAGCCACCTCCCTTCTCTCTTTCAGGTATGCTCTTAATTTTTTCCATACTTTTTTATTCATTGCATTCTGCGTCGAACCACTCGCTCTATCTTCTTCCGCTCTTTATTCCTTTAATCGTTGCTGCTTTTCCGGCTGCTTCCCGCATTACTTCCCTCATGTCAACCCACCTTACTTCCCACATTTCCTCTGTCTCTTTCCTCGCCCATATTCTCTGCAGTTCTTGATATGGCTCGCACCTGTCCCAGTTCCAAGCAATCTTTTCTCTTTTTCTGTCTTTACTCTATCTCGTCTTTTTTACTTCGCGCTTTCCCCTCATCACCCGACTAACCGAGAGATGATCTGATTCTATCTATGGTATCAGTTCCATAGTTTCGACTAGGTTGTCTCTTTCATCTTCCAATAATATTACCATGTCCAGGACCGAACTACCTCTCGCCCCGACGTATGTTAAATTACCTTCTTCATCCCCCTTTATCCTTCCGGTCAGTAATGTTAGCCCCATTTTTTCGCACAGTTTAAGCATTTTCGTGCCCTCCGCATTTGATATCTTATGCTGCGATTTTTTCTCTCATTTTTGTGCCGTTTTATAAATCCAAAGTCCAGCCTAGTCAACATGGACTTCTCGTTTATTTTCTTTTGGCCTTTGTTTCCGGAAAGGTAATAATGTCGCAATCTTCTGAAAATGTCCACGTTTCTCTGATCTCATTCATCCCCGAGCAATTCCATGGGATCACTTCAAGTCGCCCCCCCCCCCTCTCTCTTACCGCCGAAAGAACATTCTTTCCAAAAAGCCCTTCGTGTCATTCCATTTCCGCCAATCTCCATTAACTCTAATTTTTAGCTACCCCGTTCTCACCTGGCTGGGAGGTGATCGCAGCCCAGGGATGCAAATAATGCATTACTACTCCTAATGCATTAGCGTTTTCATTACTCATTACTTTACATTTTGTACTGAAAAAAGTTTAATTACCCATTACATTATATTCAGTAATGTAACCAGTTTCCATAATTCATTACATTACATTTTGTAATGTAAATAATTGTTATCACTCATTACATCGGAATTTGTAATGTAAACAAATTCCATTTCTCGTTGCATTACATTTTGTATGGGAAACGTTGTCATTATCCATTTCAATATAATGAGTAATGGATTTTTTTCGCATTACTAATGTAATGTAATGTAAAAAATATCCATTACTCATTACCTCTATGAGATTACAATGTAATGAGAATTATTATTTGTTTTCCATTGGGGGCAGCTGTCTATGCACTGGGTCGATCTGACTCGGTGGTAGTTAACGCGCGTTTGTTGATCACAAGTGGGGGTAGTAGTTCTGGCGCGGGTCAAACTGCCCCAATAGTAATAACCGCGTGTTTCTTGGTCTCCAGAAACAGTAGCGGTTTTGACCCGGATTGAACCCAATGGTAGTAACCAAAAGTTATTCAGCTACCAGTAGGGGTAGCGGTGTTTTCCCCGGGTCAATTGGGCCAATAGTAGCAACCTCGCGTCTCTGGATCTTATTTAACACCCTAAATAGAACGAAAATATACTAGACGATAAGGATCCAATGGTAGAGACGACGCTTACGTAGTCCGCAAAAGTCATCTGCGAATAGCTCACAATCGCGATTTTTCGGAGTTGCGGCACATTAACGTAGATAAGAAAAAACAAAATTGACTTCTATCAGCATTCTTGAGAAAAATGAATCCATACCGTTAGAATATCGTACGAGGTGCAACTTTTACGCGATCTCTCGACTCGTCGCACAGCAATACCTAAAAAAGGGATAAAAAATAATTAAAAACGCGGTTAAAAACGACGCAGATTTCATCTTTTTTCCATAGAAAGGTGGGTCTTTATTTGTTTTCGTCGATCCAGTCACTCAACGAAATTATCATGGTAATAACATCCATAATTGTAATGATAATACCAATCGGTCGCAAGGAGTCAATTTTACTTTCTAATTATTGGGAGTACAAAAAAGTATCCACCGTTTGAAAAAAGATGGCCCTACTAGGAGGTTCTGTTTGAAATTGACTGATGTAAAATATTATATCGTAAGGTTGGACATCTGACAAGACCATAACCTTGAAATATTAGCGATTTTGTATCAGCATCACATAATTTTTTCGTGCGAATATGTCGAGTCTTGAGCCGAATAAACGTCATTTGCGAGAACTCCTGCGTTTGGCACGATTCTCCCTCCAATAATGCTTCCAATTCCGCGTCTTTGTACACTTTCGCACGAAAAAAATTATGTGATGCTGATACAAAATCTCTAATATTTTAAGCTTATGGTCTTGCCAGATTTCCAACCCTACGATATGACGTTTTACATCTCACAATTTCAACCATAAGCTCTTGGCGGGGCCATCTTTTGTCATACGGCGGAGACTTATTTGTATTCCTAATAATTATGGATGCTCCGGACTGTGAATGGACATCCCACACGCACAAATTTTCAAAAAAAAATTTAAAAAATACCTAACCCTAACCTAATGGAGATATTTAAATACACGAGAAAATAGAATACTTCAATGAATTTATAATTTTCACAGAATTCAGTAATCTTTCATTGCGGAAGAAGATTTTTGATTCTATTTTAGTTATCCACTGAAAGCTTTGAATTGATTTCATTGTGTCTTCCAATCGGGTAATTCCAAAGAAAATGGAAAATACCAAACTAGAATGATTGACTTAAGGGAAGTTTCTGCCTTGTTGGGCCAAAAAATGTTCGATTTTTTCACTAATTTCTTATGCGAAAAGTATTAAATATAGAATGTTCATATTTGGTATGTTGACTAAGCGCCCTTTATTGAACATCAAAATATTTTTTAAAGTTTGACAAAACATGGTGGTGGAAGTGGGAGGAGCCACGTATGTCGGTGCGCGGGCGATGACATTCTTCGCTTGCGGAAGTCCTAAGTCCCGGACAGGTGATCTGAAGCAAAACACTCGAACATATTTTCACTTTGTACAATATTGTGTGTAAGTCGAACTAGAATCAAGAAGAAAAATTGAAAAATAAAAAGATTGTGATCTATCGAAGGGGAAGTTTAGTTTGTTACCAAAAATGTTTGCAGTTTTTTGCTAATAAAATAAAAACGTTTGAATATTTTTGGATAATTGTAGTTCGACTAATGAAGACGTTTGTTGTCCACGTGCCTGCCAAATTTCGTAACGATTTCTCATCTAGGGCGTGTGGGAACACTTCCGCAAGCGAAGAATATTCACGCCGGCGCACCGACATATGTGGCTCCTCTCACTCCCACTACCGCGTTTTGTCAAACTTAAAAAAATATAATCATGTTCAATAAAGACCGCTTAGTAAACATACCAAATTTCAACAGTCTATATTTCATATTTTTCACATAAAAAAATTGGTGAAAAATCGAACATTTTTTGGCCCAACAAGGCAGAAACTTCCCTTAATATAGCTACTGCCTTTGAAGACCAAGAAAAGCGCGTGTACTAATATTGGACCAGTTTGATCGGGCAAACACCGCTACCCAGACTGGTAGCCGAGTAGAACTTGGTTACTATCATTGGGTCAGTTTGACCCGGGCTAAAACCGCTACTGCCACTGGTGATCGCAAACAGTGCAGCCAGATCGCGCGCAAAAGTTACCCCCTCTCTAGTCCCTTGCGCGCCCATCACACAATCATAGTAGCGCGTGTCCGTGAGCGAGCGACGCTCGGACGTCTTCGGAAAGAGCCGAGCGCCATCGAAGTTTCCCGACCGCGCCTTCGGCAGCTACACCAATGCATGGACGCTGAGCACGTTCATGTGCGGCCAAGCCGAAACGATGGCTGCGAGGGAAAAAGCAATCTGAGCTCGACTCGCGCGTGACGTCACCCGACGGCACGAGCGAGGCTTTTAGATGATTTCAATGCTTATTTAGCTCTTGATTCTCTGCGTTATTAATGTAGACAAAAAAATGTATCGCACACTCTGATCGCTTATTTTTTTAGTTTATACGTTAATTTAAATATAATAATAAATCTCAATTACAACTTATATATCTTCTAAAATATTGTTTACGGTTTATTCACACCCGTCCTTATGCCAAATAAATTATAATTCATAAAAGTAAGCGGCAATATATTTATATTCGTATTATTATGTTAATTCTCATAGCTCTCATATGAAACTCTCATATGAAACTCTCATATGAAAAACTTCAAAACCTTAGATTTCAACGAACCAAGAACATACATCTTCACATTTTCAATCATGACGAATTTTTAAGAACAATATCATCACAAACACGTCTGAACCAAAACAATATACATCACCTAAATTATGAAAACATAAATCAAACAACACAAAATCACAACATCTTATACTCAACTCTTACTAATAGACAACAGGAGACAATTAATAATCTTTCCACTGATCCTCTGAATAATATAAATTCGACAATCACATTAAATAAAACGAAAATGGCTTATAAATCTCTCCAACACTGATATTCCGCTACACATCTCCATATTCTTGTCTCTAAGTGAAAAGTTTTGTTTTCCTTACCTCAAGCTCTCAAACATAAAAACTCATATCCACAAATCAATCTTCGAACTTGAGTCCAAATTAGATTTTTTACTCGACAAACCTAGACAAATCGAAATTGGAACCAGATTCACTAAAATCTTAAACAAAATAAATATTCCAACATCATTTTCCAACACTAATCAAATGATAAAACATACGTCCTCATTCTTAAAAAACAATCCTCAATTTTTAGTTACTCGAGCCGACAAAGGAAATTCAACAGTACTTGAAAGCTGAAAATTGCAACCTATCTCGTCTCTATTGTCTGCCAAAAAATCATAAAAATCATTATCCACTTCGTCCAATAGTATCATCAATAGATAGTCCAACACATAAACTAGCTGAATTTATACAATCTAAACTTTCTAAATTAATCAATACGACTAATTCGCACGTCAAAAATATTTTCCAACTAAAACATTCACTTTCTAACATCTCAACTTCACTCAACTACAAATTGGTCTCGTTTGATGTTTCTCTCTATACCAACATCCCATTACAACTTGTTATTCAAAGCCTTCAAAAAAGATCAAGTCTATTTTCAAAAACATTTCCTTTAAACGAAATAATTAAAGCCATAGAATACATCATGTTCTCAACTTTGTTTACATTTCAAAATAAAATTTACCAGCAAATCTCAGGGTTACCAATGGGCTCCCCTCTGGCTCCAATACTATCTAACATCGTCATGATTGATCTTGAAACAAATTGTCTGGAAAAATTAAAATTTTCGTTACCACTATATAAAAGATATGTTGATGATATTATTATTGCTCTACCAACAGACAAAATTGAATCCACCAAAAATATTTTTAACTCATATAACTCAAAATTACAATTCACATCAGAAAATTAAGTAGATAAAAAAATCCCGTTTCTTGATGTACTTTCAATCTATAAACAAAATTCAATTATCACAAATTGGTATAAGAAACCAACCTGGTGAGGCAGATTCATAAATTTCTTTTTACACCGCCCACTTTCCTAAGAAAAGCCATAATTTACATGCTAGTTGACAGAGCAATAAAATTATCTCATCCTTCATTTCACAAAGAAAACCTCAAACTTATTAGTAACACGATAACACAAAATTGCTATCCGATCTCTTTCACAGAAAAAATAATAAAACATCGGCTTTCCACAATCAACAATCAAAAAAAGAATAACAAAAATTTTGATTCATCCAGACAAATAAATGTTCCTTACACAAAAAACATCCATCATCAACCAATTCGTCTTTTTCCACAATACAACATAACATTAGTCACAAACAATAAACACAACATTTCATCGATTTTTGGCTCCACCAAAGACAAAATAAATAAGAACCAAAAATCCAATATAGTTTACAAAATCGATTGTAAGGATTGCAATGCCACATACATCGGCCATACCAAAAGATACCTTGAAACCAGAATAAAAGAAAATAAAAATAGCTTAAAACATACTACCACAATACACACAGCCTTAGCACATCATGCAATAGAACAAAAACATGACTTTCAATTCGTCAATGTAAAAATTTTAAACAATGAAAATTGGCTCAAAAAATACTAATCCTAGAAATGATCCAAATAAAGGCACACTCTAACGCCATAAATTTTAGAACTGACATACAAAAACTAAGCTCGATCTATAACTCTATTATATAACTATTAAAATATTTTACAATACTTTACTTGACATAACAATTCGAAAATTATTGACACTATAATTTAATTTTAAATACTCTTAACATGACGCACTAATTTTATTCTCTTGACACGTCACTGCCTAAAGGATCTTTCTCCCCCGATTCGCAAAATAAAGACTCTAATAAGCTTCACGAAATAAAGATACCACTCAGTTTCTCTCGAACTCCCCGTGATCACACAACTCAATATGTAACTGAGAAATGTAAATTTCGAAGTACTGAGCGCGGGGAACGATCCCGCGCCCCTAAGCTAGGAACGCTACCAACGGAACCATCTTATGGCTTGTGTTAAAAATGCACTTTCTGGCACTTACGGTTCGCGGCCAGATGGATAATTGGCTTGTTTTTGGGGATAATGCTTTATCGCTTGATGAAAGTATATGAGAATGAATATAATGATACGAATATAAATATATTTTCCCTTACTTTTATGAATTACAATTTATTTGGCATAAGGACGGGTGTGAGTAAAGCGCAAACAATTTTTTAGAAGATAAATAAGTTGTAATTTAGATTTATTATTGCATTTAAAGTAACGTACAAACTAATAAAATAAGCGGTCGGAGTGCGCGATAAATTTTTCGACACTAAAAGATAACTGATTAAAATAATAATAATAACTAATAAAAATAATCAAATAAGAATTAATAGTTACAATAATTAACAAATTAAATAATTTTAAAAAAAGCACAAAACAAGACCATCTCTTCGCTTGTAGAATATATGCACTTTCTGGTACTGACGATTCGAAGCCGGATGGATGGGTGGCTTGTTTTTGGGGATAATGCTTTATCGCTTGATGAAAGTATGAGAATTAATGAGTCGAAGATGTGTGCGGCTGTGTTGATAACAAGTTGCTAGTTGAAGATTCGGCTTCAGTCCGGCCAATAGAGGTTTTCCAAGGTCAGCGATGGAAATAAATGATGCTTTCTTACGTTAGGACCCTTTGGGTCGGGTCCTCTTCAGAAATTATATTTTTCTCTATAAATTTTGATACACCAATTTTACAAATCAAGTTTGAAGGAATTAAATACACGAATGTTTTATGTTATGATTGTGTTATAAAATTGTTGTGTCGTTTTGTATAACTGTTATGTTAATTCTGTTTTGGTTATAACTATATTGATTTGATATGCATAAGTTCTTGTATTGCGTTAATTCTTCTTATTCATCGGTGTTTGAAATAAGTGATGTGTGAGAGTGTGGTTTATTATACTATGGAGTTATAAAGACATGAAAAATGAGAAACGACTAACCTCGATGTTGTTGATGTTTCTAGCTTTTGATTATATTTGGAAGGTTATTTCAAAAGACAGTATTTATGGAAGCAATTACTGTTTTGCTGGAGTATACTCAATAGATGGAAGAATTTATCGTTTTTTAGCGATTTTTATCATCTGTAAGGAATTAATAATTATAAGAAAGTTTTGTGTTTTGTTTGTGAAAATTTAATGTACGTGATTGATTTAAAAGAAATTTTAATAAAGTATCAAATGACTGTGATGATTACCTATTGAGTTTAAGATTTTTTAAATTATCTTCCAAAATAAACAAAAACTCGAAATTTACCTTTCTTAGTTACATATTGAGTTGTGTGATCACGGAGAGTTCGAGAGAAACTGAGTGGTGTCTCAATTTCGTGAAGCTTATTAGAGTCTTTATTTTGCGAATCGGGGGAGAAAGATCCTTTAGGCAGTGACGTGTCTAGAAAAATAAAATTGGTGCGTCATGTTAAGAGTATTTAAAATTAAATTATAGTGTCAATAATTTTCAAATTGTTATGTCAAGTAAAGTATTGTAAAATATTTTAATAGTTATATAATAGAGTTATAGATCGAGCTTAGTTTTTGTATGACAGTTCAAAAATGTATGGCGTTAGACTCTGCCTTAATTTGGATCATTTCTAGGATTAGTCTTTTTTGAGCCAATTTTCATTGTTTAAATTTTTTACATTGTCGAATTGAAAGTCATGTTTTTGTTCTATTGCATGTTGTGCTAAGGCTGTGTGTATTGTCGCAGTATGTTTTAGACTATTTTTATGTTCTTTTATTCTGGTTTCAAGGTATCTTTTGGTTTGGCCGATATATGTGGCATTGCAATCCTTACAATCGATTTTGTAAACTATGTTGGATTTTTGGTTGTTATTTATTTTGTCTTTGGTGGAGCCAGTAATCGATGAAATGTTGTGTTTATTGTTTGTGACTAATGGTATGTTGTATTGTTGGAAAAGACGAATTGGTTGATGATGGATGTTTTTTGTGTAAGGAACATTTATTAGTCTGGAAGAATCAAAATTGTTGTTATTCTTTTTTTGATTGTTGATTGTGGAAAGCCGATGTTTTATTATTTTTTCTGTGAAAGAGATCGGATAGCAATTTTGTGTCATCGTGTTACTAATAAGTTTGAGGTTTTTTTTGTGAAATGAAGGATGAGATAATTTTATTGCTCTGTCAACTAGCATGTAAATTATGGCTTTTTTGGGAAATTGGGTGGTTTGAAAAGAAATTTATGAATCTGCCTGACCAGGTTGGTTCCTTATACCAATTTGTTACAATTGAATTTTGTTGATGGATTAAAAGTATATCAAGAAACGGGATTTTTTATCTACTTCATTTTCTTATGTAAATTGTAATTTTGAGTTATATGAGTTAAAAATCTTTTTGGTGGATTCAATTTTGTCTGTTGGTAGAGCAATAATAATATCATCAACATATTTTTTATATAGTTGTAACGAAAAATGTAATTTTTCCAGACAATTTGTTTCAAGATCAATTATGACGATGTTAGATAGTATTGGAGCCAGAGGTGAGCCCATTGGTAACCCTGAGATTTGTTGGTAAATGTTATTTTGAAATGTCAAGAAAGTTGAGAACATGATGTATTCTATGGCTTTAATTATTTCGTTTAAAGGAAATGTTTTTGAAAATAGATTTGATCATTTCGAAGGCTTTGAATAACAAGTTGTAATGGGATGTTGGTATAGAGAGAAACAACATCCAACGAGACCAATTTGTAGTGGAGTGGAGTTGAGATGTTAGAAAGTGAATGTTTTAGTTGTAAACTATCTTTGACGTGTGAATTAGTCGTATTGATTAATTTAGAAAGTTTAGATTGTATAAATTCAGCTAGTTTATGTGTTGGACTATCTATTGATGATACTATTGGACGAAGTGGATAATGATTTTTATGATTTCTTGGCAGACAATAGAGACGAGATAGGTTGCAATTTTCAGCTTTCAAGTACTGTTGAATTTCCTTTGTCGGCTCGAGTAACTAAAAATTGAGGATTGTTTTTTAAGAATGAGGACGTATGTTTTATCATTTGATTAGTGTTGGAAAATGATGTTGGAATATTTATTTTGTTTAAGATTTTATCGAAACTGGTTCCAATTTCGATTTGTCTAGGTTTGTCGAGTAAAAAATCTAATTTGGACTCAAGTTCGAAGATTGATTTGTGGATATGAGTTTTTATGTTTGAGAGCTTGAGGTAAGAAAAAAAACTTTTCACTTAGACACAAGAATATGGAGATGTGTAGCGGAATATCAATGTTGGAGAGATTTATAAGCCATTCTTTCGTTTTATTTAATGTGATTGTCGAATTTATATTATTCAGAGGATCAGTGGAAAGATTATTATTTGTCTCCTGTTGTCTATTAGTAAGAGTTGAGTATAAGATGTTGTGATTTTGTGCTGTTTGATTTATGTTTTCATAATTTAGGTGATGTATATTGTTTTGGTTCAGACGTGTTTGTGATGATATTGTTCTTAAAAATTCGTCATGATTGAAAATGTGAAGATGAATGTTCTTGGTTCGTTGAAATCTAAGGTTTTGAAGTTTTTTTTTTTGTGTTTTTCATATGAGAGTTTCATATGAGAGTTTTCATATGAGAGCTATGAGAATTAACATAATAATACGAATATAAATATATTGCCGCTTACTTTTATGAATTATAATTTATTTGGCATAAGGACGGGTGTGAATAAACCGTAAACAATATTTTAGAAGATATATAAGTTGTAATTGAGATTTATTATTATATTTAAATTAACGTATAAACTAAAAAAATAAGCGATCAGAGTGTGCGATACATTTTTTTGTATACATTAATAACGCAGAGAATCAGGAGCTAAATAAGCATTGAAATCATCTAAAAGCCTCGCTCGTGCCGTCGGGTGACGTCACGCGCGAGTCGAGCTCAGATTGCTTTTTCCCTCGCAGCCTTCGTTTCGGCTTGGCCGCACATGAACGTGCTCAGCGTCCATGCATTGGTGTAGCTGCCGAAGGCGCGGTCGGGAAACTTCGATGGCGTTCGGCTCTTCCCGAAGACGTCCGAGCGTCGCTCGCTCACAGACACGCGCTATTATGATTATGTGATGGGCGCGCAGGGGACTAGAGAGGGGGTAACTTTTGCGCGCGATCTGGCTGCACTGATCACAAACGTGCGGTTACCACCACGGGTTAGTTCGACCCAGTGAAAAATCCGCTGCCCCTGATGGGGAACGAATAATAATCCATATTACCTTGTGATGAGTAATGGAATTTTTTTACATTACATTACATCAGTAATGTGAAAAAATTTCCATTACTCATTACATTACACTTTGTACTGTAAAAAATGTCCATCACCCATTACAATGTAATGTATAATGATGTTTGATCATTATACATTACATTATACATTATACATTACATCAATGAAAACGTTTTACATTACAAAATGCAATGTAATGAGTAATGGACCTTTTTTACAATACAAAATATAATTTAATGAGTAATGAACATTTTTTACACTACAAAATCCAATGTAATGAGAAACGGAAATTGTTTACATTACAACATATAATGTAATGAGTAATGGAAATTTTCAACATTACTGAATGTAACGTTATGGGTAATGAAATATTTTTTCATTATCCATTAAAAAAGTAATGAATAATGCATTACGTTTTTATTACTAATTTCCCGACCCTGTCCCAGCCCTCCTCCGTCTTTTTATTTGCGTGGAACCTAAACCAGCGTTACACTTCCTCTTCCCACGGTGTCAGGTCGTCGTCGATGCAGAGGTCCGTCCCCTGAGTCCTCTTTTTCGCTTCATGATTGCTTTTTTGATATCTAGAAATTCGACGGTGACGATCGATCTTTCCGGTATCCTTTGCATGCTCTCTATTTTTGGATCAACATCCAGGGTTCTCCGTTATTTAGTGTTCAATCCTTCGGCCCGTTACCCTTAATCTCTTCACTACTATATTCTTCTCCCTCCCCTTTTTTCCATTGTGCTCTCATCAACTCCCTCCTCGTCCATGGCGCTGAGTATAGGCGGAGGTAGCGTTCTCCTCTTCCCTCTCTTCTTTTCCTCGTCGGTTTCTTTTCATGTATCCGTTGTTCGTTGGTTCTCCGCAGGGAGTGTCTCACCCGGCCGCCTTCCCTTTTTCTTGATCCCTTGCAATTTCGCCTTACGACATTTGACCACCTCTCTCCCGAATATTTCTGTCCTCGTTACCCCCTCTTTTTGGCTTGGCTGGACGTCCTGCCATTCTTCGTTGTTGTTCACTTCCTGTCCATAGGGCGGTCGGTCTAGATTTGTCCTTTCCTCCGCCTCTTCGCGTCGTCTTTCGTATTTTTGTATTTTTTCCCTGACCTCGGCGACGGTTTTGTCGTATCGTAGTTTTTCTCGTTCCCATTGTTTCAGTTCCTGTCAGCTTCTCGTTTATTCTTGTTCCGTTTCCCCTGGCATATTGGCCGTTCGCGAGTCCTATACCATGGATACTGCTCATAAAATCTGAGAGATACGAAGCATCATGGTCAATTCGGAATCATGATGGTTTAAAGTAGACCTATCGAAACGTTTGATATAACAGCTGCAGTGGAAGGTCAAACGAAAGACGACATGTGTCCTGTCGCGTATGTTAAGGGTCAAGAAAAACGAGAATAGCTAAGCTGATATATTGAATATGAAAAATGATCTAATTTTTTAATCGTTGGATGTGAACTTTAAAGATATGGATGCCTTAAGTAAATTAGATGTAAGCTCGATTTTACGTTCTGAAAATCATGAAAACAATTTTGCATTACAAAATGTATTTGAAATCTTTAATTGATGGTCGAATCATAAAGATTCGTGCAAATAAAAAAAGATAACATTATGTCATTTTCTATTCTCCTCACCCTTCCTTCGTTACACCATCTGTTGTCGGATTTCACAATTGTATGAAATATTGCTTTCGAATGTAAAAAACATATTTTTTGTATGAAATTTGATAAAAAAATAAATAAATACAATCGCTCGATTATGTGCGAAGACATTCATCGGTAGATAATTGATAGATATATTTAACAGACGTTTGGTAGACGTCCGAAGACGTCTGCGAAACGTTGAAGAGGTTCGTGAGGAATTCAAGTGACCTTCGAAGACATTCGTGAGACCCTCAAGAGGCGTTCGTGAGACGTTAGAAAACGTTCGTGAGACCTTGAAGAGACCTTCGAAGATGTTCGCGAATCACTCGAAGATGTTGAATAGATGATCGAAGACGTTGCATAGATGCTCGAAGACGGCGGTTGGGTTTGTCCCAAAAACATACCCAAACATACACGCAGGCAAATCGCTCTATCTCTCTTCTACATGTATGCGATCAGAGCGCTCTATTTTCATTCTCTCTCTCTCATGCATACGTGTAATCCGCTCGCTTCGTAGCTCTCTCCAGCAATACGGGTCAACCAACTTGAACCCTCTCCCCTCTCAGGTGAGAGACGCTACATAATAAAAGAAATAAAATAAACAATATATTATGAAAATAAAGATACATAAAATGAAAATATATCAAGTAAAATGAAATTAAATAAGGATGAATTATCAATCAATAAAATTAAAAAAAAAATAATTTAGCCATATTTTTAGGTGATTCCTTCGTTTGTATTCAATTTCTTTGCAACTTCAAACTATAAAGACGGAACTACAAACGTTCTAGAAGCAGACGCAGCGTGTTTAGTTACTTACAAGGAACATCCCTCAGGTGACACCCTTCGATTTTGTTGAATTTTGGATATGTTATAAAGCAACGAAAAGTAAGCGATACGTTTTTTTTATCGACGGAAAAACGGTTCTAAGGGCTGAAACGCGCCCTCAGAAGTGGGGATATTATTCGTCGATAACGTTTTAATGGTACGAGATATTACAAAATTTCAAGTTGCAACAATGTTAATTTATTTGTGCACTATACATTGGAGATGAGAACGATAACGTTATCGACGAAAAACGAAAAACCCCTATTTTCGAGGGTTCGTTTCACCCCTTAAAACCGTTTTTCGGCCGAAAAAAAAATACGTATCGCTTACGTTTCGGTGCTTCATAACATATCCAAATTTAAACAAAATCGAAGGGTGCCACCTGAGGGATGTTCCTTGTTAGCCTACTATTAAGAACGAACATTTCCTTTTGAAAAAGTTGAAAATTTGTTTTCCGATGATTTCCGCGTTCGTAGTTAATTTCTCTGCAACTACAAACGATAAATACGGAACCAAAAACAACTAAGGTAGATGGCCCAGTAATCGTCACCTTAAGCAGATCGCTTGACTTTGCAAATTTATATAGATCAACTAGGAATGTGAGTAAAGTTATTTTAAGTCGTTCTTAATCAGTTTTTTTATTACAAAGAAGAAGGTCGTTGTGAAATTCCCGTGCCTCGTACAGTTTTCGAGAAAATATTTCGTAAAGGTTATTGTGCGTTATTGTGCGAGTTATCGTCATGCCGCCATGACAGTTGGTCTGGTAATCGCCATGGGAACGTCCCACTAATCGTCACATGCGTTCACACTGCTTTGAAGCCTTATATACCTTTGAAAAAAAAATTGTTTTATTTATATTGACTCAAATTATGTATAAACATGTCGAAAATAATATGCAAAAGTTATTTTAGGTGGACATTTTTTTAAGACATGTAGAAAAATCATTTTCTAACTTTAAATGCTCTTTTCATGCAGAAATGTTTTCACAATCGGGCGGACTCGTAGGTCCTGCATTTTTTGACCGATTGACTTCAAATTTCAACTATAACTTCCGAAATACATTTTATAGCGATGTACACGCGATTTTTACAGTCGTTTAACAATAGCGATTTTTTTAAACGAACAAAGGCCGTTGTTTCAGTCGAAAATGCGACATTCTCAAAAATCGTGCTAGATGTACAAAAATAAAAATTGTATAATCATCGTGTGTACTTCGGTAGCAAAACACATGTAAGATTACGGGGAAAAGAAAATTCTTCTGGGTGCACATGTGCGACTCCGACGAGTCCGCTCGTTGGAGGTACCTACAGATATATGAAATAAACCCTCCAAACCTCGTTTTGATTGCTATATGAGTATTTTTTTAATCCCAAAAAGCCTTGTTTTCCGACCATCCAAAGGTATATAAGGCATTGACTAATTATGCAAAGGTTCGTAGGACTCGTTGACTCGATTATGTCTGCATATAGAACGGCAGAATATTTTTTACGCACTCTGTCACAAACTTTATGATTTTTATTAAAACATTTGATAAAGAGTTTGAAACATAAATTTCTCTTCCATGGAACTTTATTGATTTAAAAAAAACGAATTATTGCCTATTACGTCAGAATTATTATTTTTATTTATTTGTAGTCATTATAAACAACGATTTTTTCATAAAATAATGTTTAACATTATTTCGATCGAGTGCTGTTCACCTGTGTTCAAGACATACCCAGTTATCGACATGGTCACGACCCAGTAATCGACAACATTTATTTATATGTATATCTTTTTACTATCGCGAATATGTGTATGACGATTACTAGTCCGTGGATCCTTCAGACAATGCTAATTACGGACGCAATATTTCTTTTCTCATTTTCTATAAACTAATATTCGATTCGTAACACTCTTTTGTTGCTAACATTGTCCCAGTTATCGACAGTCGTGGCGATTAATCGGCAGAGTGTTTATGTTGCTTAACCGGTAATCGTGATATATGAAAATTCGTTGAAATTAACATAAAATGATTTTTTTATGCTGAAAACAAAAGTAGAATCCTTGTTAATCACGTGAAGGAAAACTTACTACACGCAAGGCCACAGGCATTCTCAAACCACCCGAGATGTGGCATGGTTCACGTTAACCTCCTAATGAAGGATTCGGCCGAAATGACAGCTAGACGTCGTAGCAGAATATATTTAATTTGATTATTCTTTTATACGTATACTTACGGGTGTGAAAATGTAATACAACATACTTAATACCTCCTAGAAGCTAATATACCACAGGTCTGCACGAAGGACTGATTTTAATCTTAAAATACTTATTTAATGCGAATACATGACGATCACTAGGAACCTGACGGCCACTGGGCCGACCACCTTACTAACGTTTTAAGACGGCGGGCGTCATTTGTAGTTACCTTGTTCATTAACGACAAAGGAACATTTCCTTCTACAATTGCTGAAAAACTATTTTCAGGTGATTTGCTCGTTTATACACAACTTCTCATGATGCTGAAGCTGGCAGACAGACCTAGCAGACGCGCGCCGCCCGGACCCAGTACATTTTTATCGTGACTGTACGCGCTCGGGTCGTAGCGCAGCGAGGCAGCATAGGGCCGACCCCCACCACTTACCCGCAACCGTCACCGGGATGAATCATGAGTCGATCGTTTCGTCTATTCATAGAGATTAAGCATGTAAATCGACAAGTCGCAATTGTCATGCAAGTTGACGGCAGACGACTTTAAACAAAAATTTTGTTCGAGTACGGAGACCCGAATGGCGGATAACTTTTTTATTCTTAATTAACAAAAGCCGTCACCGGGATGAAACATAGGGGGATCGATTCGGCCAAGTATATAGAATAAGCACGTAAATAGAAAAAGTCGCTACTGTCATGCGTGTTAGCAGCAGACGCCCTTTTTGAGATTTTTCGTGCGAGTAAGGAGGCGCAATACGGAAATAACAAATTTTTTAATTAACTTAATAAAGTCGTCACCGGGATAAATCATAGGTCAATCGATTCGTCTTATTATAAGCAATAAGCAGCTGAATTTAAAAAGTAGCTGCTGTCATGCAGGTTGGCAGCAGACGAACTTTTGTGAATTTAATCGAGCGGCCAGCACGCCTCTTTTCGCGGAGAACTATTTATTTTTGTTAAAGAATAAATGCCGTCACCGGGATGAAACATAGCGGGATCGATTTGGCCAAGTATATAGAATAAGCACGAAAATATAAAAAGTCGCTACTGTGATGCGGGTTGGCAGCAGACGATCCTTTTTGAGATTTTTCGTGCGAGTAACCCGAGCGGAAATCTAAGCAGGTTGCCTGAGGATCCATCAGGGCCGGATCAGGGAACAATAAGGCGCCCTGATCAGGCACGCCTGATTTAAGCCAGGCAGGGGCCTGAGCAGGGATCAATACGGCGCCCTGATCAGGCACGCCTGATTTGCGCCGGATAGGAACCTTATCAGGCAGCAATAAGGCGCCCTGATCAGGCACGCATGATTTGCGCCGGATAGGAGCCTAATCAGGCATCGATAAGGCACCCTAGTCAGGCACGCCTGATTTGCGCCGGATAGAAGCCTTATCTCGCATGAAGCTCGTCACTCCGTATCCTCTCCTCTCTAGGACTAGACAGCGCCTCTGTTGGCGAAGCCTCACGAAATATTTTGACAGCTGCTCACGCAGTACACGACTACACTTTTTCAATTTGGTGCGAATCCTATCTGATTAGCCAACACATTGATACCGGCAGCCAGTCCCGTATTATATACCTAGAAGAAAGCGCAACAGCCACGCCGTAGCAACATCGACACATCTCGTTCGTTTCATCAATTTCTTCCGAAGAAAGGCAAGTCCGTCAATAAAGAGCAGTGCATACAAAATCTTAGGTAAGGTATATTTGCGACTATACTGTGGATTATCTACACATGAACAGTGATAATATATAAAATACGACTTGATGGGCGAAGACAATGCGGCGCAGCTTATCCTCACTTTGTCACTCTCGCACCTTTTGTATATATAGTGTAATATATTTCGTATCAAGAAAAAATGTTCAACGGTACAAACATACATATATGTACATAAATGTACTCACATAAATTTGCATGGGACCAGATGACGAGAAATAATTGCGCAAAGTGCATTTTGTACCGTTGAACATTTTTTTCTTGAACGACAAAAAAAGATTGAGCTACGCCACTACGAGGTACACCATTTTTAATCATTATTTAATTATTTAATTATCTTCAGAGGATATATGAATCGGAGCCTATATCTTTCAATTTTCCCTGGTCGAATTATCTATACTTATGATAAATATAGATATAGTCGACGGGGGAGCGGTGGCGCTCCCTAGATCCGACTGATATATGCTCTTAATGCAAAGATGTGATTTTTCTATGTATATTCACTAATTTTTCTATGTATTCAAAGTATTTCAGATGCAATCTTGACAGAGTATGATGGTACTCCCCACGCAGGTTCTATCAAAGAGAAACAAATTTCGGATGGGCTAGCGGCGGTCATAGACAGTGCGAAAGATTGGGACGGTCATCGCCAAAACCGGAAGAAAAACTAAACGATCAAGTCAAGTAAAATAAAAACTTAAACTGTAAAAAAATGTTTTCATACGTTTCATATTTTTAATAACGTTATTAAACTTGATAACGTGTAACTGCGATAATAATTTAATAAATGTTGATCTATTTTTAAACAAAAAAATAATCAAATGATTGAGCCAGATGACACGCATGTCTCAGGCTGGATGAGGCACCTGATCCGGGCCAGATAAGTTGCTGGAACCGAGCCAGATATAGTGCCTAATCCGAGCCTGGTGAGATGCCTAATTCGGGCCCGATGAGTTACTTGATCCGGGCCAGATAAAGTGCCTGATCCGAGCCGGATACGGTGCCTGACCCGGGCCTGATAGAAGCCTGATCCGAGCCAGATACGGTGCCTGACCCGGGCCAGATAAGTTGCTTGATCCGGTCCTGCGTTACATCCCTGATCAGGGCCGGACTAAATTTACCTGACCCGGCCCGGATTTGCTATTGTCGCAGCCTGATTCGGTCCGGATTTCACCCTGAACAAATTTCTGCTCGGGAAGGAGGCGCGATTGGCGAATAACAATTTTTTAATTAACTTAACAAAGTCGTCACCGGGATAAATTATAGGTCAATCGATTCGTCTTTTTATGAACAATAAGCAGCTGAATTTAAGAAGTAGCTGCTGTCATGCAGGTTGGCAGCAGACGACCATTTGTGAATTTAATCGTGCGGCCAGCACGACTCTTTTCGCGAATCACAATTTATTTTTGTTAATCAACAAACGCCGTCACCGGGATGAAACATAGGGGGATCGATTCGGACAATTATATAGAATAATCAGGAAAATATAAAAAGTCGCTACTGTCATGGGTGTTAGCAGCAGACGGCATTTTTGCGATTTTTCGTGCGAGTAAGGAGGCGCGTTTAACGAATAACAATTATTTAATTAAGTTAACAAAGTTGTCACCGGGATAAATCATAGGTCAATCGATTCGTCTCATTATAAACAATAAGCAACTGAATTAGAAAAGTAGCTGCTGCCATGCAGGTTGGCAGCAGACGACCTTTTGTGAATTTAGTCGAGCGGCCAGCACGACCCTTTTTGCGGCGAACTATTTATTTTTGTTAATGGACAAATGCCGTCACCGGAATGAAACATAGGGGGATCGATGTGGCCAAGTATATAGAATAAGCACGAAAATATAAAAAGTCGCTACTGTCATGCGGGTTGGCAGCAGACGACCCTTTTTGAGATTTTTCGTGCGAGTAAGGAGGCGCGATTCGCGAATAACAATTTTTTAAGTGACTTAACAAAGTCGTCACCGGGATAAATTATAGGTCAATCGAGTCGTCTTATTATAAACAATAAGCAGCTGAATTTAAGAAGTCGCTACTGTCATACAGGTTGGCAGCAGACGACCTTTTGTCAATTTAATCGTGCGGCCAGCACGACTCTTTTCGCGAAAACAATTTATTTTTGTTAATCAACAAATGCCGTCACCGGAATAAAACATAGAGGGATCGATTCGGACAATTATATAGAATGAGCACGAAAATATAAAAAGTCGCTACTGTCATGCGTGTTAGCAGCAGACGGCCTTTTTGAGATTTTTCGTGCCAATAAGCAGGCGCGATTCACGAATAACAATTTTTTAATTAACTTAACAAAGTCGTCACCGGGATGAATCATAGGTCAATCGATTCGTCTCATTATAAATAATAAGCAGCTGAATTGAAAAAGTAGCTGCTGCCATGCAGGTTGGCAGCAGACGACCTTTTGTGAATTTAGTCGTGCGGCCAGCACGACCCTTTTTGCGGCGAACTATTTATTTTTGTTAATTAACAAATGCCATCACCGGGATGAAACATAGGGGGATCGATTCGGCCAAGTATATCGAATAAGCACGTAAATATAGAAAGTCGCTACTGTCATGCGTGTTCGCAGCAGACGACCCATTTTGAGATTTTTCGTGCGAGTAAGGAAGCGCGATTCGCGAATAACAATTTTTTTATTAACTTAACAAAGTCGTCACCGGGATAAAGCATGGGTCAATGGATTCGTCTCGTTATAAACAATAATTAGGTGAATTAAAAAAGTAGCTGCTGTCATGCAGGTTGGCAGCAGACGACCTTATGTGAATTTAGTCGTGCGGCCGGTACGATTCTTTTCGCGAATAACAATTTATTTTTGTTAATCAGCAAATGCCGTCACCGGGATGGAACATAGGGGGATCGATTCGGCTAATTATATAGACTAAGCACATAAATAGCAAAAGTCGCTAATGTCATGCGTGTTAGCAGCAGACGGCTTTTTTCAAATTTTTCGAGCGAGTAAGAAGGCGCGATTCGCGAATAACAATTTTTTAATTAACTTAACAAAGTCGTCATCGGGATAAATCATAAGTCAATCGATTCGTCTCATTAGAAAACAAAAAGTAGCTGAATTAAAAAAGTAGCTGCTGTCATGCAGGTTGGTAGCAGACGACCCTTTGTGAATGTAGTCGTGCGGCCAGCACAACCCTATTCGCGGAGAACTATTTATTTTTGTTAATCAACAAAAGCCGTCACCGGGATGAAACATAGGGGGATCGATTCGGCCAAGTATATAGAATAAGCACGTAAATATAAAAAGTCGCTACTGTCATGGGGGTTGGCAGCAGACGACCCTTTTTGAGATTTTTCGTGCGAGTACGGAAGCGCGTTTCGCGAATAACAATTGTTTAATTAACTTAACAAAGTCTTAGACCCTATTCGTTGAAAACTATTTATTTTTGTTAATAAACAAATGCCGTCACCGGGATGAAACATAGGGGGATCGATTCGGCTAAGTATATAGAATAAGCACATAAAAAGCAAAAGTCGCTACTGTCATGCGTGTTAGCAGCAGACGGCCTTTTTTGAGATTTTTCGTGCGAGTAAAGGTGCGACCCCACGCAGACGCTCGACGCTGGTTTGTGGCGTCATATCGGGTCACGCGACAAGTAGCGACAATGCTGAAACTATTTGAGCTTTGTCGCTGCGACAGGAGAGCGTCCAAATTTACAAACAATAAGTGACAAGTGATATTTCGAGTGCAATTTTTGGAAAAAAATTTTGTTTAGACTATGGAGTCTCACGAAGTAAGCATCTCAAATTATTTAATTAATTAGTCAATAATAACAATATAGAATTGAAACGATATTTTTTTCATTTCTATCATACAGAGTGTATCTTTGAAACACCCTAACCTCATTTTCTGTAAGCAGCCATCTTGTCGCTACAGTTTGGAGCCGCGGGGGAAATTCGAAATAGGGTCACGTGACCCGATATGACGCCACAAACCAGCGTCGAGCGTCTGCGTGGGGTCGCACCTTAAGGAGGCGCGATTCGCGAATAACAATTTTTTAATTAACTTAACAAAGTCGTCACCGGGATAAATCATAGGTCAATCGATTCGTCTCATTATAAACAATAAGTAGCTGATTTGAAAAAGTAGCTCCTATCATGCAAGTTGGCAGCAAACGACCTTTTGTAAATTTAGTCGTGCGAGTAACTGCTGTCATGCAGATTGGCAGCAGACGACCTTTTGTGAATTTAATCGTGCGGCGAGCACTCCCCTTTTCGCGGAGGATTATCTATTTTTGTTAATCAACAAATGTCATCACCGGGATGGAACATAGGGGGATCGATTCGGCCAATTATATAGAATAAGCACGTAAATAGAACAAGTCGCTACTGTCATGCGTGTTAGCCGCAGCCGGCCTTTTTACAGATTTTTCGTGTGAGTGAGGAGGCGCGATTCGCGGATAACAGTTTTTTAATTAACTTAACAAAGTCGTCACCGAGATAAATCATAGGTCAATCGATTCGTCTTATTATAAACAATCGATTCGTCAACCGATTTGTCTTATTATAAACAATAAGCAGCATGAATTTTATCGTGCCGGTAACGCGACCCCATTCGCGATGAATTAAGATCAACATATTGTTTTTGTGAATACAAAATTGTTGAATGCAATGTTACTCACTCATCAACGTTGCAAGTAATCTCTTAATACAACAGTTTCGACAGTAGCTCACTTATGACGTTCACTGCACACGCATATTTGATAAAAAAAAACGTATGATATGCGATAAGTTATTGTATCCTCGAACTAAGCACGACAAGAAACAGCATGTTTTCACGAAGCATTCGATGAAGAAAGACAAGACTACCTTCCATCACAACGGGCAGCAAGTCGCTATGACTGGTTCAACTGCGTTGTTACTATTAACAGAAACCATTATTTCTCTTATGACTCTATCCCTACCTCTGCAAACGAACATTTTCTACGTCGTATACATTGTCTTTATACCAGAAAGAACCCAATCATAAACTTTTCTCGTAGGCGACTATATTCCGAGAAAACGTCGCAATATTTTGGGAGAAATGACAGGATATAGATTGGGATTTTTTTTATCCAACCGGCCGGTTGTTTTTCAGTGGCTTGGATAAAAAAGGTGGTGTGTGTTTCGATGTTTGCTCAGAATATAATCCGCCTATGAGGTATAATCTGGACCGTAAGGTACATCGATATAAGACTGCGTGTTCCGCTGTGACGGTTAATCATTTATACATTTATGGTCGGTGGGCCATAAATGTAAAGGGCGTATGGTCCATGCCCGAGGTTCAAAAACGTGAAAACCGAGAAAGGCTGCTCCGTTACGTTTTTTTTCCGTGCGTATATACTGCTAATCTGACTATACCCATAGCCGGAAAATAATGTAGACAATGTTCATTTGCAATCGCGGGGGTAGCGAAATAAGGGCGAGAAAAGTGTCTGTTAATGGTAAAGAAATCGTCGCACCAGCCATAGATGCGACTTGCTGCGCGTTATTATATAACATAGCTTTGTCTACTATGTTTGAACGCTTCGGTGAAACCATGCCGTTTCTTTTCGTATTTTTATTAACAACGCAAAACCGTATCGCAATATTATGAATTTTGGTAAACGTTTTATATTGTGATAAAGTGGAATGCATTAGTGAGCTACTATCGAAACTGTTGTATCAATGGATTACATTCGACGCTGCCAAGTGAGTATCATTCTAACGAACCGTACTTCTTCTTAAATCGAGTAAATTGGTGTTAATTTATATTAATTCAATAATTGGGCGAAGCGAGAATTCTCAATGATGTCGTGCACTTGCAATATTCTCTCTCGAAGTTCTTCAAGACATTATCTCGAAGAAAATGAGCGTTTGAGATTAGGTTTTTTAATGGATCTTCACTCAAAATAAAATAACGAAGAGCTTCAACCCTGACCCCGAAGGTGCAGAAGCATGATACGAAAATGAACATAAATTAATTAACAAAAAAAAAATCAATCCGCATAACGGGCCACTCTACTCGCACGAAATATCTCATAAAAGGTTGTCCGCTGCCATCACGCACAGCATTAGTGACTTGTACTATTCACAAAGTTATTCTTTACGAATAGACAAATCCATCGATCTACGATTTACGACGATGATGACTTCGCTTAATTAATTAATAAATTGTTATTCGCAAAGGAAGACTCTCTATTCGCATGAGAAATCTGATAATAGGTCGTCCGCTGCCAATCTGCATGACAGCAGCTACTTTTTGAACTTAGCTGCATATCAGTTATAATGAGATGAATCGATTGACGTATGATTTATCTCGGTGACGACTTTGTTAAGTTATTAAAAAAATTGTTATTCACGAATCGCGCCTCCTTACTCGCACGAAAAATTTCACAAAAGGCCGTCTGCTGCGAACCCGCATGACAGTAGCGAGTTTGTATATTTTCATGCTTATTCTATATAATTGGCCGAATCGATCCCCCTATGTTTCATCCCGGTGATGGCATTTGTTGATTAACGAAAATAAATTGTTATTCGCGAAAAGAGTCGTGCTGGCCGCACGATTAAATTCAAAAAGTAGCTGCTGCCATGCAGGTTGGCAGCAGCTACTTTTTCAATTCAGCTGCTTATTGTTTATAATGAGACGAATCAATTGTCCTATGATTTATCGCGGCGACGACTTTGTTAAGTTAATTAAAAAATTGTTATTCCTGCATCGCGCCTGCTTACTCGCAGGAAAAATCTCAAAAAAGGCCGTCTGCTGCTAACACGCATGACAGTAGCGACTTTTGCTATTTATGTGCATATTCTATATAATTAGCCGAATCGATTCGCCTATGTTTCATCCCGGTGACGGCATTTATTGATTAACAAAAATAAATAGTTCTCCGCGAAAAGGGTCGTGCTGGCCGCACGACTAAATCGACAAAAGGTCGTCTGCTGTCTACCTGCGTGACAGCAGCTACTTCTTCAATTCAGCTGCTCATTGTTTAGAATGGAACGAATCGATTGACCGATGATTTATCCCGGTGACGACTTTGTTAAGTTAATTAAAAATTGTTATTCGCAAATCGCGCCTCCTTATTCGCACGAAAAATCTCAAAAAGGGTCGTCTGCTGCCAACCCGCATCACATTAGTGACTTTTTATATTTACGTGCTTATTCTATGTACTTGGCCGAATCGATCCCCCTATGTTTCATCTCGGTGACGGCATTTGTTGCTTAACAAAAATAAATAGTTCTCCGCGAAAAGGGTCGTGCTGGCCGCACGACTAAATTCACAAAAGTTCGTCTTCTGCCAACCTGCATGACAGCAGCTACTTTTTCAATCCAGCTGCTTATTGTTTATAATGAGACGAATCGATTGACCTATGATTTATCCCTGTGACGACTTCGTTAAGTTAATAAAAAAATTGATATTCGCGAATCGCGCCTCCTTACTCGCACGAAAAATCTTTAAAAAGGCCGTCTGCTGCGAACCCGCATGACAGTAGCAGCTTTTTATATTTTCGTGCTTATTCTATATAATTGGCCGAATCGATCCCCTTATGTTCCATCCCGGTGATGGCATTTGTTGATTACCAAAAATAAATTGTTATCCGCGAAAAGAGTCGTGCTAGCCACACGATTAAATTCACAAAAGGTCGTCTGCTGCCAACCTGCATGACAGCAGCTACTTTTTAAATTCAGCTCTTATTTTTCATAATAAGACGAATCGATTGACCTATGATTTATCCCGGTGACGACTTTGTTAAGTTAATTCAAAAACTGTTATTTGCGAATCGCGCCTCCTTACTCGCACGAAAAATCTTTAAAAAGGCCGTCTGCTGCGAACCCGCATGACAGTAGCAGCTTTTTATATTTTCGTGCTTATTCTATATAATTGGCCGAATCGATCCCCTTATGTTCCATCCCGGTGATGGCATTTGTTGATTACCAAAAATAAATTGTTATCCGCGAAAAGAGTCGTGCTAGCCACACGATTAAATTCACAAAAGGTCGTCTGCTGCCAACCTGCATGACAGCAGCTACTTTTTAAATTCAGCTCTTATTTTTCATAATAAGACGAATCGATTGACCTATGATTTATCCCGGTGACGACTTTGTTAAGTTAATTCAAAAACTGTTATTTGCGAATCGCGCCTCCTTACTCGCACGAAAAATCTCAAGAAGGATCGTCTGCTGCCAAACCGCATAACAGTAGCGACTTTTTCATATTTTCGTGCTTATTCTATATACTTGGCCGAATCGATCCCCCTATGTTTCATCCAGGTGACGGCATTTGTTTATTTACAAAAATAAATAGTTCTCCGCAAAAAGAGTCGTGCTAGCCGCACGATTAAATTCACACGAGGTTGTCCGCTGCCAACCTGCATGACAGCAGCTACTTTTTAAATTCAGCTGCTTATTGTTTATAATAAGACGAATTGATTGACCCATGATTTATCCCGGTGACGACTTTGTTGAGTGAATTAAAAAATTGTTGTCTGCTGCTAACACGCATGACAGTAGCGACTTTTTCTATTTACGTACTTATTCTATATACTTGGCCGAATCGATCCCCCCAAGTTTCATCCCGGTAACGGCTTTTGTTAATTAAGAATACAAAAAGTTATCCGCCATTCAGGTCTCCGTGCTCGAACAAAATTTTTGTTTAAAGTCGTCTGCCGTCAACACGCATGACAATTGCGACTTGACGATTTGCATACTTAATCTATATGAATAGACGAAACGATCGACTCATGATTCATCCCGATGACGGTTGTTGTTAAGCAAAAAAAAAACATTATTTCCGCCAGACGGATATATTCGGCTCATTCGCGAGCGGGTAAGTGGTGGGGGTAGGCCTCATGCTGCCTCCCTCAGTGCAGCCAGATCGCGCGTAAAAGTTACCCCCTCTCTAGGCTCTTACGCGCCCATCGGACAATCATAATAGCACGTGTCCGTGAGCGAGCGACGCTCGGACATCTTCGGCAAGAGCCGAGCGGGGTCGAAGTTTCCCGACCGCGCCTTCGGCAGCTACACCAACACATCGAGGCTGAGCATGTACAAGTGCGGCCAAGCCGAAACGAAGGCTTCGAGGGAAAAAGCAATCTGAGCACGACTCGCGTGTGACGTCACCCGACGGCACGCGCGAGGCTTTTAGATTTCAATGCTTATTTAGCGCTTGATTCTCTGCTTTATTAATGTATACAAAAAATGTATCGCGCATTCTGATCGCTTATTTTTATAGTTTATACGTAAATTTAAATATAATAATAAATGTAAGTTACAACTTATTTATCTTCTAAAAAATTGTTTACGCTTTACTCACACCCGTCCTTACGCCAAATAAATTATAATTCATAAAAGTAAGCGGAAATGTATTTATATTCGTGTTATTATATTAATTCTCATACTTTCATCAAGCGATAAAATTATGAGATGGCATTATCCCCAAAAACAAGCCAATCATCCATCCGGCCGTGAATCGTAAGTACCAGAAAGTGCACATATTCTACAAGCGATCAGATGGTCCCGTTAGTAGCGTTCCTGGCGTCGGTCGCAAGGGCCCCTAGTGCAAATTTGTCTCCAAATTTTTCATAATTTCTCATATTTTAGTCATATTTGAGATTTTCGGAGGAAAAATGATTTAAAAAAGATTCAAGTACTGGTCTATTTCCCAAAAAAAACATTTTTTTTTACTTAAAATTCCTGATTTCTCATTTTTTTCCTCGGAAATTTATCTTTTTCCTATGACTTGAGGCTGCGGAGATATTCGGAGAAAAGTTAACGATGAAAAGAAATGAGATTTTCTTAAAAAAAACTTATTATTTTTTTCCGGAACTTTTTCTTTTTCCTATTGAGTGAACGGCTGCGGCGATATTCGGAGAAAAGTTATAGATGAAAAAAATGAGATTTTCGTAAAAAAAACTTATTACATTTTTTATCCCTCATAATTCTAAGAAATAATAAATTTCCGAAATGTTTGCAAACATTATTTTCCTTAAGGGGTAATACCACTGTACCGGCCTGCCACGACGCGTTTTAGACGAATAATACTTGGGGTAATTATTAACCATATATTGAAGTATATTGCAAACAAATTTTATGGGAAAATATTACAAAATGGCGAAACTGCAGCAAATTCTTCCGAGGCATGTTGAACTTAAGGTGCTCTGCGGCACGCAGTATAACTTGTGCCAATTTTAATCTGGATAAAATAATTTTTTTTTAAATTAAATCTAGATGAGTGTAGCTAGTCAACCACGTAGGGGATTTTAGAAATATTGATTTTTGAGGAATTGCCGAGTATTTGACTAAAAATGTTCAATTTTTTTTAAGACAGTTATTTGTTAATAAATATTGTTTCAATTAACTTATCGAAAATTCCCTACGTGGTTCAGTAGCTACACTCATGTAGACTTAATAAAACAAAATTCTTTTTTTTAGATTAAAATTGGCACAGTTATCTGCGTGCCGCAGAGGTTGGACATGCTTCGGAAGAATTGCTACAGTGTCGCCATTTTGTAATATTTTCGGATAAAAAATTATAGCAATATACTTAAATATATGCTCAATAAATACCGCAAGTATTATTTGCTTATCACATTTTCTTCCGCCAAAAAAAAATAACAAAAAATACGCTTCCTGTAAGGCCATTACAGTGGTGTTACCCCTTAAAGTCTTCATTTAATTTCCGAGATTTTCCCGTGATCATAAGTAAAATGATGAAATATTTGGAAAAATTCGGAGAAACTCGGATGTTTGCGTAAAAATAATTGTCCGCAAAACACCGAATCCTTCATATTTGTTCCAATTCATAGAAAAATTCGGAAAAATTTTCCGGAAAAAATCGGAGTTATTCAGAAAAAAATTGCACAAGGGGCGCGGATCGTTCCCCGCGCTGAGTGCTTTTTAAAATTTATTATTACTATTAATTCTTATTTGATTAGTTATTTTAATTAGTTATCGTTATTATTTTAATTAGTTATCTTTTAGTGTTGAAAAATTTATCGGGCACTCTGATCGCTTATTTTATTAGTGTGTACGTTAATTTAAATATAATAATAAATCTAAATTACAACTTATTTATCTTCTAAAAAATTGTTTGCGCTTTACTCACACCCGTCCCTAGGCCAAATAAATTGTAATTCATAAAAGTAAGCGGAAATATATTTATATTCGTATTATTATATTCATTCTCATATACTTTCATCAAGCGACAAAAGCATTATCATAATGCTTTATCGCTTGATGAAAGTATATGAGCGGAAATATATTAGGGATCGATAAGGGATGTGGATTGGAGAAAATGGTGGAAAATGTAAAAAGCGGTAATCCCTGTACATGAAAGCTACAATTAGCGAAATGTTCGCCGTAGCAGATACAATAAAAAAAATAATAATGATAACTCATAAAAATAACTAATCAAATAAGAATTAATAGTAATAATAATTTAAAAAAAAACACTGAGCGCGCTGAACGATGCCGCGCCTCTGCGGACCGAAGCCAGGTACGCTACCAATGGGACCATCTCATCGCTTGTGGAATATGTGCACTTTCTGGTACTTACGGTTCGCGGCCGGATACATTATGATAATGCTTTATCGCTTGATGAACGTATATGAGAATGAATACAATAATACGAATATAAATATATTTCCGCGCACTTTTATGAATTACAATTTATTTGGCATAGGGACGGGTGTAAGTAAAGCGCAAACAATTTTTTAGAAGATAAATAAGTTGTAGTTTAGATTTATTATTATATTTAAATCAATGTACAAACTAATAAAATAAGCGGTCAGAGTGCGCGATAAATTTTTCGACACGAAACGATAACCAATTAAAATAATAATGATAACTAATAAAAATAACTAACCAAATAAGAATTAATAGTAACAATAATTAAAAAAAAAGCACTGAGCGCCGGGAACGAACCCGCGCCCCTAGTGCAGTTTTTTTCCGAAAAACTCCGATTTTTTCCGGAAAATTCTTCCGAATTTTTCTATGAATTGGAACAAATATTTTTACGCAAACATCCCAGTTTCTCCGAATTGCTCCAAACTTTTTCGAATTTTCCCGAATATTTAATCATTTTAATTAGGGGGCGTCCATTAATTACGTGAGGCGTTTAGGGCGGTCGAGCGAAATCTCACCCAATCTCACGTATGGGAGAGGGGGGCTTCGGCAAATATCACATAATTTTAGTAATTTTAGTAATCACATCATTTTTATCACGTAGGGAGAGTCTCCCTACTACTTGACATGGTGGAGTAAATGGTACTACAACCGCAGTTACTTCTACTACAATTTATTTTCCATGAACGTATGCATTTTGAAAAATCTCACGTGAGATTGGGGCGGGGGGGAGGGGGTCGAGCAAAATCTCACGAAATCTCACCAGGGGGAGAGGAGGGGTCGAAAAATCGCCAAAATCACCTCACGTAATTAATGGATGCCCTCTTATGATCACGGTAAAATCTCGGAAATTAAATGAAGACTTTAAGGGGTAACATCACTGTAACGGCCTTACAGGAAGCGTATTTTTTGATATTTTTTTTAGCGAAAGAAAATGTGATAAACAAATAATGGTTGCGGTATTTATTGAGCATATATTTAAGTATATTGCTATAAATTTTTATTCGAAAATATTACAAAATGGCGACACTGCAGCAATTCTTCCGAAGCATGTCGAACCTCTGCGGCACGCAGTATAACTGTGCCAATTGTAATCTAAAAAAAAGAATTTATTTTTATTAAGTCTACATGAGTGTAGCTACTGAACCATGTAGGGAATTTTCGATAAATGCATTTGAACCATATTTATTAACAAATAACTGTCGTAAAAAAAAATTGAACATCTTTAGTTACATACTCCGCAATTACTCAAACATCAATATTTCTAAAATCCCCTACGTGGTTCACCAGCTACGCTCATCTACATTTAATTTAAAAAAAATTTATCCAGATTAAAATTGGCACAAAATTGGCACAAAATTGGCGTGCCGCAGAGCACCTTGAGTTCAACATGCCTCGGAAGAATTTGTTGCAGTGTCGCTATTTTGTAATATTTTCCCAAAACATTTTTTGGAAATTTACAGTGGTGTTACCCCTTAAGGAAAATATTGTTTGCAAAAATTTTGGAAATCCTTTATTTCTCAGAATTATGAGGGATCAAAAAATGTAAAAAGTTTTTTTTTACGAACATCTCATTTTTTTTCATTAAAAAATTTCTCCGAATATCTCCGCAGCCGTTCACTCAGGTAATAGGAAAAAGGGAAATTTCCGGAAAAAAATAACAATAATAAGTTTTTTTACGAAAATCTCATTTCTTTTCATCTTTAACTTTTCTCCCAATATCTCCGCAGCATCAGGTCATAGGAAAAAGAGAAATATCCGCGGAAAAAAATATAAAATCATGAATTTTCAGTAAAAAAAATGTGTTTTTAGGAAATTTTTTTCTCCGAAAATCTGAAATATGAGAAATCATGAAAAATTTGGAGAGAAATTTGCACTAGGGGCCCCCGCGGACCGAAGCCAGGAACGCTACCAACGGGTCCATCTCATAGCTTGTAGAATATGTGCACTTTCTGGTATTTATGATTCGCGGCCGGATGGATGATTGGCTTGTTTTTGGGGATAATGCTTTATCGCTTGATGAAAGTATGAGAATTAATATAATAATACGAATATAAATATATTTCCGCTTACTTTTATGAATTATAATTTATTGGGCATAAGGACGGGTGTGAGTAAAGCGTAAATGATTTTTTACAAGATAAGTAAGTTGTAATATAGATTTACAGTAGAACCTCGATTATCCGAACCAATTCGGACCGAGACTAGTTCGGATAATCGAAACGTGGGTTTTTTGGGAGGAGATCATAAACAACATCGTTGTACATAAAAACAGTACATACTGTGACGTTGCGTCACAAGGGAGATAAAGAAAAAGCCCTCGTGACCACGCTCGGGCTTGGTCTCCGCCACGCACCTTTATTCGGAAAAATTTCATTGTTAATTTTAAGATATTTTTAAGAATTTCTTTATATAGAAGCTGCGACACAATCCCCCCCCCCCCCCCGCCGCCCCGTCCTTCCCGCGCCGACTTATCACGATCGCGACGCGACCACGCGGACTGTCGACTGGGGCCACGTCGGCCCGGCCATCGACTACGAGATCCAGCAACGCCATCTCCCGACGACGCGGACAGTGGACTGGCCGGCCGAGGGCATCCAGCTGCCATCTCCCGAGTCTCCGGCAGCTCCATAAACTTAGCCGCCGACTATGGAAATATCGAATTTTTTTCGACGCCAATCGATTGTTAGTCGTTTGTTAGTGTTTGTTAGACAAAACCCAGCGTTTGTTAGACTTTATTTATTGAATAAAACGAAAAAAAAAGATGTATGCCAAAGTTAGCCCCAGAAAATAGTTTTCTGGTGAATTCGAACTTTTCTTCGTAACCAATCGATTGTTAGTCGTTTGTTAGTGATTGCTAGTAACTTTATATCGTTTGTTAGAACTCAATTATTATTAAAATTAATGAAAAACTTTTCGGCCCTAGAGCGCGCTGCAAGCCAAGTGAAGATGGCGGCATCGTCGCGACAGCTGCTTCCGGCTGTCCACATGTGACTCGTCAATTTCAGCAAAACGTTGATTCTGGTGATTCTATTAGATTGTTAGACGATCACTAGGGATTGGTAGTTCATTTTCATCGTTAGTTAGAGCTCCATTTTTATTTAATCGCCGAAAAACGTTTCGGTGCGAGAGCGCGCTGCATGTCGCGAAGGTTGGCAGCATCGCCGCGACAGCTGCTTCCGGCTTTGCACATGTAACTCGTCAATTTCAGCAAAACGTTGATTCTTGTCATTCTATTCGATTGTTAGACGGTTGCTAGTGATTGCTAGTTCGTTTTCATCGTTTGTTAGAGCTCCATTTTTATTTAATCGCTGAAAAACTTTTCGGCGCGAGAGCGCGCTGCATGTCGCTAAAGTTGGCAGCATCGCTGCGATAGCTGCTTCCGGCTTTGCACATGTAACTCGTCAATTTCAGCAAAACGTTGATTCTTGTCATTCTATTCGATTGTTAGACGAATGCTAGTGTTTGTTAGTTAACTTTCATCGTTTGTTAGATCTCCATTTTTATACAATCGCCGAAAAACCTTTCGCCGCGAGAGCGCGCTGCTTGTCGCGAAGGTTGGCAGCATCGTCGCGACAGCTGCTTCCGGCTTTGCACATGTATCTCGTCAATTTCAGCAAAACGTTGATTCTTGTCATTCTATTAGATTGTTAGACGATCGCTAGTGATTGATAGTTAATTTTCATCGATTGTTAGATCTCCATTTTTATTTAATCGCCGAAAAACTTTTCGGCGCGAGAGCGCGCTGCTTGTCACGAAGGTTGGCAGCATCGCCGCGGCAGCTGTTACGACTTTGCACACGTATCTCGTCAATTTCAGCAAAACGTTGATTCTTGTCATTATATTAGATTGTTAGACGATCGCTAGTGATTGTTAGTTAACTTTCATCGTTTGTTAGAGCTCCATTTATATTTAATCGCTGAAAAACTTTTCGGCGCTAGAGCGCTCTGCCTATCGCGAAGGTTGGCAGCATCGTCGCGACAGCTGCTTCCGGCTTTGCACATGTAACTCGTCAATTTCAGCAAAACGTTGATTCTTGTCATTCGATTAGATTGTTAGACGAATGCTAGTGGTTGTTAGTTAATTTTCATCGTTCGTTAGATCTCCATTTTTATATAATCGCCGAAGAACCTTTCGGCGCGAGAGCGCGCTGCTTGTCGCGAAGGTTTGCAGCATCGTCGCGACAGCTGCTTCCGGCTTTGCACATGTAACGCGTCAATTTCAGCAAAACGTTGATTCTTGGCATTCTATTAGATTGTTAGACGATCGCTAATGATTGTTAGTTCGTTTTCATCGTTTGTTAGAGCTCCATTTTTATTTAATAGCTGAAAAACTTTTCGGCGCGAGAGCGCGCTGCATGTCGCGAAGGTTGGCAGCATCGCCGCGACAGATGCTTACGAATTTGCACATGTATCTCGTCAATTTCAGCAAAACGTTGATTCTTGTCATTCTATTAGATTGTTAGACGATCGCTAGTGATTGTTAGTTAACTTTCATCGTTTGTTAGTGCTCCATTTATATTTAATCGCTGAAAAACTTTTCGGCTCTAGAGCGCGCTGCTTGTCGCGAAGGTTGGCAGCATCGTCGCGACAGCTGCTTCCGGCTTTGCACATGTAACTCGTCAATTTCAGCAAAACGTTGATTCTTGGCCTTCTATTAGATTGTTAGACGATCGCTAGTGAGTGTTAGTTAATTTTCATCGTTTGTTAGATCTCCATTTTTATTTAATCGCCAAAAACTTTTCGGCGCTAGAGCGCGCTGCTTGTCGCGCAGGTTGGCAGCATCGCCGCGACAGCTGCTTACGGCTTTGCACATGTAACTCGTCAATTTCAGCGAAATGTTGATTCTTGTCATTCGATTCGATTGTTAGACGATCGCTAGTGATTGTTAGTTAACTTTCATCGTTTGTTAGAGCTCCATTTATATTTAATCGCTGAAAAACTTTTCGGCGCTAGAGCGCGCTGCTTATCGCGAAGGTTGGCAGCATCGTCGCGACAGCTGCTTCCGGCTTTGCACATGTAACTCGTCAATTTCAGCAAAACGTTGATTCTTGTCATTCGATTAGATTGTTAGACGAATGCTAGAGGTTGTTAGTTAATTTTCATCGTTTGTTAGATCTCTATTTTTATATAATCGCCGAAAAACCTTTCGGCGCGAGAGCGCGCTGCTTGTCGCAAAGGTTGGCAGCATCGTCGCGACAGCTGCTTCCGGCTTTGCACATGTATCTCGTCAATTTCAGCAAAACGTTGATTCTTGTCATTCTATTAGATTGTTCGACGATCGCTAGTGATTGTTAGTTTATTTTCATCGTTTGTTAGAGCTCCATTTTTATTTAATCGCCGAAAAACTTTTCGGCGCGAGAGCGCGCTGCATGTCGCGAAGGTTGGCAGCATCGCCGCGGCAGCTGCTTACGACTTTGTACATGTATCTCGTCAATTTCAGCAAAACGTTGATTCTTGTCATTCTATTAGATTGTTCGACGATCGCTAGTGATTGTTAGTTAACTTTCATCGTTTGTGAGAGCTCCATTTGTATTTAATCGCCGAAAAACCTTTCGGCGCGAGAGCGCGCTGCATGTCACGAAGGTTGGCAGCATCGTCGCGACAGCTGCTTCCGGCTTTGCACATGTAACTCGTCAATTTCAGCAAAACGTTGATTCTTGTCATTCTATTCGATTGTTAGACGAATGCTAGTGTTTGTTAGTTAACTTTCATCGTTTGTTAGATCTCCATTTTTATACAATCGCCGAAAAACCTTTCGGCGCGAGAGCGCGCTGCTTGTCGCGAAGGTTGGCAGCATCGTCGCGACAGCTGCTTCCGGCTTTGCACATGTATCTCGTCAATTTCAGCAAAACGTTGATTCTTGTCATTCTATTAGATTGTTAGACGATCGCTAGTGATTGATAGTTAATTTTCATCGATTGTTAGATCTCCATTTTTATTTAATCGCCGAAAAACTTTTCGGCGCGAGAGCGCGCTGCTTGTCACGAAGGTTGGCAGCATCGCCGCGGCAGCTGTTACGACTTTGCACACGTATCTCGTCAATTTCAGCTAAACGTTGATTCTTGTCATTATATTAGATTGTTAGACGATCGCTAGTGATTGTTAGTTAACTTTCATCGTTTGTTAGAGCTCCATTTATATTTAATCGCTGAAAACTTTTCGGCGCTAGAGCGCGCTGCTTGTCACGAAGGTTGGCAGCATCGTCGCGACAGCTGCTTACGAATTTGCACATGTATCTCGTCAATTTCAGCAAAACGTTGATTCTTGTCATTCTATTAGATTGTTAGACGATCGCTAGTGATTGTTAGTTAACTTTCATCGTTTGTTAGAGCTCCATTTATATTTAATCGCTGAAAAACTTTTCGGCGCTAGAGCGCGCTGCTTGTCGCGAAGGTTGGCAGCATCGTCGCGACAGCTGCTTCCGGCTTTGCACATATAACGCGTCAATTTCAGCAAAACGTTGATTCTTGGCATTCTATTCGATTGTTAGACGATCGCTAGTGAGTGTTAGTTAATTTTCATCGCTTGTTAGATCTCCATTTTTATTTAATCGCCAAAAACTCTTCGGCGCTAGAGCGCGCTGCTTGTCGCGAAGGTTGGCAGCATCGCCGCGACAGCTGCTGACGGCTTTGCACATGTAACTCGTCAATTTCAGCGAAACGTTGATTCTTGTCATTCGATTCGATTGTTAGACGATCGCTAGTGATTGTTAGTTAACTTTCATCGTTTGTTAGAGCTCCATTTATATTTAATCGCTGAAAAACTTTTCGGCGCTAGAGCGCGCTGCCTATCGCGAAGGTTGGCAGCATCGTCGCGACAGCTGCTTCCGGCTTTGCACATGTAACTCGTCAATTTCAGCAAAACGTTGATTCTTGTCATTCGATTAGATTGTTAGACGAATGCTAGTGGTTGTTAGTTAATTTTCATCGTTCGTTAGATCTCCATTTTTATATAATCGCCGAAGAACCTTTCGGCGCGAGAGCGCGCTGCTTGTCGCGAAGGTTTGCAGCATCGTCGCGACAGCTGCTTCCGGCTTTGCACATGTAACGCGTCAATTTCAGCAAAACGTTGATTCTTGGCATTCTATTAGATTGTTAGACGATCGCTAATGATTGTTAGTTCGTTTTCATCGTTTGTTAGAGCTCCATTTTTATTTAATAGCTGAAAAACTTTTCGGCGCGAGAGCGCGCTGCATGTCGCGAAGGTTGGCAGCATCGCCGCGACAGATGCTTACGAATTTGCACATGTATCTCGTCAATTTCAGCAAAACGTTGATTCTTGTCATTCTATTAGATTGTTAGACGATCGCTAGTGATTGTTAGTTAACTTTCATCGTTTGTTAGTGCTCCATTTATATTTAATCGCTGAAAAACTTTTCGGCTCTAGAGCGCGCTGCTTGTCGCGAAGGTTGGCAGCATCGTCGCGACAGCTGCTTCCGGCTTTGCACATGTAACTCGTCAATTTCAGCAAAACGTTGATTCTTGGCCTTCTATTAGATTGTTAGACGATCGCTAGTGAGTGTTAGTTAATTTTCATCGTTTGTTAGATCTCCATTTTTATTTAATCGCCAAAAACTTTTCGGCGCTAGAGCGCGCTGCTTGTCGCGCAGGTTGGCAGCATCGCCGCGACAGCTGCTTACGGCTTTGCACATGTAACTCGTCAATTTCAGCGAAATGTTGATTCTTGTCATTCGATTCGATTGATAGACGATCGCTAGTGATTGTTAGTTAACTTTCATCGTTTGTTAGAGCTCCATTTATATTTAATCGCTGAAAAACTTTTCGGCGCTAGAGCGCGCTGCTTATCGCGAAGGTTGGCAGCATCGTCGCGACAGCTGCTTCCGGCTTTGCACATGTAACTCGTCAATTTCAGCAAAACGTTGATTCTTGTCATTCGATTAGATTGTTAGACGAATGCTAGTGGTTGTTAGTTAATTTTCATCGTTTGTTAGATCTCTATTTTTATATAATCGCCGAAAAACCTTTCGGCGCGAGAGCGCGCTGCTTGTCGCAAAGGTTGGCAGCATCGTCGCGACAGCTGCTTCCGGCTTTGCACATGTATCTCGTCAATTTCAGCAAAACGTTGATTCTTGTCATTCTATTAGATTGTTCGACGATCGCTAGTGATTGTTAGTTAATTTTCATCGTTTGTTAGAGCTCCATTTTTATTTAATCGCCGAAAAACTTTTCGGCGCGAGAGCGCGCTGCATGTCGCGAAGGTTGGCAGCATCGCCGCGGCAGCTGCTTACGACTTTGTACATGTATCTCGTCAATTTCAGCAAAACGTTGATTCTTGTCATTCTATTAGATTGTTCGACGATCGCTAGTGATTGTTAGTTAACTTTCATCGTTTGTTAGAGCTCCATTTTTATTTAATCGCCGAAAAACCTTTCGGCGCGAGAGCGCGCTGCATGTCACGAAGGTTGGCAGAATCGTCGCGACAGCTGCTTCCGGCTTTGCACATGTAACTCGTCAATTTCAGCAAACCGTTGATTCTTGTCATTCTATTAGATTGTTAGACGATCGCTAGTGATTGTTAGTTAACTTTCATCGTTTGTTAGTGCTCCATTTATATTTAATCGCTGAAAAACTTTTCGGCTCTAGAGCGCGCTGCTTGTCGCGAAGGTTGGCAGCATCGTCGCGACAGCTGCTTCCGGCTTTGCACATGTAACTCGTCAATTTCAGCAAAACGTTGATTCTTGGCCTTCTATTAGATTGTTAGACGATCGCTAGTGAGTGTTAGTTAATTTTCATCGTTTGTTAGATCTCCATTTTTATTTAATCGCCAAAAACTTTTCGGCGCTAGAGCGCGCTGCTTGTCGCGCAGGTTGGCAGCATCGCCGCGACAGCTGCTTACGGCTTTGCACATGTAACTCGTCAATTTCAGCGAAATGTTGATTCTTGTCATTCGATTCGATTGTTAGACGATCGCTAGTGATTGTTAGTTAACTTTCATCGTTTGTTAGAGCTCCATTTATATTTAATCGCTGAAAAACTTTTCGGCGCTAGAGCGCGCTGCTTATCGCGAAGGTTGGCAGCATCGTCGCGACAGCTGCTTCCGGCTTTGCACATGTAACTCGTCAATTTCAGCAAAACGTTGATTCTTGTCATTCGATTAGATTGTTAGACGAATGCTAGTGGTTGTTAGTTAATTTTCATCGTTTGTTAGATCTCTATTTTTATATAATCGCCGAAAAACCTTTCGGCGCGAGAGCGCGCTGCTTGTCGCAAAGGTTGGCAGCATCGTCGCGACAGCTGCTTCCGGCTTTGCACATGTATCTCGTCAATTTCAGCAAAACGTTGATTCTTGTCATTCTATTAGATTGTTCGACGATCGCTAGTGATTGTTAGTTAATTTTCATCGTTTGTTAGAGCTCCATTTTTATTTAATCGCCGAAAAACTTTTCGGCGCGAGAGCGCGCTGCATGTCGCGAAGGTTGGCAGCATCGCCGCGGCAGCTGCTTACGACTTTGTACATGTATCTCGTCAATTTCAGCAAAACGTTGATTTTTGTCATTCTATTAGATTGTTCGACGATCGCTAGTGATTGTTAGTTAACTTTCATCGTTTGTTAGAGCTCCATTTTTATTTAATCGCCGAAAAAGCTTTCGGCGCGAGAGCGCGCTGCATGTCACGAAGGTTGGCAGCATCGTCGCGACAGCTGCTTCCGGCTTTGCACATGTAACTCGTCAATTTCAGCAAAACGTTGATTCTTGTCATTCTATCCGATTGTTAGACGATCGCTAGTGATTGTTAGTTCATTTCCATCGTTTGTTAGAGCTCCATTTTTATTTAGACGCTGAAAAGCTTTTCGGCGCTAGAGCGCGCTGCATGTTACGAAGGTTGGCAGCATCGTCGCGACTGCTGCTTCCGGCTTTGCACATGTAACTCGTCAATTTCAGCAAAACGTTGATTCTTGTCATTCTATTCGATTGTTAGACGATTGCTAGCGATTGTTAGTTCGTTTTCATCGTTTGTTAGAGCTCCATTTTTATTTAATCGCGGAAAAACTTTTCGGCGCGAGAGCGCGCTGCATGTCGCGAATGCTGTATATATGTAATTACATATATGAAAGGCTGGCAGCATCGCCGCGATAGCTGCTACCGGCTTTGCGTATGTAACTCGTCAATTTCAGCATAACGTTGATTCTTTTCAGTCTATTCGATTGTTAGACGAATGCTAGTGATTGTTAGTTAATTTTCATCATTTGTTAGATCTCCATTTTTCTATAATCGCCGAAAAACCTTTCGGCGCGAGACCGCGCTGCATGTCGCGAAGGTTGGCAGCATCGCCGCGACAACTGCTTACGGCTTTGCACATGTAACTCGTCAATTTCAGCAAAACGTTGATTCTTGACATTCTATTAGATTGTTAGACGAATGCTAGTGATTGTTAGTTAATTTTTATCGTTTGTTAGATCTCCGATTCTAATCCATTTCCAGTTCAATCCAGTTACAGTTAGTTAGATCTCCATTTTAATTATCATGATAATTATCATAACGTGGGTCCACATTCAGTTACTTTAAAATGTAAATGTACAAGTGGCCCTGATTTCGTTTTGAGTAGTATAAAAAAAAAATTTATTCTGTGAATTTTAAATCTGGATTCACTTTATGGGAGTTCGACCAGGACTCACAATTAGGAATATCGAGCAAAAAAGGCTCATGATCAGATCGAGGTTTGAGATGTTCACGCTTTTTTTAAATTCTCTATTTCGTTGATCATTGGCACCGATTTCCCATTTTTGATTAAAATTATATACGTTTATCGCGGCCATCGTGGCGGTGCTGCCAACCTTCGCAACATGCAGCGCGCTCTAGCGCCGAAAAGTTTTTCAGCGATTAAATAAAAATGGAGATCTAACAAACGATGAAAATTAACTAACAATCACTAGCATTCGTCTAACAATCTAATCGAATGACAAGAATCAACGTTTTGCTGAAATTGACGAGTTACATGTGCAAAGCCGTATGCAGCTGTCGCGGCGATGCTGCCAACCTTCGCGACTAGCAGCGCGCTCTAGCGCCGAAAAGTTTTTGGCGATTGAATAAAAATGGAGATCGAACAAACGATGAAAATTAACTAACAATCACTAGCGATCGTCTAACAATCTAATAGAATGCCAAGAATCAACCTTTTGCTGAAATTGACGAGTTACATGTGCAAAGCCGGAAGCAGCTGTCGCGACGATGCTGCCAACCTTCGCAACAAGCAGCGCGCTCTAGCGCCGAAAAGTTTTTCAGCGATTAAATATAAATGGAGCTCTAACAACCGATGAAAGTTAACTAACAATCACTAGCGATCGTCTAAGAACCAATAGAATGACAAGAATCAACGTTTTGCTGAAATTGACGAGATACATGTGCAAAGTCGTAACAGCTGCCGCGGCGAAGCTGCCAACCTTCGCGACATGCAGCGCGCTCTTGCGCCGAAAAGTTTTTCGGCGATTAAATAAAAATGGAGATCTAACAAACGATGAAAATTGACTAACAATCACTAGCGATCGTCTAACAATCTAATAGAATGACAAGAATCAACGTTTTGCTGAAATTGACGAGATACATGTGCAAAGCCGGAAGCAGCTGTCGCGACGATGCTGCCAACCTTTGCGACAAGCAGCGCGCTCTCGCGCCGAAAGGTTTTTCGGCGATTATATAAAAATGGAGATCTAACAAACGATGAAAATTAACTAACAATCACTAGCATTCGTCTAACAATCGAATAGAATGACAAGAATCAACGTTTTGCTGAAATTGACGAGTTACATGTGCAAAGCCGGAAGCAGCTGTCGCGACGATGCTGCCAACCTTCGCGACATGCAGCGCGCTCTCGCGCCGAAAAGTTTTTTAGCGATTAAAGTTAAATGGAGCTCTAACAAACGATGAAAGTTAACTAACCACCACTAGCGATCGTCTAACAATCTAATAGAATGACAAGAATCAACGTTTTGCTGAAATTGACGAGATATATGTGCAAATTCGTAAGCAGCTGTCGTGGCGATGCTGCCAACCTTCGCGACATGCAGCGCGCTCGCGCCGAAAAGGTTTTCAGCGATTAAATATAAATGGAGCTCTAACAAACGTTGAAAGTTAACTAACAATCACTAGCGATCATCTAACAATCTAATCGAATGACAAGAATCAACGTTTTGCTGAAATTGACGAGTTACATGTGCAAAGCCGTAAGCAGCTGTCGCGGCGATGCTGCCAACCTTCGCGACAAGCAGCGCGCTCTAGCGCCGAAAAGTTTTTGGCGATTAAATAAAAATAGAGATCTAACAAACGATGAAAATTAACTAACAATCACTAGCGATCGTCTAACAATCTAATAGAATGCCAAGAATCAACGTTTTGCTGAAATTGACGAGTTACATGTGCAAAGCCGGAAGCAGCTGTGGCGACGACGCTGCCAACCTTCGCGACAAGCAGCGCGCTCTAGCGCCGAAAAGTTTTTGGCGATTGAATAAAAATGGAGATCTAACAAACGATGAAAATTAACTAACAATCACTAGCGATCGTCTAACAATCTAATAGAATGCCAAGAATCAACGTTTTGCTGAAATTGACGAGTTACATGTGCAAAGCCGGAAGCAGCTGTCGCGACGATGCTGCCAACCTTCGCGACATGCAGCGCGCTCTCGCGCCGAAAAGTTTTTCAGCGATTAAATAAAAATGGAGATCTAACAAACGATGAAAATTAACTAACAATCACTATCGACCGTCTAACAATCTAATCGAATGACAAGAATCAACGTTTTGCTGAAATTGACGAGTTACATGTGCAAAGCCGGAAGCAGCTGTCGCGACGATGCTGCCAACCTTCGCGACAAGCAGCGCGCTCTAGCGCCGAAAAGTTTTTCAGCGATTAAATATAAATGGAGCTCTAACAAACGATGAAAGTTAACTAACAATCGCTAGCCAACGTCTAACAATCTAATAGAATGACAAGAATCAACGTTTTGCTGAAATTGACGAGATACATGTGCAAATTCGTAACAACTGCCGCGGCGATGCTGCCAACCTTCGCGACATGCAGCGCGCTCGCGCCGAAAAGTTTTTCAGCGATTAAATAAAAATGAAGCTCTAACAAACGATAAAAATGAACTAACAATCACTAGCGATCGTCTAACAATCTAATCGAATGACAACAATCAACGTTTTGCTGAAATTGACGAGTTACATGTGCAAAGCCGGAAGCAGCTGTGGCGACGATGCTGCCAACCTTCGCGACAAGCCACGCGCTCTAGCGCCGAAAAGTTTTTCAGCGATTAAATATAAATGGGGCTCTAACAAACGATGAAAGTTAACGAACAATCACTAGCGATCGTCTAACAATCTAATCGAATGACAAGAATCAACGTTTTGCTGAAATTGACGAGTTACATGTGCAAAGCCGTAACAGCTGCCGCGGCGATGCTGCCAACCTTCGCGACATGCAGCGCGCTCGCGCCGAAAAGTTTTTCAGCGATTAAATAAAAATGAAGCTCTAACAAACGATAAAAATGAACTAACAATCACTAGCGATCGTCTAACAATCTAATCGAATGACAACAATCAACGTTTTGCTGAAATTGACGAGTTACATGTGCAAAGCCGGAAGCAGCTGTCGCGACGATGCTGCCAACCTTCGCGACAAGCCACGCGCTCTAGCGCCGAAAAGTTTTTCAGCGATTAAATATAAATGGAGCTCTAACAAACGATGAAAGTTAACTAACAATCACTAGCGATCGTCTAACAATCTAATCGAATGACAAGAATCAACGTTTTGCTGAAATTGACGAGTTACATGTGCAAAGCCGTAAGCAGCTGTCGCGGCGATGCTGCCAACCTTCGCGACAAGCAGCGCGCTCTAGCGCCGAAAAGTTTTTGGCGATTAAATAAAAATGGAGATCTAACAAACGATGAAAAGTTTTTCAGCGATTAAATATAAATGGAGCTCTAACAAACGATGAAAGTTAACTAACAATCACTAGCGATCGTCTAACAATCTAATAGAATGACAAGAATCAACGTTTTGCTGAAATTGACGAGATACATGTGCAAAGTCGTAACAGCTGCCGCGGCGATGCTGCCAACCTTCGCGACATGCAGCGCGCTCGCGCCGAAAAGTTTTTCAGCGATTAAATAAAAATGGAGCTCTAACAAACGATAAAAATGAACTAACAATCACTAGCGATCGTCTAACAATCTAATCGAATGACAAGAATCAACGTTTTGCTGAAATTGACGACTTACATGTGCAAAGCCGGAAGCCGCTGTGGCGACGATGCTGCCAACCTTCACGACAAGCCACGCGCTCTAGCGCTGAAAAGTTTTTCAGCGATTAAATATAAATGGAGCTCTAACAAACGATGAAAGTTAACTAACAATCACTAGCGATCGTCTAACAATCTAATCGAATGACAAGAATTAACGTTTTGCTGAAATTGACGAGTTACATGTGCAAAGCCGTAAGCAGCTGTCGCGGCGATGCTGCCAACCTTCGCGACAAGCAGCGCGCTCTAGCGCCGAAAAGTTTTTGGCGATTAAATAAAAATGGAGATCTAACAAACGATGAAAATTAACTAACAATCACTAGCGATCGTCTAACAATCTAATAGAATGCCAAGAATCAACGTTTTGCTGAAATTGACGAGTTACATGTGTAAAGCCGGAAGCAGCTGTCGCGACGATGCTGCCAACCTTCGCGACATGCAGCGCGCTCTCGCGCCGAAAAGTTTTTCAGCGATTAAATAAAAATGGAGCTCTAACAAACGATGAAAATGAACTAACAATCCCTAGTGATCGTCTAACAATCTAATAGAATGACAAGAATCAACGTTTTGCTGAAATTGACGAGTCACATGTGGAAAGCCGGAAGCAGCTGTCGCGACGATGCCGCCATCTTCTCTTGGCTTGCAGCGTGCTCTAGGGCTGAAAAGTTTTTCATTAATTTTAATAATAATTGAGCTCTAACAAACGATATCAAGTTACTAACAATCACTAACAAACGACGAACAATCGATTG